>CM048744.1:250903234-251478234 GCA_026315105.1 Locusta migratoria | reverse complement strand
ACACACACAAAAACACACAACCATTCGAGCTTTCGCCACCAGTGGTGGCTTCTTCGGGAAAAAGAGGGAGGAAGGGGAGGAGAAAGGGAAGGATACGGGTTTTAAGGAAGTGGAAAAGGAGCCATTCCAATCCCAGGAGTGGAAGGACTTACCTTAGGGGACAAAAAGGAAGGTAAACAAATACACACACACTCACACATATCCACATCCAAACACACTTAGGCAGACATTTGGGTTTCTACAAATGTCTGCCTAAGTGTGTTTGGATGTGGATATGTGTGAGTGTGTATGTATTTGTTTACCTTCCTTTTTGTCCCCTAAGGTAAGTCCTTCCACTCCTGGGATTGGAATGGCTCCTTTTCCACTTCCTTAAAACCCGTATCCTTCCCTTTCTCCTCCCCTTCCTCCCTCTTTTTCCCGAAGAAGCCACCACTGGTGGCGAAAGCTCGAATGGTTGTGTGTTTTTGTGTGTGTTTAGTGTTCCTATCGACCAGCCTATACTTTGGGTAAGTCAAAAATCTTTATTTTATACCATTTTCGTACCTGGAAGGTCTCCTTCTATATATATATATATATATATATATATATATATATATATATATATATATATACACACACACACCAAGGAAGACATTTGTAGAAAGCTCTTTTTCTACAAATGTCTGCCTTGGTGTGTTTGCATGTGTATGAGTGTGGGTGTGTGTGTGCTTGTTTAAATGTGCTGCATCCCACAGGGTTTTGAAGCACCAATGATGGTAAAATTCAATAAATGTGACCATTCAACAAAACATCATCAATATGGTCTTTCTGAGTTTAAGGCCCCATGTGTACCCTAGGTGACTGCATGACACAAAGGTTTACACCTTGCCAGGGCCCGTCAACACTGACATTGGAGACATGTTGCCCATTCGAATGTGTCTCATTTCCAATTGTATTAAGTGGATGAATATGTACAGATATGAAGACAATCTCATGAATCAATGAATCCTTCAGGTAATGTCAGTTTAAGGGGTGCATCACTGAGGCAGCCCCTGGTAAGAAGCAATGGTAATAGGCAATGTTGCCCAAGAAAACCTGTACATCTTTGACAGATGCTGGACATGGCAGAGACTGTACCGTGGCCACGCCATCCAGCAAAGGGCGGACGCCTGCTGAAGACCCTTCAAACCCCAAATAAGGAATAGAAGCTTGGAAAAAACAAGGCTGGGCCAGGTTGCAGCAGAGACCGGGTGCTTGGAGAACAGAGAAAAGGGCCCGTAGGTTTTGTAAATGTTCGTGGGGTGAAGCCCCAGTCACAACAATGTCATCCAAGTAGTTAACACAGCCCAGAACTGGGCGGAGGAGCTGCTCTAAGTAATGCTGAAAAATAGCAGGGGCACTACTGACCCCAAAAGGAAGCCATTGATATTGGTATAAACCAAAAGGAGTGTTTATGACCAGGCGACATTTTGTATCATTGCCCGAAGGAAGCTGAAGATAGGCTCCCACCAGATCTATATGAGAAAAAGAATGTGAATCAGAAAGTAAAGCTAGGAGTTCATCTGATGGGGCACGGGGTACGAGTCAATCACAATCTTTCCAATAATCAGCGGCGTAGCCCATTCACTGGAAGAAATGGGAGTTAAGACTTAAGGTGGTTGCACAGAGTCGCCGGCACGTGCTGCATGAGAAAGAACTTGGGGCTTGCCGTTGGTTTCATAGTAATGTGGGCGGTATAGCCTGCAGCACAATCCAGCCCACCAGAAAACAAAGAAGAGAATTCCTGACAAAGGGCATCCAACTCTGGGAATGGCACCAAATCTGAAAGAAAATTGACAGAACCATTGATAGTAAAGATAAAAACATTAAAGGCATCAAGGCCGACGATGTTAGCAGCTGCAGTGACATCAACAATAAGAAAAGTGACCAGCCTGATGACAGATTTATATGTCGCGGAGGACGTAAATTGACCCAAGATAGGGATGTGCTGACGGCTATAGCCACGTAAAGAATGGGTGACCACTGCCAAGGGGGGCCAAGCCTAGCCATATATATACGTAAGATAATGAAGAAGAGAAACAGCAGCTCCCATATCTACAAATAAGGTGACATCCTTGTCGAAAATCTGAACTTCAACAAAAAGTTTGGGAGATGGAGAGTGAAGATTCTGGACAAGTTTAACATCCATCTCATCATCCTGCTTAATCGGATGAAAACGGCAAACAGAAGCCATGTAATTCTTTTTTGTGCACGAGTGACAGATCACCCAACACTTAGGGCACTCTGCCCTGTCGTGCTGCACAAAACAAATGGGGCAAGATGGTAAAGGTCTCTGCATAAGAGCAGGATTGTGCACCGTGGCCCGCTGCTGCTGCAAAGCCACGGCCTCTTTACAACCGTGCGTGCGGCGAGTGGAGCGCTTCCGTACGACAGCAATGACCTCACAATCCGAAGGCACTGAGCCAGACTGAGAAATTGCAGCTGCATCACCCCAAGCCTCAATTTGGTCCCTTGTGGCCTGCGAAACTTCAAGAGATTGCACAGTGTTTTTAACATCCGTCAAGGTTGGATTTTCCAATTGGAAGGCATGTTGGTGAACTTCCCTATCTGGAGCAAACCTGAGAATTGCATCACAAACCATATCATCCACATTCCTTGTGGGTTGGAGTAATGAACATATGACAGCTAAGACCGTGCAGCTCTGCGGCCCACAGCCGATAGGACTAAGTCAGTTTCTTATGTGAGTGGTAAAATTCAACCCATGCTGCAATAATATGTGTACATGGGCAGTAGGGAGCCGACAACAAATGACACATCTCGTCGAAAGACAAAGCAGCCGATTCTTGCAGGGGAGGGGGGGGGGGGGGGAGTTGACGCAAAAGTTGAAAGATGTGAGGGGAGACCAATGAGAGAAATAAAGCCTCACACAAAGTCAGGTCTGACACCCCGAACACAAGGGAATGCTGGCACAGCCTGTTTTCATAAGAGTCCCAATCTTCTAATGAGTCATCAAAATCAGAGAAAGGAGGCAAGAACACCGTAGCATTAGACACAGAACTGGAAGTAATTGCCGGCAGAGAAGCCGATGGCAATCATGACACAAGGGAATCAAAGTGTTCTGCCTGACCCGACACTATCATAGTTAACATTTGAACAGACTCAACCACAGTCTGTAGAGATTGCTGGAGAATTTGGGCCCACAGGGGCCCAGTTCCATCATTGTCCACAACGTAACACACACCAAGTCAAATACCATACTCATCACCAATTGTGTTATAATGAGTAACACACCTATGCAAGCTATGTAAGCAGTACAGAAGTCTTGAATTGTCTCATTCGGAGTCTGACGACCTACAATGCGAGCGGTTCCCACTCCAGTCCATGCGAACGGCACGAAGCACTCACTAGTTGATAAACACTGATGAAACCATACTGGATAGAAGCGGCCGCAGCTGGCCCCAGCAGCTGTCTTTAACAGCCACGCGGCCAGCAGGGTGCAGCACAATAGCCCAGCCAGCGCCGCACAATGGCCAGTCCTGGTAATGGTCAGCGTCCCATTCAATCATATGTGCCGCATGTTACATCAAGTATATTTGTCGACGAATGAAGGTTCAATACAGTGATGCATGTTTTGTCACAGCAGCAAGTCTATGAAATAGGAACTTCACAAATGGTGTGACTTCAGTGGAAGCTGCTCCTTGTCAAGGTCAGGCACAATGAGTTGTGACTCCACAGACCATTGTAGCAGTTGAAGCCATAGTGAAGGAAAACCGCTGAGTGACATTGCAGCATGTTTACAGATTAGTCATGGGTCTGCACACCACATTGTGCATGATGTGCTCCAGTTTCACAAAGTGTCTGCAAGATGGGTGCCATGGCAGCTGACTGCTGAAATGAGAGAATAACGTGTTGATGCTTGTGAAGAACTTCTTTGGCACTTTTAATGAGAAGGTGATGGCTGCCTCGCAAGAATCATTACTGGGAATGAAACCTGCATTCACTTCCACCAACCAGAAACAAAGAGAGTGAGCAAGGAATGGTACCATTCCTCATCACCAAAATCAAAGAAGTTTTGAACAGAACCATCAGCAGGACAGGTTATGCTGACTCTCTGGTGGGATGAAAAAGACCACATTCTGGAGCATTACATGCATAGAGGGACCACTGTCACCAGTGCATCATACACAGATCTCCTACAAAAAAATCATCTGCAGCCTGCAAACAAATCAAAGCGATGTGAATTGCTGTCAACAGGTGTCCTTTTGTAACATGACAATGCAAGGGCACACACTGCCTGTACAACAGTTGCAACAGTCACAGACCTGTATTTTGAGTGTCTTCCTCATCCACAATACTCACCAGACCTTGCCCCAAATGATTTCCATATGTTTGGACCACTCAAAGAAGCAACGGAAGGAAAGAAGTTCCATTCTGATGAAGAGGTACACCACGCAGTGCACGAGTGGTTGCATGACTACCAAAAGAATTTTTTCTAAAGGAATTTATACACTTTGTAAGCACTGGAGGACTTGCATGGGGGAGATTATATTGAAAAGTGATACAGCTTTGTACCACTTCTGCTCAATAATTAATATTTTAAAAAATATTTAATGTTTTCATTTGGCTCACTCTCGTTTATAATGTTTGACACACAGATGCCTGGTTGAGAGATTTGCACTTCATTTCTTTTCCTACCTTCTGTTGAAGAAAGTGAAAGGGGGGACAGAATATTTTCCAATGAGTTATATCCATCATGTAAATCTGTGGAGTTCAACATAAGTAGTGTGGTTTAATTTATCAATAAAGAACAAATGCAAAAGAGTGTGTGCACATTAAAAGCAAACATAGTTCTAGGTCTTAGTCCTTAGTGTGAATTGTGGTTGATCAAAACTATGTGCCAGATTGGGTCTCAGTCATTTGGAACCTTTGCAATTTGTGGATAAATCCTATACCAACTGACTTTTGAACTGTCCTCAGAGCTCCACTTCCACAACTTCACAGAACCATTGGAAGGGAGGATATTGTACAGAAATGGCTAGGGAATACCATAAGAATTTTCTGGGTATTGTACAGCATAATAATGGAAGATGGCTATTACCTTAACAAACAACATTTCTTCCAACATTACAGTGGCTTTCTTCTGGGTTTTCAGTATAATTCCTGCACATACAGGTTGCTAGGGGATGTTTCTAGAGTGAATGTTCACTCTCACGTTGATTCGAAGTGAAAATTCATTCTAGATCTCTTTGAACATTAGTAAAACTTAAAAATTAGGCAGCAATTCTATCATCCCTCAATTCATCAAATATTTTACTCATCATTTGTAGAAATTGATAATACCATTTTCCATAAATAACTAGAGTGCATGTGTGTGTGTATATCATTCTATAGAAGTGACTAGAAAGAGAGAGAGAGAGAGAGAGAGAGAGAGAGGGAGGGAGAGGGGGGGGGGAGGGAGAGAGTGGGGCACATACATAGAACAACGAAATCATTTTTATATGATAGCAGTGACCTGCCCCAGCTTTGCATAGGCAGCACTAATTACTGTACAATGCCTTGCTTCAACCAAGAGGGAAGGGGATGGGAAATTATTAATTCACCTTAAGACCAAGATAGACTTTTTTTTATTTATTTATTTATTTTAAGGAGTAAATGCATAGAAAAACTTTTGGTGTGTCAAGTCGGGAACTAGACAAATACAATTGGTTATGTAAAAAGTATGAATGTTTTGAATTTAAGCCAGCAGTAGTCAACAATTGGCCCTGTTTTTACTTGATGGTAATAGCAAAGGCAAGACACAAATTTAACTGGTATTTGATTTGTAAATTGCTGGTAACCATTGGTAAGAATGGAATCGGTATTTTTTTTTTCTTTGAATCTGCTGCTGATGATTGTTGCCTCGATTAAATCCAGTCTAAAAGTTGTGAATGAGCATCACCAGTGATCCAACCTTCAATATTAATAAGTGCAGTAGCATTCCATTTTTTTATTAATATTGGAAAAATTGCACTAGCATTCCATTTTTCTATTAATATTGGAAAAATTCACCAATACATTTAGTGTCCGCAAAATATGGAGATAATAGCATTAAAATTGTAAGTTCTCCGTTTGTGCCCATACCATTCTTCTGTTATTGCATTGCTACCACTTGGAGCACTAACATCACTTCCGTGACTCTTGAGCCACTACTGTAGTCTCTTTCTCCACTAGAGCCACTACTGTTGTTCCAATTACCAGATGTAAACTTTTATGTATATGTCAGCCTGTGATATTGTACGTAAATATGGGTTAAACAAAGCAACTAATAAAAGCATTTTCTGAAATATGATAAACATGAAAAGTCAAAGGGTAAATAGATTTTCCAAAGAGTAATTATTGTTCCATATTTCATAATATGTTCTTTAAATCAATAAATATCTCAATCTGAATGCTACCAAACTTTAAAGGATCACCTGCTAGGCTCATTTCAAGATTTTCTGAAGATTTCATCAAAACTGCTCCAGGTGTCTTGGAGTATAGAACAGCAATGGCCTGCCCCAGCTTTGCATAGGCAGCACTAATTACTGTACAATGCCTTGCTTCAACCAAGAGGGGAGGGGATATATATAATAGAGCAAAACATTCCTAGCAGGAAAAATTTATTTAAAAAATAGATGTGGTTTACTTACCAGGCAAAAGAGCACCAGTATGTGGGTAGAAACATAAATAAAAACACACACACACACACACACACACACACACACACACACAAACGCTGAGCTTCCGTAACCTTAGGTTGCTTCTTCAGAAAGAGCGAGGAAGGAGGGGGAAAAGAAAAGGATGAGGATTTTAAGGGAGTGGCTAAGGAGTCATTCCAACCCTCTCAAGTAGAGTGTAGGAATACGGCTCACAACTTAATGACATGAAACTGAAATATCTTAATCAATAATTCAGTAATGATGACTCAGATCCACCTGATGAGAATGGATGCAAGGAAACAAACTTGTCAGGTGAACCAATATGCTGTGAAATGATAACTCTTCAATAGTTTTGCTTTCCTTATTTTGAATTATTCCCTAAAATAATGAAAGACTGGCAGAAGTAACACTACAATCAGACCTAGCACACCAGATTGGACCGGCTCCAGACACATGAGTAAGAAGTAACCTGACATTAATTCTCTACATTTCACTAAACTAGACTTGTGTGCATATGACAGTTGTAAAGAACAATGCCATGTGAACACAATCTCAAGATCTTAGAAATTTTTTCAGGAGAAGCATTTTAACAGTTTGTACACAACCTGTGCTTTACTAAATATTCGTATTTTATTTTTCTCTATAAAGAAACCCTTTTCTCACAATAAGAGTAGTCCATATTGAAGTACACACTGACAGAAACAAAGGGTAGATCAGAAAAACAATAGTCAATGAGCCCCTTCTTTCCATGTACCTTTCTATAATATTATGGTTGGTGAAAATTGTCAAATTTTGAAGGGTGCTTGGGCATATTGATAGGGAGCAGTTGTAATTGTGACTAATATCTTCGAACTGTTGAATACTTAAATGGAAGTATTTTATTGTCTTTGTTGTGTGACCGACATTTCTGTAAGAGTGAGTTAGTTCTATTAAAGTGCTATCCAACTATGATTATGTCTACCTTCTCTCTGAAGTAGAATCGCCAGTAATATGTTGTACAGGTACATGCAAGTGATGTTAAATATATAGTATATACAAAACTTGGTACAGAATGAGGAGAGGTAGATTTCTATGGATTTTGTTGGGCATTTTGTGAAATTGCACTCCATATGTTCGGAACGCTGAACTTAATCAATGAAAAGAGGAAATATAAAAATGCATCAAGTGAAGCAGGCAAAAGGGAGTACAGATGTCTAAAACATGAGGTTGACAGGAACTGCAGACTGGCTAAGCAGAAGTGGCTTGAGGAGAAATGCAAGATCGTAGAAGAAAGTACACTACTGGTCATTAAAATTGCTGCACTAAAAATGCAGATGATCAAATGGTATTCATTGGACAAATATATTACACTAGGATTGACATGTCATTACATTTTCACACAATTTGGGTGAATAGTTCCTGAGAAATCAGTACCCAGAACAATCACCTCTGGCCTTAATAACGGCCTTGATACGCCTGGGCATTGAGTCAAACACAGCTTGGATGGCGTGTATGGGTACAGATGCCCATGCAGCTTCAACACGATACCACAGTTCATCAAGAGTAGTGACTGGTGTATTGTGACGAGCCAGTTGCTCGGCCACCATTGACCAGACGTTTTCAATTGGTGAGAGATCTGGAGAATGTGTTGACCAGGGCAGCATTCAAACATTTTCCGTATCTAGAAAGGCCCTTACAGGACCTATAACTTGCGGTCGTGCATTATCCTGCTGAAATGTAGGGATCGAATGAAGGGTAGAGCCACAGGTTATAACACTTCTGAAGTGTAACGGGCACTGTTCAAAGTGTCATCGATGCGAACAAGAGGTGACCAAGACATGTAACCAACGGCACCCTATACCATAATGCTGGGTGATAAGCTAGTATGGAAATGATGAATACATGCTTCCAATGTGCGTTCACCACAATGTCACCAAACATGGATGTGATCATCATGATGCTCTAAACCGAATCGGATTCATTTGTGCACCCAGGTTCATTGTTGCATACACCATCGCTGGCGTTCCTGTCTGTGATGCAGTATCAAGGGTAACCGCAGCCATGGTCTCCAAGCTGATAGTCCATGCTGCTGCAAACATCGTCGAACTGTTCATGCAGATGGTTGTTGTCATGCAAACGTCCCTGGCTCAGGGATTAAGACGTGGCTGCACGATCCGATACAGCCATGCAAATAAGATGCCTGTCATCTCGACTGCCAGTGATACGAGGCTGTTGGGATCCAGCACGGCATTCCGTATTACCCTCCTGAACCCACAGATTTCATATTCTGCTAACAGTCATTGAATCATGACCAACACGAGCTGCAATGTCGCGATACGATAAACCACAATTACAATAGGTTACAATCCAACCTTTATCAAAGTCGGAAACATGATGGTAAGCATCTCTCCTCCTTACACGAGGCATCACAACAACGTTTCACCAGGCAACACCGGTCAACTGCTGTTTGTGTATGAGAAATTGGTTGGAAACTTTCCTCCTGTCAGCAAGTTGTAGGTGTCACCACCAGCACCAAACTCGTGGGAATGCTCTGAAAAGCTAATCATTTGCATATCACAGAATCTTCTTCCTGTCTATGAAATTTCGTGTCTGCAGCATGTCATCTTCGTGGTGTAGCAATTTTAAGGGCCAGGAGTGTATTTCTACGGAAAGATAGACTGCCTACAGGAAAATAAAAGACATTTGGAGACAAAACTCAGATAGGAAAACTAGTACTAAGCAAAGAAGGGAAAGTTGAAAGTTGGAAAGAATATATAGAGGGAATGTAAAAAGGAAATAATTTTGAAGGCATTATTCTAGAAATGGAAGACAAAGTAGAGGAAGATGAGATAGGACATATGATATTGTGGGAAGAATTTGACAGAGCACTAAAAGATTTGAGTAGAAACAAGGCCCTTGGAGTAGATGATATTCCATAAGAACTGTTATTATTGTTAGAAGAGCCAGTCATGAAGAAATTGTTCCACCTGATATGCAAAAATATGAGACAGGGGAAATACCCTCAGACTTCAAGAAGAATACAGTGATTCCAATTCCGATGAAAGCAAGTGCAGATAAATGTAAAAATTACTGAACTGTTTAACAAGTCATTGTTGCAAAATACTAATACACAATATTTACAAACAAATGGAAAAAAACTGGTGGAATCCAACCTTGAGGAATTTCAGTTTGGATTTAGGAGAAATGTAGGAACACGTGAGGCAATATTCACATTACATTTTATCTTAGAGGATAGGTTACGGAAAGGCAAACCAACATTTTTAGCACTTGTAGATCTGAAGAAAGCTTTTGACAATGTTGACTGGAATACACTCTTTCAAATTCTGAAGGTAGGAGGGGCAAAGTATAGGGAGCAACAAGTTATATTCAACTTATACAAAAACCAGGCAGCAATTATTAGTCAAAGGACATGAAAGGGTCACAATGGTTGGGAAAGGAGTAAGACAGGGTTGTAGTCTTTCCCCAATGTTGTTCAATATGTACACTGAGCAACCTTTGAAGGAATGTAAGGGGAAATTGGAGATGGGATTAGAGTCCAAGGAGAGGGAATAAAAACCTTGTGGTTTGCTGATGACTTAGTAATTCTGTCAGAGACAGCAAAGGACTTGGAAGAGCAATTAAATAGAATGGACACTGTCTTGAAAGGAAGATATAAGGTGAAGATTAACAAGAGTAAAATGAGGGTAATGGAATGTAGTGTCAGAAAATCAGGTGATGCTGAAGGAATTAGATTAGGTAATGAGACACTAAAAGTAGTGGCTGAGTTTTGTTACTTGGGTAGCAAGATAACTTCTGATGGCCAAAGTAAAGGAGATATAAAATGCAGAATGGCTATGGGAAGAAAAGCATTTCTGAAGAAGCAAAATTTATTAACATGCAGTATTAGTCTAAATGTTAGGAAGTCCTTTCTGAAAGCGTTTGTCTGGAGTGTAGCATTGTATGGGAGTGGAACATGGACGTTAAAGAGTACACTCTGCGGACTCTGCTTAAGGATGAGAACACCTGAGTTCATCCTAATTCTTGCGTCTTACTGCAATGTGTGGTAAACTGTGAAGCTGTTTTAGTCACTAATGTCCGTGTATAATAAGAGAAAAAAAGATTGTCTGGCCGAATAACTGAAGATTCTAATAACATATTGTTGAACATGCCCAAGTTCAGAAGGGCCAGTATTCCCAACTCTAGCCATCTGTGGAACTTTAGTTTGGTGTTTACATTGTTAAATAGAAGCAAGGATAAAGTATACATCAAAATTCATTGTAATTTAACTCATCATATCATGTTTTTGAAATCATTATTCAAACATGCAGAAATGGTTGAAATATAAGAACTCAATGTCAGTAAAATTACTACGATGATGAGTGTTCTTATATTTCAACTGTTTCTATGTGCTCGATTTTTGAAAGAAATGATACAATGAGTTAAATTGCAATGACTCTCAAGATAAACTTTATCTTCACAATGGAAAATCTGATAGGAATATCAATAATAGAGGATAGGTAACAACTCACCGTAAAGAGGTTAGCTGAGCTGCTGACAGACACGAAAATAGATAATCACATTCACACAACTTAAATTTTTGGTCATGGCCTTCTTCAGAAAAAGAAACACATACATTCACGCAATCACTCAGACAACTATACAAATACAACAATCATGTCCAGCCACTCCAATGGCACAAGCATCTAGACTGTGAGTGAGGTGGGGAGTGGAAGGGGAAGGATGTCGGGTAAAGGTGGGGATGGAAAGTTCCGCATTGCATGACGGATTTTAAAGGCTCTGATAGGTGGGAATTTGAATTGCAGCAATGAATACAATTAAGGGAAGGTGCAGAAGAGGTTAAAAGGAACGTGTAAAGGAGAGTGGGGAGGGAGTGGGGAGATTTGAAATGATAAGAATAATAAGGAAAAATTAAGTTAGGAATAAAAAGGAAAATATGAGGTTGGGGAAAAAAGTAAAAATAAAAAGTAATTAATTAATGGATATTGAAAGTGGTAACACAGTTGTAAGGAAGACATGAGATACAGGATAATGGGTGGGGAAGGAAGAGGGGAGGGGGGAGATGTTAGGCATAGGGTGCAGGGATGGGACGTTATCTTAGGTTGAGGCCAGGATGCTTGCAGAACCATAGAATATGTTGACAGGACAACTCCTATCTGCGCAGTTAAGAAGAGCTGTTGGTGGAGGGGAGGATTCAGATGGCTCGGGCAGTGAAGCAGCCATTGAAATCCAGAGTGCTGTGCTCAGCTGCATGCTGTGCAACAGGGGAGTCTATCTTACTTTTTGCCTCAGTTTGGTTTGTTGTCATATACCAATATAAAATGCTGTGCAATGATTTCAGCAGAATTGGTATATCACATGGTTGCTTTCACAGGTGGCCCGACCTCTTATCAGGTAGGATAAGCTTGTGACAGGACTGGCATAGGAAGTGCTGGGTGGGTGGATTGGGCAGGTTTTGCATAAGAGCTTCCACAGGGGTATGATCCCTGTGGTAAGGGGTTGGGAATGGCATAGGGATGGACTAGGATGTTGTGGAGGGTGGGCGGGTGGCAGAACACACTTTAGGAGGGGGCGGAAGGATCTCGGGTAAGATCCTGCTCAGAGGTAAAGAGACAAGATCATTTGACCTTTTGTTGTATGCTACACTAGTGCCATAAGCGATAGGTTCCATCTGGTGGACAATAATGCTCATCCCCAAAGAGCTACACAACATGCTTGAAGCCGAGGGAACTGAATGAATGGAGTGACCAGTTTATTCACTGGTCTGGTGCATGTCTGGGATGCACTTTGCAGATGCATTGCAGTCAGATCAGCACCTCCCACAACAGTTGCAGCAATGCTGGCTCATCAGGGGAGGCTGGGTCTCCTTTCTTATCTGTAGTAGAAGTTGTTGTTGTTGTAATAGTGGTGGTTGTTCCAATAATTTTCATTATAAATATTCATGATATCAGCAGATGCAAAAGACTTAAACTTGTGTTATTTCTTGAAAACTGCCATCACTATACACAGCAAGTCAAGCTGCACAGAGATGTGAAGCATACGGCAAGCAACGTACGACTGGCCCCCTCTGGCGGGATGGTGGGGAGTCTTCCTGTAAACACTTTGTTGCCATGGTAACCACTGTGCCACAGGAGACCGGGTACTGGGTGAGCGCAATACAATGGCTGGCTAAGGGTGATCTGCTAGCTGAGCTGCCTCTGTTTAGAGTTTCTTTTGTGTACAAGTAGCCAGGCAGAGTAGTTTGGTGGTGGGGCCATGCACAGTACCAGTGACACTTCAGCCAATAATGTCATTTCACCACTGTTGCACCTATTGCAGAGTTTACTTTCAATGTGTAGAAGTGCTATCTTCTGCAGTGTATGTGTGTTATATTGTGTGCAAAGTATTAGGTTGACGGATCAGAAAAACACCAACTGCTATAGTGTTCTGAGTGGGAAACTTCTTCAGAATAAGAGTCTTAATCAAACACCTCAGGGCATATGGTGCTCGTTCCAACATTGACAGTAGCCAACTGAAAACAAGTGAGGCACCTGGAGTGCAGTTGAGAACTGCTGTTATTGAAAGGGGACTAAACTGTTAAGTTATTAGGGTTGAGGAATGTACAGTGTATGTTAAGAGAAGCGAACACATTTATTAAAACCACTGAGTTGGCATCTTTTAAATCATCGAGAAATTGACGCTGCTGTAATATACACGTAGGCAATCAGAACAATTTTTCTAAGAAAGATAATGAATATAGGCTGAAGCATAGAATTAAAATTTGCCTCAGAGCTGGGATTGTGTGCTTCAACCTATATTCATCATCATTTATAAATCTAGACTAGAACTGTCTCCGAAACGCGTAATTATTTTGATGATTTCTAGGCGTTGTGAGATAAAATATTTGAGATGCACAGTGTATGAGACACGAATATGTGACTGCTGACAAATTAGTTTCACAAATGAAAGAGAAGAGCAATATATGAGCAGTGCTAAGAATATCAAAGAACATGGGCTTTCGATATCTTAAGATAAATAATGGAAGAATATTTCTTATGGACAGAATTGATATTGTGGCTTTGAGAAGTATTTTTGAGTAGAATAGAATTTTTTTTAAATTTGCAAACCTTGAGTCTTATGCACAAGCTGCACTGTGCTAAAAGGTGTATTTGAACATCAAAATATCAAGAATAAACTGGTGGCCCAAATGTATGATGGTGCTTCGTTTCTGGCATGAGAATTATATGGGCTGCAAGCTGAGGTCGATGAAGTTGCCCTCCAAGCTCACTGTTTTGCACATGATTTGAATTTAGTTTTGCAGTAGGGCAGCTCTTTTATAAACCAGTAGGAATTTTTTCTCCATCCTTCAAGTGTATTCATGCTTTCTCCCACCTGTCTTCAAAATGCACAGCAATTCTGGACAGTATTATTGGTAAACAAATTCTGGCAAACAGTGAAATGAGATGAAGCTGTAATGCCCGAATAATATCTGCCATTCAGGAAAATCATCTGGGACTAATTGATTTTTAATAAAATAATTGATAGTCCAGACTTTTGGTCAATGACTACAAGAGAAGCTTGTAGTTTCAACAATAGTCTCGTGAACTTTTGAGATTTTTTTTTTCTTTTCTCTGTTTTTGAAAGCATATTCCAAAGACTGAACTTGCTTTTAACATTATTCTGAAGAACAAAAAAATGATGTACCGTTTTGCAGTAATGCCGCCTGAGAATGTATTGGTTACTTGAAAAATGTATGAGATGAAATGATTGACTTTTTAAATTTTATGAAAGACTCAACCGATTTGGAATCTAAAACTTCCGTGAGTAGGGCTGTAATGATAGCTGAATACAACAAGCGCTTCAGTTAATGGGAGTTTTTCTTGTGTCAAATGCATAAAAATGTACAACGATATGTATTGAATGACTCAGGAGGAAAACGCATCATTAACTTGTTTTACAAGTAACATCAAACACCCAATCTACTAGGTAAAATCAAACAATGGAAATTCCAGGAAGGAATCAACAATATTTTATTGAAGGATAGGAGTGTATAAATTGGGTGAAACGTTAACAGGACCTACATGGGGCCATTTGACATCATTAAATAACTAAATAAAAATAACTGTGCAGCAGAAATTAAGGAATAAATATTAATATGGCATTCACTGACTTAATATATGCTGTGGGACCACCTGAGAAAAATTGAAAATAATAATAATTATTAGTAGTAGTAATATCTCTCAGTTTTATTCAATAATGAAAAGGAGTTGAGCCACTCCACACTCGCACTAGTATGCTGACCATCTCAATAGGTCTATTGTAACCTTTGCATTTGTTAGTAAGTTAATGTTGCAGTCCCAGGAGTGTGATGCTGACCATAAATGTAGGTGTGATTACCCATTAATATAGTCCATTGGGAGCTGGAAGTGGATGAAAAGCTTATGAAATAAGAGTGGTTTTAAGGGAAGAGGGAAAAATGTGTGAAGGCATGTACCCAGGGAAAAAAGACCCCCTGAGACAGTCTGCTAGGGTAGTAAGGGCAGGGGCAGTTGATTCTCATCTACAACTGTCAGACACGCATGATAGTGTTTATCTAGTATCAGGTAGCATGCAATTGCGGTATAATTAGTCATTGCAATGCTCGTCATATTAGTATTAGTCCGAGTCAAATAGATGTACTGCTGCCTTCCGACAAAGTAAAAATGAACTACCTAGTAGATTGAACAATATTGCCGCGAGAGACCACGAACACCAACTGCCGGCGTGGCGCAGGGGATAGCGTCACGGACTGCAGAGAAGAAGGTCGCCGGTTCAATCCCACCCACTGGCAAAAATTTATTTCTTTGTACTTTACAATTACAGAAGGTTCTACATCTTTCTTATGTTCACTAGTAAATTATACTTGTTTCTTATGTTAACTGTTCTTCTAATTTCTGGTAAATTCTGTCTGTGTATAAATAGCAGAGCACTCTGCCTGAGAGGCAGTCAGTGTTGCGTGTATGTTGAGTTCGTAATAAACGTGCTTTCAGTATAAGTGCTGTGTTTAGTTGCCTTCGAAGTCAAGCCTACTTCCATTGCAACGTGACATTGTTTGGTGGAGGCGCTGGGTACACTGAGCAACAGCTGCATCACCGTGGCTCCGATTAGGCAACGTAAAAGCCGTCGCTTACACGGACTGGAACCGGAATACAAGGGATACACCGAGTACATCCTTCCAAAAGTCCGTATTATCAGAAGAATGATGGAGACAAAACCAGCAATAAGTCAGCTGCACATCAGACACCCGTCGGTGTTCTCTGGAGATGCTGGACAGGACCCCAACAAATGGCTAAAAGGGTTCGACCGAGTCGCCAAGTACAACAGGTGGGATCATACGATGTGCTTGGCCAACGTTTATTTCTACCTGGATGGAACAGCCCAGCAATGGTTCGAAAACAACGAAGACAAGTTGAATGACTGGGAGACGTTCCAGGAGGAACTTAAGAAGACGTTTGGAGACCGCCAGCAACAAATCCACTCGGCGGAAGAACAACTGAAGAACCGGGCCCAACGACATCGTGAGCTGACACAATCGTACATACAGAGTGTTTTGGCCCTGTGTAACGTAGTCAATCCGAACATGACTGAGGCAGACAAAATCACCCACCTGATGAAGGGAATTGCAGAAGATATGTACCAAGCTCTTCTGATAAAAGACGTCGCTATGACAGAAGAGTTCATCAAGTGGTGCCAGCGTATTGAAGAGATGCAACAAAGGAGGGTTGGATGCAAGAAGTATGACAGACTCCCAAATGTAGTCCCTATGGCCGTTGTGGAAGACCAGTTGGACTAGGCTTCTCTCATACGACAAATCGTGAGAGAAGAATTACAACAGTGCATGGCAGCCGGGACTATTAGACCGAGCGAGCATCAGATTATGGCCATGGATGTGAGCCCTGTAAGTCACGAGATAGCCGATGCCGCTGAGGACGAGGTATTTCAAACATTAGCTCCTGTCTGCCCCGTCAATCGCACCCGACGTGAAGAATGGCGTCGCCCTGCTATGACTTACGCTGCAGCCGCCAAACGGCAGCCCATGAACCGACCGACGTGACCACAGACAACTGCCCCGGTAACTATGACGCTCCGCAGAAGAACAGAAGTCTGGAGGACAGAAGACAACATACCACTGTGGACGCCCTGGACATGTCGTACGCTACTGCAGAGAGAGGAGGCGAGTATTCGATGATTATTGTGCGGCAAGACGTCAGCCGTCGGAGCAGATCTATCCAAGGCAGTCACCTGCTGATGAGTTCAGTCGACCTTTGGGAAGAAGCCCATCGCCGTACCCTAGACGAGGTCGCTCCCCGACGCGCCGCAGCCGTTCACCGTTGCCGTACAGAGGTACCAGCCGCTGCCCTAGCCGCCGCGCC
This sequence comes from Locusta migratoria, assembly GCA_026315105.1. Lineage (NCBI taxonomy): Eukaryota > Metazoa > Arthropoda > Insecta > Orthoptera > Acrididae > Locusta > Locusta migratoria. Next base: position 251,461,190 of record CM048744.1, on the reverse strand, counting down.
CAGGAAAACTAAGCGAGGCAACCATCTACGGAGGTGAGGCCGCCGCAGATGAAAATCCTCCGTGGACGACAGTCGCCAAGATGTCGGGAAATCTCATCGACGGCCAACCTGTCCGGGCACTTGTTGATTCAGGAGCCTCTTTTTCTGTATTATCGGATAATTACCGCCGCACACTAAAGAAGACAATGTTCTGTGATACGGGAGCAACTGTGCTGAAGATCGCGAATGGAAAGTACGTCCATCCAGCAGGTACTTGTGTCGCAAGAATAACCATTAACAACAGGACGCAGCCATTTGAATTTGTTGTGTTAACAGAATGTAGTCACAATGTCATCCTCGGATGGGACTTCCTTCAGGCATCCTAAGCTGTCATTGACTGTGGAAGATCTGAGCTGCAAATTGAAGAAGTTGTTCCACCAGATACACCTAATACAGAATTTTCTGGGGAGTTATTCGTCGTTGACAATGTAACGATACCGCCGTTGACAATGAGAAGAGTTGCAGTCACAAACATAGATGACTGGTTAAACTGCGAAGTTCTTGTTGATAGTAAAAAGTTTATCAGACTCACAAAAGAAATTTACATACCAGCGGCTATCGTAAGCATTACCGGTGGTCAAGGAGAGATTTGGATCACAAATTGTCACGAGCAGTCACAACTTATCCCCAAGGGAATGTGTATCGGGACAGCTGAACCAATCCAGGAGGGTGAGCTTAACGTCATCAATGAAGACCCATGCCCTCCTATTAATACAGACAACATGCTGGAGGAAACAAACGTGGAACTGCCAATAGGGCCTGGACTGACCAAGGAACAACGCCAGCGGGTTTTAGGTATACTACGCCAATTTTTGGGTGCAGGGATAAAGTCAGACGAAACGGCCCACGATAAAGCACCGTATCAATACTGGGGACCATCCGCCAATTAGCCAGCGTTCGTCTAGAGTGTCGCCAGCTGAAAGACGGATAATTCGGGAGGAAGTGGAGAAGATGTTGCGGGATGAAATTATTCAACCTTCGGAGAGTCCTTGGTCATTTCCGGTGGTCCTCGTAAAGAAGAAGGATGGCACGTGGCGATTCTGTGTCGACTATCGGCGGCTGAACAGTATCACAAAGAAAGATGTCTACCCATTGCCGCGTATTGATGACACCTGAGACTGCTTGAAAGGAGCTACATACTTCTCAATTATGGACATGCAGACAGGATACTGGCAAATCGAGGTTGACGAAGCTGACAGGGAGAAGACGGCTTTTATTACACCTGACGGTTTCTATGAATTTAAAGTAATGCTGTTTGGGTTATGTAATGCTCCAGCCACATTCGAACGCATGATGGACAACATGCTTCGACACCTAAAGTTGACGACGTATCTCTGCTATTTAGAAGACATTGTCGTTTTCTCGAAAACATTTGAAGAACATCTGAGTCGCCTGTCAACTGTGTTGAAGTGTGTTCAGGCTGCAGGTCTCCGCCTCAATCCAAAGAAGTGCCTCTTCGTCACCAAAGAGATAAAAATCCTGGGGCACCTAGTCAACGGAGATGGTGTCCGTCCTGATCCAGATAAAGTAAGGGCAGTCACAGAATTTCCAACTCCTCAACACATTTGTGATGTGAGAAGTTTTCTTGGGCTGTGCTCATACTACCGACATTTCATAAAAGGATTTTGTAACAAGGCACGTCCATTACAATAACTTCTGCAGGGAGACACCAAATTTTACTCGGATGATACAAAAGAAAGAGCTTTCCAAGCACTTAAGGAGGCTCTAACTTCCGCACCAGTGCTAGCCTTGTACGACAAGAATGCAGAAACGGAACTTCACACAGACGCCAGTGGCTATGGGATTGGTGCAGTGCTTGTACAAGTTCAGGAAGGTGCCGAAAAAGTGATAGCCTATGTGTCAAGAGTACTCTCAAAGTCCGAGATAAACTACTCTACAACTGAAAAAGAATGTCTCACGGTTATCTCGGCTATCAACAAGTTCCGGCCGTATTTATTCGGCAAACCATTCACCGTCGTAACAGACCACCATTCTTTGTGTTGGCTGACTAGCTTGAAAGATCTATCAGGTCGACTAGCAAGATGGGCACTAAGACTCCAAGAGTATGATGTCACAGTGGTATTCAAGAACGGGCGCAAACACAAGGATGCCAACTAAATTTCAGCTCTCACTGAATTAGATGACGTTACAGCTGAACAGAGGGAAGATCCAACACTATTAAAAATGATAGAGGCCTTGGAGAAAGGAGAACCGACCAATGGAGAGTTCCAACTTATAAAAGGAACATTGTACAAGGGCAACTACAATCCACTGGCTACTTGTTGTTCCAGCTCATCTCCAGCCAGCTATTCTCAAATATTTCCATGATGCTCCAATATCCGGTCATCTGGGATTCATGAAGACCCTAGACAGAATCAGATGCAGGTATTACTGGAAAGGTCTCTACCGATCTGTCAAGCACTATGTGAGTCACTGTAAAGAGTGCCAGTGACGGAAGCATGTGCCACAATTACTTCCAGGACATCTCGTAGCGATTCCGCCGGCAGCAGCTCCATTCCACCGAGTTGGGATCGATCTTTTAGGGAGGTTCCCGAAGTCGACAACCGGTAACCGTTGGATAATAGTCTGCACTGACTACCTCACACGCTACGCTGTCACCAAACCTGTGCCGACTGCAGAAGCTCCAGAGATCGCAAAATTCCTTGTAGAAGACATTATTTTGAAGCATGGAGCACCACGTGTCATGATATCTGATCGTGCAAAGTATTGCAGTCAAAACTAGTATCAGAGGTAATGTCAGGGTGCAACATTGTCCACAGAATGACAACTGCATACCATCCTCAGACAAATGGTCTTACGGAAAGTTTTAACAAAACGTTAGCCAACATGCTGTCGATGTTGAGCAGAAGGATTGGGAAACAATTCTTCCAGTCGTGACATTTGCTTACAATACCGCAAGACAAGACACCACAGGCTTCACTCCGTTTTTCCTACTCCATGGCCGTGAAGCTGAGACGACAATGGATACGCTGTTCCCATTCCAGCCGAACGACACTCAGGATGACTATGTTAAACAGCTCATCACCAGGGTCGAAGAAGCAAGACAGCTGGCTCGCATACGGACACTGGACGCCCAAGAGAAGGACCGTCAGCGGTATAACGACAAGCACCGACCTGTTGTGTACAGCCCAGGAGATCTGGTATGGATTTTTACCCCTGTACGGAAGGTTGGACTGTCAGAAAAGTTATTGAAACGATACTTTGGTCCGTATCGTGTCATACGCCGCCTGTCAGATGTCACATACGAAGTTGAGGATTATGAGCCGTCGTCAAAACGTCAAAAACGAAGAGACATTGTTCACGTCCTGCGCATGAAGCCTTACTACGATCCTGAAGAGCAATGGACGACAATGGCTTCTTGTTCAAGGACTTTAAGGACGATAATGTTCTTGATGAAGCCACGACAGGAACGTTTGTCATCGATAATCGCGGAGAAGGGAAGGATTCTCTTGAACTGTCATACAGAGGACCCATGACACAGTCAATATCCAGGACATTGCAGCTGGCTCCACAGGGATCATAACAGGTCGCTGTTTCTCCAGGAGAGGGAGCAATGCCGCGAGAGACCACGAACACCAACTGCCGGCGTGACACAGGGGATAGCGTCACGGACTGCGGAGAAGAAGGTCGCCAGTTCAATCCCACCCACCGGCAAAAATGTATTTCTTTGTACTTTACAATTCCAGAAGGTTCTACATCTTTCTTATGTTCACTAGTAAATTATACTTGTTTCTTATGTTAACTGTTCTTCTAATTTCTGGTAAATTCTGTCTGTGTATAAATAGCAGAGCACTCTGCCTGAGAGGCAGTCAGTGCTGTGTGTATGTTGAGTTCGTAATAAACGTGCTTTCAGTATAAGTGCTGTGTTTAGTTGTCTTCGAAGTCAAGCCTACTTCCATTGCAACGTGACAATATTTTTGTGAAGGATAAGTTGTTTACTCACCACAGAGACATCCAATGAGTTACGGAAAGGCACAAGTAAAAGGCATAAATAAGTTTGATAGCTTTCGGCCATTAAGGTCTTCGATGGTCAGAGAGAAACACACTCACTCACTCACACAGACATGACCGCCATATCTCTGGTCACTGTGGTCAGTGAGCGAGACTCGGCATGGCCGAGGCGAGAGCAACCCGTGATGGGAGTGAGGAAGTGCTATGGCAAGGGAAACAGGAGGGGAGGGGGGAGCTGCACAGAACTGTCTGACACAAAGCGGAAGGGCAGCTCAGTTTGTAGATGACATGACTGCTTCCACAGATTGCTCTGCCCTTTATGGAATAGGAAATGCCTGTGACAGGACTGGAGTAGGTGTTGATGGGATGGTGGATAGGACAGAATTTGCATCTAGGTCTTTTGCAGGGATATGAGCCATGGGGCAAGGGATTGGGAGCAGAGATGGACAAGGATATTATGTAGGTTTGGTGGGTGGCAGAATACCACTGTAAGGGTATGGGGGAGAGTAGGGAGGATACTGGGTAGAATATTTCTCATTTCAGGACAGGATGAAAGGTAGTCGAAACCCTAGAGGAGAATGTGGTTTACCTGCTCCAGTCATAGGTGGTATTGGGTAACAAGAGGGTTGCTCCTTTGTGGCCGGATGGTGGGAGTGGGGGAGCTGGTAGGTGACTGGAGAAACAGGGCTCATGAGATCTGTTTCTGGACAAAGTTTGGAGGGAAATTGCAGTCAGTGAAGGCCTCAATGAGGCATTTGGCATATTTGGAGTGGAACTGCTTGTCACTGCAGATGTGATGACCACAGGTGGCTAGCCTTTATGGAAAGGACTTTTTGGTGTGGAATGTGTGGCAGCTGTCAAAATGTGGGTATTGTTGATGGTTGGTAGGTTTGATGTGGATGGAGGTACTGATAAGGCCATGCTTGAGGAGTGGGTCAACATCAAGGAAGGTGGCTTGTTGGTTTGAGTAAGACCGGGTGAAGCAAATGGAGGAGAAGGTGTTGAGGTTCTGAAGGAATGTGAATAGTGTGTCCTCACCTTCAGTCCAGATTATGAAGGTATCATCAAAGAATCTGAACCAGATGAGGGGTTTGGGATTCTGGGTAGTCAGGAAGGATTCCTCTAGGTATCCCATGAACAAGTTGGCATAGGAAGGTGCCATATGGGTGTGCCACGAATTTCTTTGTAGGTGATGCCTTAAAAGGAGAAGTAATTTGGGTGAGGATGTAATTGGTCAAGGTAACAAGGAAGGAGACTGTGGACTTTCAGTCAATTAGATGTTGTGAAAGGTAGTGATCAACAGTGGAGCATTGGGGACGTTGCTGTAGAGGGAGGTGGCATCAACTGTGACAAGCATGGTACCAGGTGGTAAAGGAGCAGGATCTGTCTGAGGAGGAAATGGTTTGTATCGTTTACGCAGAATGGTAGGTTGCGCATAATAGGTTGAAGGTGTTGGTGCATGAGAGCAGAGATTCTCTCAGTGCGTGCACCATAACCAGCCACAATCGGATGTCCAGCGTGGTTGGGTTTGTAAACTTTAGGGAGCATGTTTCAATTTAGTGGGTTTAGCTCACAAAAATGGTGTGGTAACTGTATTTAAATAGTGCTGTAGGTATTGTCTGTTACATACCAATACTCCTCCGAGAGCATTGTACAACTGCAAGTTGGCCCAAGCTGTCATATGACTTCCATGTAATAACATTCTATTCTTGACTGGAGTGTGGCAGCCAGATATAATGGTTCTGCGACTGTGTGAATGTTCTATTTTCTGAAGAAGGCCATGGCTGATAGCTGAAGTGTTGTATGTGTGTGTCTTTTTTATGTGCTTGTTGCAGCTTGTCATCACATCTTTGCTGTGAGTTGCAAACTGTCTTTACTATACTGTTGGTTGAGATTGTAATATAAAGCTCTAGTGTTTTCTTACTTAATGTGGTTTGGAAATTCTTAACAGACAATTTCAATTCAGTCTGTAACTTAAATTGTGGGAATTCTTGTAAAGGAATGATTCTTATCTGCCATGTAAGTTAAACAGTTTGTAGTACTATCAGGTTGTGCCATATTTACTGCTGATTCATATTTAATAAAATCTTAGAAAGTTAAATACAAGCTGAACCCTTCTTCTAGCCCGTCCACATTCCTTGAACTGCAAGTTGCAGGTTACAGTTACGTGTAAGAAAAAGTGTGTGATTTCACTTTTAGCCTGTAAGCTTCCCCCACCTTCCAAAAATACACCACTTCCTTTGTTTGCATAAACAGACCTGCACTAAAGTAAGTGGCCACAATGCACACATTTCACACACATCTACAAAAAGACACTTTATTTTTGGGATAGATATACGCTGAATGTTGGAGAAATGAGTTTCAAAATACTGCTTTCTTCAATATTCGAGTAATCAAGTTTTTCTTGTTTGTTTGAGACAGGATGGCATTATCATAGCAGTAAGCCATTACAGGCTTACTGATACTGTTGACTGACATGAATTATTGTCGACATAGCTAAACATGGCTGCTGCTGCTTAAGAGTAAAGTTAATGCAGTGTGTTAGTCACGAAGAAAAACAACAGTTTGTGACACTTACTGGATTTTTACCTGATATTAGGCACTCGACAAATTTTGGGCCTCTCAGGGTGGCTTCCTACTTCACCTTCAAGATACAGCTGGCTCTAATATGCCAGTTTACAGCTATTAACTACAGTGATATGGGAGCCTATTTTATACTCTGGCCATTAATACATTAATATAGCTAATTATTGAATATAAGGAGAAGTGCTGAATTAAAATTTGTGCAGTGGCTGGGATTAAAACCCAGGGCCTTCTGCTTTCTAAGCAGACACTTGAATCAATAACCTATGGATAATGTTGCTACACAGACTGCCTTAAGGCACACTTCCCTCCAAAACACATACTTTAATTCTGGCTCAATAGACGCCTATGCAATATTTATGAAAGATGCCGAGGCTCTCGAATATTGGAACATGAATGGGAACAATCCCACCTTGTAATTCAGGCAGAGGTGATGTAAATATTAACAATAATTCATTCCTTGAGACATAAATTGTCTCGTTATATCAAAGACACTGGAGAACCTTGGCAACTTTGACACATATTTCATATGAGAACACTGAGTTAAAATTAATCTGTTGTTAAGGAAGATGTGCTTTAAGACAGTCTGTGTAGCTGCATTATTCACAACTGTATATAGTGCCTAGTAAGCAGCAGGTCCCAGGTTTCAATCCCAGCCACAGCACAAATTTTAATTCAACACTGCCCCTTATATTCAATATCTTTGATATAATGAGACAATATATGTCTCAGGGAATTGAATTATTGTTGATATACCTAATTATACTGTTTTTTAAAAATGTGTGTGGTATATCTAGAGACCATCATAAATGTAAATGACGTAAGCAGTAATATGTAACAGAGTATGCCTACTTACAGCTTACGATATAATTGAAGACCGTGATGCAACTGACCGAATTTGATCATTGACTTCATATCTGAGTCTCACAAGATAAGCTATATAGATATACCAACTAGCAAAACAAATATAAACATACGGAATAATATCATAATACTTATGTATTGCATTCAATAAATAAAAATTACAGATTAGCACAACAGAATGTACCACTGATCACAGGAGCATCAGCACAAAAATTCACACCAAAAAAGAAAAAAACCCTCTCCGTTAACCTATACTTAATTATCAGAGAGAAATTACAGACCACTTTTTAAATACAAAATCGTAATCTACAATCTATTTTCTACTTGTAAACAAACTATTATCTTTAACTCAGAAATGATGTCATTGGTCAAAGCTGACAGTCATATTGTGAACTTCAATTGACCCCAGTTTACAGTATTTGTCTGTTTATCCACATTATCTTCCTTTTAATATGTTTTATATTTATAAGCATTCAAACAGGCTCCATTATTAAAGGCTCTTTAATGTATATACATATAATTTTAGTTTACAGAGTCTCCAACATTTTAACTGAGTACACATATAAAGAGTGTGAAGAGTAGAAAATAAATTACAAAAACATTTCTTATTCTGTGACTAACTGATGTGACACTAATACAACATGATCATAATATTTACAATAAATAAGTCTCCATATTCTGGATTGTCTTAGGTTACAATAAATAACTTTCCTATTTTACAAAAAAATTATAAGTATTCACAAAATTGTTGTAAATGTAAAATTCTTTGGAAGGTTTCGTTTATACAGTATAAATATTAGCTTAAAAATGCATATTACACATAAAAATTTATGTATAATTATATAAGAATTAGATATGCATGCTGTGAAGCTAAGTATTGCCAGTTAGTCGTGAAATGGAATGTTCAAATTAATGTAACTAATTAAACACGATTGAGTCAGTTCCACATTCAGCCTCCTCAAATTCATAAGCTTGGCTGAGAAATGATGTAGTACTCGTAACTACTGGCACAAACCACAACTGAATCACCAACAGTACAAATAATAAACCTGTTTCAACAAATATTATGCACAAAAATGACGTAGTATGCTCTTCTGATGCAAAGTATTATGGTAATTGCTAATGAATGTATATGTCGGAATCTCAGAATGTACTGAAGAAAGTGTACTGTATCCATAATCTTAAAAGTACTTAATTCTTCTTTTTGGGAAAAAAAGTGTTTTGCATATTTGGTCATTAAACATTTCTCAAATTAGGCCCACTATGCAGTGATGCACTGTAGCAGACCTGTTCCAGATTTACAAACCTTGATGAAACCGTTAGTTCCTAAACAGATGCATTTGCTGACTAATAAACTGTTTCACAGACAGCCATGGAAAATAATATTTCATCCTGCATTCATCACATAAAATGATCACAACTACTATGGAGGCCTACCAAAAGTTGATCTTCTCACATACCAATCACAGACAGAACAGGAATAAGATGAAATGATAAACAAAAAGTATCTCACACTACATATTGTTGGATTGCAGAATATAGGCCTACTTGTAAATTTGGCATAGGCTCCTAAACGAAGACTTTGATACAACCCGTCAGCTTTGACCAATGATGTCATATCTGAGTCTCACAAGATACGCTACGTAAATATACCAACTAGGAAAACAAACACTATCAATTAATATAAACATATGGGAAAATATCATAATATGTATGTATTGTACATAATAATCTGTGATTATTACAACAGAATGTACATCATCACAGGTCTCGGCCCAAAAATTCGCTACTTTGATGCTCACATGCAAAAGAATAAACCTCTTTGTTAACCTATACCTAACAGAGAGAAGCTACAGATCACTTTTTAAACACAAAATCATAATCTATAATCTTTTCTGCTTGCAAACAAACTATCGCCTTTAACTCAGATATGACCACATCAGTCAAAGCCAATGGGTCATATTGCGTACTTCAATTGACCCGTAAATTTTTATGTTCAGGAAACAAAAAACAGTGAGCTTATTCACACTGAATATTTAATTAGTATGGTAAAAAAAGAGCTGAAACTTATACATAATGGTATTATGAGTGAGTGATATGGAGAAGATTGCCTAAGCCGAAGTCTAGAATAGAATAAGTGGCAGCCTCTGCATATGACTCATAGGTTGGCATGCACCACAATATTGGAAGCCAATGGTTAAAAAATGACAAGTACCAGTACATATTGCACTGCAGTCATTCACTATGAACCATTTCTGTGTGCAAGTAGTTGCCTTCAGACAAAAAAAAAAAGAAAGAAAGAAAGAAAAAGATTTGCTTTAACACTGTAGATATACTGGAACTCTGAATTGTGAATTACTTGTGACCAGCAGTCTACCTACCTATCTGATGCTGTGTGTCAGAAATTATTCATATCAAATCTGAATAACCATTGCAGTTACATAATCAAGTACAAAGTGGAACAACATGAAAGTCTAGTGTGCAAAGGAGAGCTTATGGTTAAAAATAGGCAGTCAGCAGACTAAAATTAAAAAGCAATCATTAAAACATATAAGATGTAAGAACAATATCCAAAAGTGCACAATGTAGATATATTATGATTTGGCAATAAGCAGGGTCAGTCTCAGAATGAAGATATAACAGACACATAGGAATGCACCACTGTATACTTTAAACAGAGCTATAAGTACAATATTATATTTGAGCATTTTTTATAAAATCTACATAAATGTCACAGCATTCAGTAAATGTAAAACTGATATATTTTACTGCCTCTTTTTCTTCATTAAACGTTTCAATTTGTATACAGCAGCTGCAACTAAATCACGTGATTCATATGCCCAAACTAAAAGTACAAACATAAAGCTAATAACACCAACCATAAAATGTATAAATTTACAAGACTCAAACAGATAAATCTCTGAGAATTTCGTCAATGTACCTGCAGCAACCAGGGCTGCAGAAAAGTGAAGACTAGGCAGTAGACCTTTCAGTGGACTGTATGAGGTCCCACTGAATCGTTTATGAATGAATGTACTATTATGTACAATTCGTGCTGTCATATTAAGGCAATTGGCAAGAATGAAACCAATTCCACCCAATAACTTGGTTAAACCCCAGGAAATGAGAAGGAACCCAAATGACAACAGAACCATAAAATAATTGTATCGGTCAATCTGTACTGCTGTCATTGTTGCCATTGCATAGCATTCTGTGATACCATTAATGGAGAGCAACAGTACTGATAGACAATGTGTTTGCATTAACTGGGGGCCAGGGTACATTGTAAGTTTCTCACCTCCATACAGCAGTAGAAGTAACCTGGAGTAAGACTGTCCAAATGCAACTATAGCAAGTCCTAATGATGTTAAACCACTCAACAGCTGTTTGAGAACCATTGCAGACTCATCCACATCTTCTTTCTTTTGGTCTTTCATAGGCATCTCTCTCTCTACAGTTTGGGAGAAATAGAAATATGCTGCTTCTTCAATTGGGCGAAAAATAAACCTAGCTGCCAATGAACCCAGATTATTGACTATATCATAAACACCTTGCTCATAAAATGACAAAACTGAGAAAAGTGTCATAACATATCTCTCACCCTCTGTTAGAATCTGCTTCATTATTCCTTGTTTAAAAAAACTCCAAGTTAAAACAGTCATCTCGTAACTGATAAATGCACCTTCCTCACATTTTCCAGGAAAAAAGTCATTCATGGACCGAATAGGAAAAATTTCTTTTTTCTTTCCTTCATCAGATACATTTTCATCAGTCTTTGCATGCTTAGAATCTCTCTGACGACCATGATGTTTCCTGTTTGCATTCCTCTTCAAGTAATGCCGAAAATATACATAATAACCAACAGTATATGATAGCACAGACAAAACCTGTGCAACTGAGAAAGCAATTACTGCTCCATCGTGTAAATAAATCACAAGAAAAGTAAATGTAACTGTCCTTATTACAATATGAATGGTATCCAAGATAACTTTGAGCCTAAAAAATAAGAAAATCTGGCCAGTGAGGTACAATGGTTCACAGAACATTTCAGTGACACAACTTGCGCAGACAGCATACACACCAACTGAGTAATGCTGTGTGATTTCATGACTAGGTGGATTAAGTACATAGAGCCACAAGTATCCAAATACCACACTTAAAACAATGCTCAGCGGCACAGTAATCCATAAGAGATTGATAACTTGTTGCCAATTGCGTTGTACTGATTTGCTTAGGCAAGTTCTGCGAAATGCTTCTCTACTCAAAAAAAGGATCGTCGATTCAAGTAATAACAAACGCACATTAGTAACACCAATTACATCTTGATTTACGTGCCGTAGTACAAAAGCATTCATCAAAAAAGTAACGCAACGAAACAGAATTTGAAATATAATATTAAATGAGGCATGTTTGATACTATTATTCAAAATATCCCTCTTCATTGTTTACGTATATAAACACGTGTATTATGATGATGCACACGAAACGGATCAAAGTTTACATTTCAGAAGCATAAAATAATCTGTAGGTATTGACTCATAAATACCAGAAATGTCACTATTTTGGCATAATATAAACTTAGCCATGAAGAAACAAAAACTGTGAAACATCAGAGCAAATTGAATAAACAATAACAATAATTAAATTATATTTAAGCGTCAAAAAAATTGCCAACAGCCGAAAACAAAACACTAGCACAAAAGCCGTCTGCTAGTTCCAAAGATAACATCTATACACAAAACGAATATTGTTTAGTTTTTTTTCTTAAGAGGTTGGAGTGTGATCTTTGGTAAAGTTACAGTTAGTATCGTTCTGTATTTTCTTATTTTATGAAATAAGTTTTCAACTTGAAAATCTGATTTTAGTGAGTTCTAGTGTTTATTTTTAGTGTTTGGCTTCCTTCAGTGTTCAATGAAATAAGGGACAGTGGTCAATACGGCGAAGGCGGTCATTCAAATTTCCCGCTGAATTCCGTCGACATGACTACACAGGATCCATGGTATGCAGATGCAAGCCAGTCGGTTTTCACAATTAATTAGATTGCAGACAATGAAAACTTAAACATGGACGTCGAGACAACAAACAGTAATTTGAAAACACAGACATACATTACTAGACTGACAAACGTCCCTCTGTGACTGAAGCCTGATGCCGCCATCTTGCCTCACCTCACGTCAAAAAGCTGTGGGATTCAACGTCATTAAACTGAAGCACGAACAGTGCAAGTTGTTCTTTGGATGAAACGTGTTTAACAGTTTTGTTACTCTTTGGTTTATATAATGTCCTTTACTGTTTACCTGTGAATTGTGTTTCTTGATACGAATTAATAAAGTTTGGTGTGTTATAGTTTGAGTATCAAGTCTTTAATTACGCAGCATATCATAGTCTTTAAGACTATAAATTGGTGTTCTCAGAGTCAGAGTTGTTGCATGAAGAACATCTCAGGGCCATTATTGAATGCACCAAGTAATACGGAGTAATGGTAAATGATACAAAGTGAATATATCGAAAAACGCATGTAACATTTCTCGGTTACGAAGTATCAGCAACAGGTATACGCCCACTGACAGATAAGATAAAAGTCATTGAAGGAATCACCCAACCAACTAATTATCAAGAACGTAGAAGATTTTTAGGGGCAATAAATTTCTATCGACCTCATATGCCAGGGGCGGCTTAAGTGCAGGCACCTTTGACATCACAGCTGGTGGTCAAGAACACGAGTGGTAAACAGCCATTGAAATGGGCCCCACAAATGCAGAAAGCATTTGAACAAATAAAAACGGTACTAAGAGAGGCAGTTCTATTAGCACACCCAGTACCGCAAGCACCTTTAGCTATAGTAGTAGATGCAAGTCAGCAGGCAATAGGAGCAGCTCTTCATCAGTATGTAAAAAACACTGACAACCTTTAGGATTTTTTTCTCGCACACTCACGCCTGCAAAGGTTAAATGGAGCGCATATGACAGAGAACTGCTGGCAATGTATGAAGCAGTGAAATATTTTCTCCTGTATCTGGAGGCAAGAACATTCACAATTTATATGGACCATAAGCCCATTAAATTTGCGTTTAGCAACAATAAAGATGAATGTTCTCCTCGGCAATCCCAACAACTGGAATTCATTAGTCAGTTCATGAAGGATTTGCGCCACATTAAGGGAGCTGAGAACACTGTCGCTGATTTTTGCTCAAGAGCGGAAATCATCTCCCAGACAATCGACTATGAGCAGCTGGCCGCAGCACAAGACAAAAACCCACAGCTACAAGAGTATAGGACAACCCTGCTACAGGACTGCAACTTCAACTTAGGCAACCAGCAGCTGCGAAGGTGGGCATTTGGTGTGACATGTCTCGCGATAAGCCTCGGCCTTTTGTTCCTCAGGAGCTGCGGAAGATGTTCTTCGATAGTATCCATGGACTAGCCCATCCAAGTGCCAACACTAGTGTGTAACTTATGGCTGACCATTTCGGGTGCCCAAGCATTAACAAAGATTGCTGTTTGTGGGCAAAAACGTTTACTGCATGCCAAAGAAGCAAAATTGGCAGACACGTTCACAAACCAGTTGGACAGTTCCCAACAGAACGTTTTGCACACGTACATTTAGACATAGTTGGGCCACTTATGCCCTCAGAAGGGTACCATTATTTACTTACTGTAGTGGATTGCTACACGCGGTGGGCAAAGGCTGTACCACTGGCAGACATATCAGCAGAGACAGTGGCACGAGTTTTCCTGTCAGCATGGATTGCACGATTCGGATGTCCATTAGATGTAACCACAGATCAGGGCCGTCAATTTGAATCGACATTGTTTCTCCAACTGGCCAAGCTGTGTGGATTCAGACATCATCACACGACTGCTTACCATCCGGCAAGTAACAGCATGGTGGAACGCTGGCACAGAACCTTGAAGGCTGCTCTGATGTGCCATGAAAACAGCTGGATGTTGGCATGACCATTGGTGTTATTGGGCCTTAGAACAGCGTATAAGCCAGATTTGGGAGTGTCCATGGCAGAGTTGGTTTATGGTGAGACTTTGCGCCTGCCAACAGAATTTTTTGTGGCATCACCAAATACAAGTGTGGAGGAAGTACCATATGTTCTTCAGCAGGTGCGAAGACACATAGCCCAGCTTCGACCAGTACCAGGCTCACGTCATGGAGACAACAAACCATTTATATATAAAGCACTCAGCACATGCTCACATGTGTGGCTAAGAACAGACGCAGTACGATCACCACTGCAACCCCCGTATGCTGGGCCATTTAAAGTTCTGACAAGACGCGAACATACTATGCAGATTGAGTGCAATGGAAAACAACAAACCGTGTCTTTGGAACGGTTAAAACCCTTACATATGCTGGGAATCGATGAAGAGAGAGATCACGATCTACAGAGGGATTTGCAAGAAGAAGAGTCAAGACTAGATGGTAGTGTGCAATCCTCGTCCCCTCAAGCAGCTCAGGAGGAGAAGTTACCGACACCCACAAGATATTCTAGGGCAGGTCGAAGGATTAAGTACTAGTACCCACATGTTCCAGGAGCTCCCCTCTACTGCGGGTAGGCTGTGTGGGATTCACCATCATTAAACTGAAGCACGAACAGTGCAAGTTGTTCTTTGGAAGAAACGGGTTTAACAGTTTTGTTTCTCTTTGGTTTAAATAATATCCTGTACTGTTTATCTGTGAATTGTGTTTCTTGATACGAGTTAATAAAGTTTGGTGTGTTATAGTTTGAGTACCCAGTCTTTAATTACGCATAATATCATAGTCTTTAAGACTATAAAGCTTTCATACTGTGAGATTACCGCCCAATAGAAATACTGGTAATTAATAGCATTTGATAATGAAACAGTATGAAGTTCACTGCAAACATTGATCATGCCAATGCACTAAATGTTACACAATTTTAATCTTATTAATTATGGTAGCAATGTATGTATGCAGTTGGGTGACAACATTTATAGTTAGGCCAAAGGTAGAAATTCTCCACGTTGAGATTTGCTGTGTGTTTGTAGCTGACGGGAGGCCAGTGAGCAGGCTGACATTGGTGGCTTGTTCCAGCTTAGTATTTTCCAGTTTCGTTTTCGGTGACGGGAGAAGGGACAATGGCGAGTGCCAGGTGCAGTGCGGTGCACAGCGTGAAATAAAATATTCTAATACTACTTGCATTTGAAGTAATACGATGCAGTTAGGAACCATTAAGGCCTTCATTACAAAATCGCCTGTTGACAAATAAACAATACATTAGCTGATATAGTCACATCTGACGTAATATGTTTAATTGACAATGAAAAGTAATAAATTACCAATTAATACAAGACATTTTGACTGATTCTTCCGTCGCTTCTTGGTAGAACACAATCCAATAATTAAAAGACAATTTTGTGTGTGTAGAACACACACAAAATTGTGTTTTCAATTTATTTGAATACAAGACAGTTACACAACTAGCATGGCAAATTTCTCATTTTATTTTCAATTAATCTTGTGTATTTTTCTTGAAATATTCAGTTAAATCACTTAACTGTGATATAAGAAATTGCACGATTGTAATAAATTGTGCAAAGGATGTGTACACGAATATAAAAACACAAGAAATTTGTTTAATGTATGATATAAGAAATTGCACGATTGTAATAAATAGTGCAAGGGATGTGTATACCAATATAAAAACATAAGAAATTTGTTTAATGTGTAATGTAATTATTTTGATTTTAAGAAAAGTTTTAGAAATGTTTTGGCTGAGTGCTGTACATTGGAAGTCGGATAGAACAGCTCACATGGGGAAGTTGATGACGTAGGGAAAAAACCCGGGCAGTTGGGCTTTTGGCGCGCGCAATGGCAGGAAGTGACGAGTCGGGAGCAAATGGGGTAGCTGGCCAGGCGGCGTCGCTCTGCATCAGTGGGCATGTGGATCTCCATGTGGAGATTTTAGATTTTTGTGTGGCAATTGCCAAGTGTGGTTGCTCGTCGTAGACTGCACCAAGTTGTATCGAGTGCTACTGTGTGTTGTGAATATTTAGCTGGTGGAACAAGGTGTGCATCGCACTGAATTAAAGTGACTGGTTTTGTTAGTGTAACACGTATCGTCACATAGGCATGAACATAAACGGTGTTTGAGACAGGCACATGGTGTGAAAACAATTTGCGACAAATATTCAATTTGTCTGGGGGCTCACGAGCTATAACTTTATTTGATAAATGTGTCGACATACAGACGTATCAGCCACAGGGTTTTATATGTGACGTTGGCATTAGCCAATCGCATAACAACGCAAATGTTCTGTCATGAAGTCTTCGTTAACGAGGGCAATTAATTTTACTGGAGTGATTATGTTGTGAAATATGTGACGTTGGCATTAGTCAATTGCATAACAATGCGAATGTTCTGTCATGAAGTCTTCGTTTACAAGTGCAACTAATTTTACTGAGTAAACGAGGGTACATACAAGAACCTGTCAACCATAGAGAAGAAACAGCATTATCTATGTACTTCATGGTCTTTACAAAACACTAATCAAGTTAGTCTGTGTGAATTTCGAAGAATATTAACATCTTGCTGAGGGCTTTCTACCAATTTCTTGATGTTGCCAACATAATCATGTGGGGTCGCTGGGACGGAAAGTAAAATTTTACTGTTACATACAGTTAAAGGAGACTGTATTTATCTGAAAAAACACTCAGAAGAATAAAGTTGTGTTATCCACAACAAATATCACATTTATAATGGCCATACTATTAAAAAGCCGAAGTTGATCGAAATTAGTAACCGATTAATAAAGACAGGAAATGTATATTTGTCAAAGCAGACCGTAGATCTCGTTAGAACTCTCAAAAGAATACGTATTATCCACAATAAACAACATGTTTTGACCATACTTCTGAAAGACACTTTGAAGTTGAATGAAATTGGTACTTTTTAATAATAACAGTAAATAAATACAACTCATTACTCTATGGCATGTAGCGAAGCTTACTCCAGCTGAAAAAAATTATAGCCACATACAACACACGAATTTCCCATATGTCAAAAGTCTAAAGACAGCGTAGTTACGTCAGTTCATCGGTATTTTTCAACTGTTTTCCGTAATTAGGGCTGGGAAAATGATAAACGCGTTTTAACATGCTTGGGATTTCCCGATACAGCGGAGAACTCGATACAGCAACAAACTGTTCGAACACTCTGATAATAAATGACTGGCACTGCATATCAGCCAATGATACACAGGAAATTATAAAGTTAGTGGCCTATCACTTTGCTCAGAACTAATTTCATAGGAAGTACAAGTACATGTAAAATAAAAGAAGGGCAAGACAATGAAAAAAATGTACATTTTGTTTAAAACAGTGCATACGTATGTGTCTGGTGTCACTGCAATATATGATCCATTGATAAAATATCTCCTACTAGAACAGAACTACTACACCTCATTACTGATGGCTAACATTCAATGGAAAAAAATTGTGAATCCTTCATAAGTAGAAATTACATATAATATGATTATAAGAGATAGGTAGGAAATGACCATTCCATTCCCTGTTCATATGGTACAGTAACATAAGAATGTTACCACCTTTTAATCGCCTTGAAGAAAAGATTAAAAGAGATTAAATAGGGAAAACATTAGTAATTTAATATCCAGTAACGGAAATAAAATGAACTGATTGCGACCTTTGAATAAACGGTGCACGAGCTGCTGTGTACGTAGTATCAACAGGCATCGCTAGATTGCAGCACTAGAATTTTAAATCACGATTGCTATCGTTTACTTATAGCCTATATTCGCTACTGTTTTTACTTATGACCTGCATCCTAGCAACTACTATAGTCGAAATTTCACACTTATCAATCCCTATAATACATTTATGACACCATATGTGCAGAGCACAGGAAAGATTTATGAATATCATCCTTGTAAATAGTACAGGTAGTACCTCGTGACATTGCTAGATAGCATCGTGATCGAATGTTAGAACATTTCCCGAGATTTTCCAAAGTGTGACGTAAATTGTTGGAACAGTTCGAGTCATGTTCAAACCCAGCTCTATCCGTAATAACGCAAACGACTGCTTACGCGTTTATAGTATAGAAATATGACAGCGAGACTTCACTGACACCAACGATATTATATATGGCATGGCCAGTCTAGTAATGTATGTCTGTGGTTGAAAAGCATAGGACAAGTCACACTGTCCATCGCGTCATGTCACTGTCCGTCAGAACATTCCACAATATATTTCTAATGGCGGCATTCATACTGTCCTCCACTGGACCATTACGTCACGTCAAGCTTTCTTGAGAAGAATGTTTTGATGGAACGGTCGTCTGTTTACATTGGAAGTTAACCTATTTTCGTTATGCAATTTTCATGCTGTAGTCGACAATTGCACATTTACAGGCAAATGTGTCATATTAAAAATTTTTATTATTATTTTCTTTTGTTTCAGCGGGAAATTCCAAATGATGACTTGAATATTTTTCTCAATTGAGTATGCTCCTAAAGGCGAGGTCGGATGTCTGACACCGAAAAATGGTTTATGTTTTGTAATACTGTAACAGAAAAGAGTGAAGCAAATAGTTTATTTGAATAAGATTAAAATTTTATGAGGCAAGTTGCATTAAATAGCATTTCAAATGAAAATGTCATTGCTAATGAAAGGAAAAAAAAATTAGTTGTGTACGACGGTATTAACGATTTCAGCGGGCAAATTGTAACGGATAAAGTAAACAGGCTCTATTTATGCTCCCATAACTATTATTTGATGTGTTCGTGATTCGTATGTTTATTTTTTTCGCTTGAAAATAGATGTCGATGTTTTGATATGTTTCAGTTGCCAGCACTTTACCACATCAAGTTAGCCCAAAACATACATTGTAAAGTTGACTTTGGCAATCAATAACGTTTATCGTTGTTGTTTTTTTTTCAATTACAGTATTATAATAAGACTGTCTACATAACAGATCGTTACTCATAACCTCACTTTCAACATCGGATACTGGAAAAAGCGAATTGAAGTGACGGACAGTGTGAATGCAAATTGACATGACGGTTCCGTCACGTGACGTTGACGTGACAGCCAGTGTGAATCGGCCTTATCTGATGAGACACTAACTAAAAAAGATAAGAGGCAGGCAAAACAAAGAAACTACTTAACAAAACTGACGAAGATTCGTTACAGACATTGCAATGCAAAAGACAGAACACACTGTGGTATAAAATTTTGGAAATAATTCGGTAAGTAATGAAAAGCACCAAACACTTAACGACAACTGAAATGTAACTCATTCCATGGCAAATACTGTTAATATAGATCAAAAGACAAACACAGAATCGGTGTATGTGGAATCCAAGATTAATCGATACAAAGTCGATCCGACTAGACTCATAGACTTACTAAATAAAAGCTAGACTTAAGCCACAGCCTAACACCGGAAGTGACGTATTGACAGAATTTAGCGCTTCAGGCGTTTTCGTATGTCTTTGGCCTGTTTTGTGCCTGTGTGAATTGCCGATGAAATGAATGGTGTACTGTGTTGCTAATATAATTCCTTCAGAATCGACTGATTCTCTAAAACTGCATTCCATTACCCTTGTTTTCCTTTTGTTCATCTTATACGACGCTTTCAACACACTGTCCATTCCGTTTAATACTTCTTTCAGGTCTTTGTATGCGGAAAGAAACGAGACGTGTGGCGTGTACTGCAGATGTAAACAAAGCGAGATTTCTTCATTTACATCAGGTGTACATTTTACTTCCAGCATTGGTGGTGTAGTGTGCAAACGATGCCAAAAAAGAAAAATGCAAAAACAAAAAACAAAAATTCTCATTACTCTCTGGACAAGTGTAGAGGCAAGAATCGGTTATTGATGAATCAGGGACAGCACTGTTTTATTTCATCGCCATTGGATATAATTATTCAATCTCAATCCATGTGATTTAAATTTTCTAAGGTCGTTGCTAAAATCAGCACACTACACTGCAACTGCCGTAAATAATGTTTTCCCCTAAAAATGATTAGAATCTCCATGCAGAATAGAACGCTCGTCATACTATATTGTCAGTATATCTGTTCACTTTGGTTTACAAATCTTAACACTGAAGCATCATGTAGTGTGGGGCCACTCTTAGCATTGTTGTTGTTGTGATCTTCAGTCTGCAGACTGGTATGATGCAGCTCTCCACACTACCCTGTCCTGTGCAAGTCTGGTGTCCATGTCAACCCCACTTTACTGGTTTGACTGGAATTGTAATACAGAAATCCTGACGTTTCTGAGTAAAAAACCCGACGTCTTTATGTAGAAGGTTGGGTCTTCTGTTGCTTATTAACAATTTTTGTTCTTAATAGAAAATGAAATTCTTGATTTAAAGTCGTAAATATCAAGATAATCTTAAATAAACTGTCCTGCAAAGTACCATTTCACAACTTCTAATGGCTCTTAGGGAAGCTCACAAAGACAAATGTGGAGTTATTTTCTGGTTATTACCTATTTTTATGGCACTACATACCATCACCATTCTAAAAAGTATATTAAAATCAATTTAAACGACACTATTCACACGCACCTGATATAGTATTGAGAAATGTACCGCGCTAGCCGCTTGAAGAGCTTCTGTCGTGTTGCATAACAAAAATCAGTGGAAGTGTCATGACTGTTTATGTTAGACTGTGCCACTGTGCTCAATGTTTTGGTCATAGAGCTGTGTGCAGGTAGGAAGGCGGCTGAGCGAGTTGTTCTGTACAGAGAGAGAACACTTGGCAATGCCACCAGATCGCCGCTTCCCGTCCTCTGCCCGCTGTCAGTTGTCCGCTGACAGCTGTCGAGGCCGCCATTGTCGTGCGCCCCCGGCAGTTTTGTTATTCGCTTATTTGCGAATGGATGCGGAAACTTATTATTTTTTGACTCTGGTAACTCCTCGCATAATACGTAAAGACACTTGTATGAGGAGATATATTTCTCCACATTATTGGCTGACAGTTACATTAAGATTCCTGGCCACAGGAAGGACCTACAAAGACCTAGAATTTTCAACAGCAGTTTCTAAACGAACATTGTGTTAAATCATCCCCAACACTTGCAAAGCTATTTACGCTGCCCAGAAGAATGATTTCACGAAGGCAAGTAAAGTAGGCCTACATTCTAACAAGATACAAAGAAAATTGTCAGAATTTTAGATATGTTTGAAACACTATACACCTACTTCATTTTATATTATATATGTGGCCAATAAGCTACGGCTAACTTTGTTTCCCAGTCGGAACTTTCTGTTCTCAGCCATTTTCAACCACTGTCAACATAGTAAACACACGAAAAAAGTATACACTGAGACAGATTTGCAGCGATCTCCTGTCCACACGCTCCAACTTGTTTGGGCAGATATAATTTGAACCCACAGATTTGAGCAATTTTGCTCAAACCTCCAACTCCAACTTCCATTTTTGCACAGATCTCATATCTGCGCAAATGTTCTGTCCTCACGCAAGGAATTGCTAGGTGTGCGCATACAGCTGCGCAGACAGTTCGTAGCGTGAGCAGTAATGTCTTTGGCAAAAGTCAGGGTTGGGGAGGTGTGTGTGTGTACTACTAACTGTGTGTAGTAGTACAAATATTGCATTAGCAGTGGAAGTTACATAGAAGAAGTGCAGAAAATGGGCAATGCTGGCAGTACAAGAAAAATTAGTTTGCAAAACGAAGATCCCGCTAGTGTAATTAAAGTTTCCGATTCGGTTGTTCAGCGACTTAAAGGAGCAGCTGAGACCGAAAGTAAAGATGATGTACGCTCTGTGAGTAGTCAGCAGCAGTACGTCAATGAAAACGAACCATCTAAAACCTCTCTTGAAGTTAGACGTGAGAAAGAAGCGGAAATACGAAATAATGACGTATACTGGGAGAGAAGGTTAGCTAAGCTACAGGACACCCATAAAAAGGCAAATCGCCGCATGGAAGAGGAATACGAGGCAGCAGTTCAAGAAGTGAAGAGAGCTTTTCCAAATGCTCCAGTGGAAAACGAAGAATTACCTTGCAAGGAAGCCGAAGCACAAGTCGTCTGTTGTTACAAACAACATCCAAGACAGACATTATTGTGTGCAAAAGAGGTTCTAGCATTTTCAGCCTGTATTGATGAGACAAGAAGAAATTTTATCTATAATAAGGCATGACAGTCGCATGGCAGTTGACGTTTACCATAGAACCCACAGGGAAAAGAATGTGGCATAACATGTTCTAAAACAAAGTGAGTGCCAAAGAGTGTTGCCAGCGTGGTGTGTAGGAGCACATCGTACATTGCCTGTATTGCCCCAGTCTTTAACCAGGGACTAGAGAGAATTCGGCATGGAATGGTTTGTGTATATATGTAACTATCTTTTCCCACAGTTTGTAGTTTAGTTATGTATTTCGAAAATCTAATTAAAAGTGCAATTAACTAAACAGTTTGTGGTTATTTCATGGTATCCTGCACTCATAACTCAAAAAGCCCCAGATATTTATGGATTTGTTGACACACCCAAACACAAATATTATAGTGTTTAATTTCAATGACCTACTCCCATGTGAATTTATTAAAATTGGTTGGTGAAAGGCTTAAGTATAGGAAATATGCCATTTGCATGACATAAAACTGCAGTCCGTTGATGAGCTGTAGGTTATTAAAAATGTGATACAGCTTTTAGTTAATTGTGTGGAACTTTGGCTTTCTGAAATAGTTGTTGAATACCAGTATGTCTTAAGTGACCTAAAGAAGTTATCAGGAGAATTTTTATATTTAGTCATACAAAAATGCATTGGACTATAAATAAATTCATAAAATTATGTGTAATAAAGCGCCTGTATTGTATTAAAAACAGAAGACCACCCAGGGATGTAACTTCTTGCATAGCTCCCATGCTTTATGAAAGACAGTAGTGCAGGTATTTCTTTTACTGAGTTATTTAGACTCTTAAGTTAATTTGTTTGTCAAGAAAGCAACAAGACAGAAAAATAAGCAGTGACAACATAGTAAAAAGTTACAGTATAGGCTTATTAATTACACAGTACAGTATTCTTATCTTAATGAGCTAATTCTATGGAGTTGGTGAATAAATACACACACCTGTGATAGATTTCGCTGAAGTTAGCTTTGGGAACAAAGTTAGTATAAGTATTTTCAATCAAGAAATTCCTTTGCCAAACTGCTCTTGCAGGCAGTTGACATTATGAACTATTTAATTTTCGAGTGATTTTTCTTTTATTGAATCATTGTGCTTGGTAAGTGGATGGCTGAACACCAGTTGATCAATTTGTATTGTATAATGAGACAGTCTAAACAAAAGGAAAAATTATCAATATTTTGAGTCATTAAACATAACACGCTGATGTTGGCAGACAATTTCTTCCAAACGCTATTATTCACAAGTACCTTTTGCAGGTGACTGATAAAATGATTATTTAATGTCAAATTAAGTTCTGTAATCTGTCCCTCATGCATTTATCTGAAATTGGGCTTGCATGTAACATTTCACTCATAAACAGGGCTCACTTGTGCATGGGGATACCGCCTGTCAGCTTTGACCCGTGACGTCATCGCAGCACAGTAGTTTTGAGGTGCATGCGTGTTTGTAGAAGGCGTGGCTTTGTTTACAAACTAAATAGATTAATATTTTGTGTTTAAAAAGTGATCTGTAGCTTTTCTCTGATGGATAGCTGTAGGTTAACTGAGAGGATTTTTTTTTTTTTTTTTTTTTTTTAGTATGTGAGCGCCGAAGGCTCGATTTTTTGGGCTAAGACCTGTAATCAATGGTAAATTCTGTTATCTATAATAACTACAGATTATTTGTATCTACAATACATAAGTATTAAGTTATACCGTATACTGGTTTACGACATCTTGATGATGTCGTGGGTCAAAGCAGGCGGGTGGTATCCCGGTCTACAGTTATGCCATAAACAGTAGTGCACGACAATTTTGTGACTTAAAGGTTACAGATAAATGCATACTCAATAATTAAAAAAAGACTCTGAACAATATTTTCCCACATTTGGATGAGCATGGGATCACTGTCGAGAGTAATTTAATATTTATGATTGTGTTAAATGTCATTGAAATTGAGAAATATTGGAATAAAGTTGGGTGTCCGATACCAGTCGTCGGCTTTGAACAATGACGTCATATTTCGTCCAGAGACGTTACGGCCACGATACTTATGATTTATGGATCCCATTATAATAAACAATTGAATGTATCAATTACCTTTTTTCTTTGGAGTATGCAAATGTGTATAAGACTCAAATCAAGGTGAAATTACATAACGTTATAAACTTTAAAGAACGACAATGAATATTAGATAACAAATGAAATATGCAGTGAAATTATAGAAATATGACAAGAGAATAATTATTTGGGCAGTATAAAAAGTATCTGATTATGCTTCTTAGGTATTTGAAAGCACAAAGTTCCTGTATTACTTCCTGACAGTGTTCAAGAAAAGTCCCATAATTACAACACACAATTAATATTAATATACCTTAACGGGACTATCGTGGGAAATTGGGGGTTTTGAGTGAGAACATATTAAATTGGAACAAAATGAAAGGATAAAACATATTTCAGATAAAATTACTTGGTATCGCTATCTAGACTTAACCTATATCTAGTTACCAATACCAGCCCTTCGTATTTTGCGGTTTCCCAATACTTACTAGATATCAGTATCTGGAATTGAGTTATATAGGTCAAGTCCAGGTACCGATAGTAGTCCTTGATATTTTCTAGTTCACCAGTATTTATTAGAAAACACTAAGCTTCACCTGTGTAAGTAAAGTCTAGTTTCCGATACCAACTGCTACTGTTTTTATTTCAAATATAGATCATAAATATCGGTGTTTAGGCTTGACCTTTATTGGTATATATCTGAGAAAATTCAGAAAGCTGGTATAGGAAACTAAAGTATCCATATGTACGCATTTATGTGTCGATATCAGCACATGACCTATAATGTTAGGTCTAGTTACCATTACCAAATTCTCTCACTTTCGTTTCACTTATATATGCCGCTCATAATGATGCCCAGATCAGTTAAATTTTACTTACAGATGTGGCAACAAACGTTGTTACGGTTGGCAATCATTTAACTCCCCCTTTAGACAATCTCGCACAAATTAAATGTTTTGTTCGGAAATCGTCTTTTTTCGAGAACAGATGCGTATTGTATGATGATAATGATGTCTAAATAAATGTATTGTTTACAATAAATTAAACTTATGGTATACAAACGGATACATATCGTAGTTGTATTAAAAAATTTCGTTCAATTTTTTCTAACGGAAATTAAATAATTACACGAGGACTAAATGAAAAAAAGGTATAAATCAATATTGTAGCAGTTAAGAAAATTAAAAATCAGTAACACGACATATAAAAAATAAACAAAATACTCATAACATAGCCATAAAACTATTTACCCTCAAATAACAAATGAAAAAAATTTAATACATTCCATGTGTTTAGTAATCCTTAATTACATATTTTAAACCTGTAAGAAATTATATATTAAAAAGGGGCCTTTTATTATAAAAAATTCATGAAATATTGGCATGTAAGTATTATCTGTAGAACAGATTTATTCTCAAAAATACAGCTAAATAGAAATGTTGATGGAAATAATGATGTAATAAGTGACGTCCTTGGTCAAAGCTGACGGGCAGTATCAGAGACTAGATTTGACCCAAATATTGTTATTTTCATTTTGCTAACTGTGACAGTTTTACAGAATAATTGTTGGATTTATTAATTGACTGATGAAATTATACATTTGATACAAATAATTGTACCTTTCAGTAGTTTAATTAATGATGCTCAAAATTAACAAATCTATCAGTATATTTAAAATTTAAATCTTAGTGTAAGTGGGAAAAGTTAGTGTCAATTGCTGTTGAATGTGACCTGTCAATTTTGTATTCATAAGAGTTGATGGAGATAAAATTAATTGCAGAAACAATTAGTTTTAAGTACCGTAAGTTAAAAGAAATGTATGCCCGGTTCTAAAAGAGGTATCCTGGGCTACACATCAGTTTTTCAGTGTTTGCAAAACTATGTCTCAATAACTGTATTTTAGCTTGAAGCAGAGGTATGTGCAGAGAGAGAGAGAGAATGTATGTGTGTGTTTTACATCTCACGAAAACTTCAAACTTATGCTTAGTGCCCATAACATTCTTCAGTTAAGGCCTACAAAGACTGCATTGCAAGAATTGTGTGTAACCCATCATTACCTGATTGCCATTTCAGTGTTCAGTGTATAACAATTCTGTTCAGCACCAGAAAAGAAAACTATTTGCAAGAATTACTGAATAGTTGAATTTTGGATAATAATGATATTGACCAAATAATTTACAAACAATAGGTCTCTGTTGATCACACATGTCTAGATATTATCACAAAATCCTTGCACAGCAATATTGAATTTCTTTTTCCGTTGACTTACTTTTTGTTTAGCAAAATCACTTACATGACATTCCTTTGTGGCAAATCAACCTTCCAAAGTAAACTTTAAAAAGCTGAATTATTTGTGATTTTGCTGATATTTACACTAGTCACATAGAATTAGATTCAAACACACAAAGTAACAGGTTGTCTTCCCTTTTTTTGGCAATATTTTACGACGCAGATCCACCTGTCTGCTTTGACCCATGACATCGTCATCATGGCGGAAAACCCGTAGGCCCTATATGGGATGTCTGAATCCTTCTATATTATAGATAATAAATAATCTGTAGTTAGCCTTGTAACTTCCAGATTACAGAATGTACCATGAATCACAGGTCTCAGCCCAAAAATTCACACCTTCGGTGCTCACATGGGGGGCGGGGGGGGGGGGGAGGGGGGAGGGAGGGACAACCTCTAAACTAACCTATACCTTAGCATCAGAGGAAAGCTACAGATCACTTTTTAAACACAAAATATTAATCTATAATCTGTTCTGTTCATAAACAAACTATTGTCTTTAACTCAGCCACCACATCATTACACATCCCTTCTACAAACGCGCACACACGTCAAAACTACTCCGCTGCGATGACGTCACAGGTCAAAGCTGACAGTGGCGTTCTGTAAATGACACTTTTTTTTTTTTTAGCTTATTACAAGGATGCTGACAAACTTGAACAGATCAGTCTTGCCATCATACGCCTCAAACATATAGACCTACTGTTGCTATATATATCTGTTCCAGCACTACTTGATTGATTTTCTTTAATAAATATTTACAATAAAATTTAACAAAGAAACATGAACTAAGTTAGATTATGTCTCTGACAGAGGAGTAGCACATTATAAAAACAGGAAAAAATCCATCTGTGTTATCATGAATCAGGTATCCATATTAATGCCAGCAGTGACTTTTTCAGTCACCTCTTACATTAAAGGCATTAGCCACAGTGTTGGAGGAACAGTCAAACAAGTTTGCAACACTTAAACAGCGATCAAATCATGACATCTGAACAACTTTATATTTCTGTTGAGGTTAATGTAAAAGAAATCAGTATCAAGTATGCATCTATGCAATGTAATGGAAAATGAAGAACCTAAACTTGCAGAGAGATTTGGAAAAAGTTGCTCGGTTGTAGGGACACACTTTCATTCCCCCAAACAAGAAGAAAATAACAATAAAAGTGTATTGTAATTCTAATGAAAGCAAAATTGAGCTGACAGCTGCTGACTGTGATTACATATCCTTTGATAACATTAAAGATTGGGTAACTTGTGAATATAATGGACACTGTGATTCCTCAGTTTCTCTCGGCGTATTTGATAATCAAAATATCCACGGGTGTACTGCCGGGCTATAGTGTCCAACGGGCCCGTTGGACACTATGGACCGGCAGTACACCCGTGGATATTTTGATAATGGACACTGTTAGACATTATAGTTGGAAACAATCAGGAAAAGGAAGAAATCACAGTTAACTTTGTATATCCACATCTTTCATCATCCAGACATTCTTTCCATGACAAGCAGGGAAGTGAATGCAATCTTGAACCCTAAAACTTGCCCGGGGTGAACATATGCATTATCCTGTGCAGAAATTGTGATGTGCAAAGAACTAAAACAAGTGGTGGACAAAGTGATATTGTTCCATGAGTCAAAATTTCAATTATTTATTATTATTCCCCTTTTTTGAGCATGCATTACAGTGTTTAAAAACTTACTTTCATTTATTTGATGTGGAATGATGTAAAGGCAAGAGTGAGGACTTACACCATGAAGTGATGTATTTTAATTGGAGAACACATTTTTACAAAAATTAAATATTTGTTCCATATTGTGTAATGTTATCAACTGTGTTGCTAAATACCATCCTTTTTCGTCATTCTGAATGTAAGGTCTGACAAATTGCTTTGCAGAGTGAGGTGGTGCAGTGGTTAGCTTATTGGACTCGTGTTCAGGAGTATGGTGATTCAAATCTGTATCTGGTCATCCATATTTGCTGATCTGTGATTGTCTTAAATTACTCAAGAAAAAACCAAGGATGGTTCGTTTCAAAGGACGTGACCATTTCCTTCCCCATCCTTAACAAATATGAGCTTGTGCTCCAACTCTAATAACCACATTCTCAATGGGATGTTTAATTCCTAAACCCTAATCTTCCTTCCTTTGACTGTTGGTATAAAAACAAGCACATACTTGCAATCCCTGAGGATGGTTGTGATTATAAACATATACTTGTGCATCTGTAGGTAATTTACTGAGAACTTTTTTAATAGGAATTATGGAATTCAAGGAAATATGATCTAACAACTGATTTCTCCAAAGTACCATTTCATAGTTTACTAACAAAAGGAAATACCAGTACTCTATTCATAGCCTATAGTCCTGGTACTTTCTGTGAAGCAGTTCTTTTATGTTATTTCCGAAGCAAAATTGATTGAATTTAGTCTTTGTGGATGTTTATTAGCCACACATAAATTTACACTTTGTTTACCTTCAATTTCCATTGGATTTATCGTTTGTGCTCTTTTTAAGTCTACTAAATTGAGATCTTACTTATTTGGGTTTTCATATTTATTTATTTTTGTGTTTCATTTTGTTTTGTTTACACCAATGTTTCTATTGAGCTATAAAAGCATGTATATTTAATTGTGTGTCCATTCCTTGCCTGTGATATTCTAGGGAGGGAAATATTCTTAATTTCACTCATTATTCCACAAACAGCACATAACAATTTTATATCCATCAGTATAGCTCTGTGTGTCATTTATGTAATGAGTAACAACAAATGACTCCCTACACTTTTATTTAGTTGTTTAATTCAGCCATCTTTTCATTGATGATCCATCTGATTTTGTGCTTACAATACAAGTCCTGTTTATCTAGGCCACAGTTAGCTGTTCATATATCAGTTGTCAGATTGCTATATTTTTCATACTCCCAAGATCAACTGACCTGTTAACCCTTTGCATACAGCTGATTTCACACTGAGACCACTTTTAATTCAATGACTCAAAAGCAGCTCGGTGGCTGCTCTGTAAAACCACCTCAGCAATGGTGTGTTCTAACATCTGTCGTCAAGAAAATCAACTTGCTGTCGGCTTGGGTAATATGTTTGTGTGGGAAAGCAACAAAAACATTCAGCTGCCCAGTGTGTGTTGGTGATAGCTGTTGCAGAGGATGGTAAGGTTGCATATATTGTGTTTTCTGATGTATTATCTTCTGAGTTGACATGGTTCTGGTAAGTTATGAAAGGTTATGCATTGTAGGGTAGACTAATATTTCAGTTTGATCCATATCTTGTAGAACTTTATGTACTGGACCAGTGGATTCACTAGCTGACAAAGTGTTCTAAAAAAAGAATTTGTAAGCACTTGAGTGCTTTTCTCACTTTATGTATTAGTTTTATATGTCATTTTAAATGTCATTATACAAAATGAAATTGTTTCAAAACTCAATTTGGTTTCTTGGGCCACAGAGGGTTATCATGGATTTTGATGAGTTTTAGGTATGTTGTAGGTGAACCTGGGCTGATTATCTGCCTAGCAAATTTTCATGCCCCCTAGCTACTGAAAAAATCAATGTTGGAATGTTATGCTTATAGATAGTACCTCTAACATTACAAATGGGCTGACTAGTGGAAGTTAGTGGCTGTGGTTCATGGCTGACATGCTGCTGATAGAATTTCATATCCTGCTCTTACACTTCCTTTACTTAAATTGCTTCCTACAACATATAATTAAATAGTTATTGTTGTTGCGCTCTTCATTCCAAAGACTGGTTTGATGCAGCTCTCCAGGTTTCCTTTCTTGTGTATGTCTCTTTATCTCTGAATACGAACAGCAACCTACATCCTTTTAAACTGCATACTGTATTACTATCTCAGTTTCCCTCAGTAATTTTTTTACCCCACACACTTCTCTTCAATAATAAACTGACAATTACTTGCTGTATCCCTTCTTTTAGTCAAGATATGCCAACATTTTTTTCTCCCCAATTCTGTTCAGTACTTCTTCATTAGTTACATAATCTACCATCTAAGCTTCAGCATTTTTCTGTAGCACCACATTTCAAAAGCTTCTATAATCTTTTTGTCTGAACACCTTATCGTTTGTGTTTCCCTCTTTTACATTGCCACACACTTGACAAATGCTTTTAGACAGGATTTCCTAACATTTAAATTAATATTTGGCCAAAAAAAAAAAAAAAAAAAAAAAAAAAAAAAAAAATGGAAGACCCTTTACCACTAGCACAACACATTCAATAGAATACAGGAAGTTACTGCCACAGTCGACAATGCCATGATGGGATGGGTATGGCAAGAATTTGATTGCTGTATTGACACCTGGCAGGTAACTCATGGTTCACATATCAAATGTTTGTAAGGAGGGGGGGAATAAAAACTTTCAGAATTTTTCTTCAAAATGCAGTATTATGACATCTGTGCAATGTTTAGTTCTTGTGTAACAAATTATTGAAAGTGTTCCCATACTTTATGTACATCCTATATTTATAAGCTAATCCCTCTTCTGATTTATTGATGAAACCAAACAAATCACTTCTTTCGTATTCAAACAGAATCTAAAATAACTTTTCTTGAGGTAAGCCCACTGTGTGTCAACATTATTCAGTAAAGAGCTGCATAATCCCTTCCATAAATGCAAGCTTGCTGTACCCTACTTGACATGCTGCCCACAAATTCATTTAAACTGCCATAGATTTCGTGGTTAATCAGTATGTGCTCACAAAGATCTTTTCAATCTACACCAAGCATGTTCAGCTGTATTCATATCATGGAAACATGCAGGCCAATCCAATTGTGCAGTACCAGTACGATTGATGAAATCATAGAAGATGCTTGCTCGATGGACTCTGGAGTTGTTGTCTATAAACAAAAATTATTTCCTGAAATGTTCAACGAAGAGTTGGAGGATGTTATCCCTTTATTTTGTAGCCTTCATCTTGCCCCTACTAAGCAACAGTGGTGTCCAAAACCCTCATATGTTAACCCCCAGAACATAACAGATCTGCTACCTTGCTGTACTCAGTTGTTGGTATGCCTTTGGTGTATAACATTAACAGGTTTCCTCCACACATTGTAGTTAGTCATCTGATGTGGCATTCATTTGTGAAGAGAACTTTGTGACGGTTTTCCATAGTCCATTCTGGTGATTTTGGGTCCACCTGTACTGAGTAGATGGTGTCTGGATTTAAGATCTGGGCCCCTTCATGACTGTTTAGAAGTCTGTTTTGTACAAACTTGTTTGACACTTACTTTCTGGTAGTCCTCTCAAAGTTGGTGATGGTCTCTGGTACATTTAGGCAAGAAGTTGCAGATACTGGTTGTTGTTCCAGGGCAACCAGTATGGGGTGGGTCATGAACACTGCCCGTTGTTTGAAAATAATCCCAAATCATTACCACATCATTCTGAAGAGCAGTGTCTCATGATGACAGTGCTAGTCGATGTAAAGAAACATTCCGTGTGTGAACAAACATTGATATTCTTCTTCTTGTCTTTGGAGAACCTCCATACAATGTCAAAAAAAACTCCAATTTTGTTCCTACTCTGTGTATTGAATGAAGGTACAAATGTTAATGCTTTGCCTGCATTCTAAGAAAAGGGACTGCTTCCAATAAATGGAGCTAAAGGCAAGTTTGTTGATATTTTCTGACAGTTCAAAGGACCAAGATTTTAGATTTTGGAAGTCCAGGAGGAGGAATGTGTTTATGGTGTACACAAGTAACGCAAAACTTTTTTTTGTGTGTGTGTGTGTGTTTGTAGGTTGGGCAAAATTATTCAAAAATATTAACAATGGAAAATCCGGTTGGAATGTTAATAATGGAAGATAGATAACAACTCACTGTAAAGAGGCTCTCTGAACTGCTGACAGACACGAAAATAGATAGTCACATTCACGCAACTTAAATTTTTGGCCATGGTCTTCGTCAGAAAAAGAAACACATACATCCACGCAATCACTCAGACAACTATACACACACACAATCACCATGTCTGGCCACTCCAGCCAAAAATAGTCATTTCTGCTATAGTAATTTCATTACTAAATCAGTCATCACAGTATACATTCTTCAAATGTGTATTCTGTTTGTATTTTTTTAGTTAAGATTACAAATATTAGTACAAATATTGCTTTCTCCATTTCCTAGATGTGACTGACCTATTGTCCCTCGTGTGTGGACTGTTACAGAAAGTGTTGTATGAAGTATTTAAAAAAAAAACTGTCATCCTTCCACACATAGGACAAGAAAACAATTCTTTATTGGTTTGTAGGGAGGGCAGACTGATCTTGCACAACATTGATTGAAGAGAGAAGAGTATTTTAACAACTGCATTTTCTGGTGTCACTCCTGACAAATTTGGGTGGCTGGAAGGTAGTTTGTCTCCATTAAACATGTATTTTATTGTGTTCTACGACTTTGTGTTTTGGTTGCCTCTGCAACCAGTTTTAAGTTGTAGCACAGCAAGCAGTACAGAGTAGCACAAAAATAGTATGTGGCCATGATTTTTTGAAGAAAATACTTTATTGGCATACAATATTTGATGTTATAAGCCAAGAAAATCTACGGTTCGTGTTTCACATAAATCAATATTACACATATAAAAATGGATGATTATTCATGTATTTCACTTTGTATCCAAAACTATTCACTGCAAACAATGGCTTTTATGCAGGAGTAGCCTTGAGTCTCACATTGTACAGTAGGTGGGGCACAACATGCTGTGCATGCCTGTGTTACATTTTCATACAATAAGTACATTTATTACTAAATTTCTCTGCAAAACTATATCTTTTTATGACACAGGTGATATGATGTCATAAACTCTTAGATGCATGATAAACTGACATGTAGTTGTTGTCTTCAGTCCAGAGACTGGTTTGATGCAGCTCTCCATGCTATCCTGTCCTGAGCAAGCCTCTTCATCTACTCATAAGAACGGCAACACACAACCATTTGAATTGACTGATTGTATTCATCTCATAGTCACCACTGTGATTTTTACCCAATGCTAAATTCACAATTCCTTAAGGACTAGGAATGTGTCCTCCTAATAGATCCATTCTTTTAGTCAAGGTATGCCAGAAATTCCTTTTTCCCCAGTTATGTTAAATACCTCCTCATCAGTTATGCGATCTAACCACCTAATCCTCCCCCTCAGGGGCTCAGCATTAATTTGCTGAGTACGGGCTTGGCGAACCCGGGGTCCTGAGCCATGGGCTGTGTTGCGCCAACAGTCTGCCACACTGCAAGCTCTGTGCGTGCTTCAATGACCATCGTTCGACACGACGGTGGAACATTGTACGTTTCAGAGCCCGGGGATCTTGGCTTAATCGCCCGGGTCGCAAGGATGGTACAAACCTCTATAAAAAAAAAATAAAAAAATAAACCCTCAATCTCAAAGTGTGCTACGTGCCGAGGAGATGCATGGCTGTTGAGGCTGAACAGTCGATAGCGAGCAACCTCTGAGGAACCTGCCGCACCTCAGTTGTACAAGGCTTACCCAGGCAATCATGGCTCTGCCTGGGAGGACCTTTAATTCTCTAGCTGCTTGTGGGACCAGAATGAAACGGACAAATAATAGCGTCACCACCCGCAAACCTGGCGTCTCTAAGAGAGGTAGGAATGAATATAATGCCGCCGAATACGATCCCCAAACGTTTCCCTGCCTGCCTATGCCACAATATGCTCCAAGATACTTAGTATGTACCAGGTTGGATGGCGAATCATTTGTGGCTACAAAGCCATTGTTTTTTGTGGACAATCTGGAGGACAGGTTTGGAGAAGTGGATGGACTGTCCAAGATGCGTTCAGGATCAGTGCTGATAATGAGGTCATCTCCAGCGCAGTCACGGGCGTTGCTAGTCTGTAATAAGCTGGGTGATGTTCCAGTTATGATCACACCGCATAAAAGCTGTAATATGGTCTAGGCCTTGGCCTTTGAGGGCGATTCATTGCCCGAGAAGGTCAAGGTGATGATCTACCGGTGTGACGTAAAGCCCTACGTTCCTCCCCCTATGTGCTGCTTCAAGTGCTGGAGGTTTGGGTGATGCGGTGTGATTCTGAACCCACATGTCGGGAGTGCGGACGTGCATCACATCCTGATGTCCCTTGTGTCTCCCCTCCAGTCTGTGTCAACTGCGGACTACACCATCCTCCTTGCTCGCCCAATTGCTGAGTTTTGCTCAAGGAAAGGAAGATCGTGGAGTATAAGACCCTGCACTGGCTGTCCTACTCAGAGGCCAAACGGAAATATATGAAACTCCACCCTGTGAGCATGAAGACCTCATATGCCACAGCAACATCTACAATGCCATCTGTGACGAGTACAGTCCCATTTGTTGAATCCTCTAAAGTGGGCCCTCGGGTCCTGCCCCTCTGAAAGACAGGGGCACTTCCACTTCTGTTGTTCCCACACTCTTCACACTGGAAGCAACAACCGCTCCATCTCAGGGGACTTCGTTCCCCACCCCACAACCGGAGAAGCAACAGCCTTCTCCAGCTCCTCTTGCCCAGAAGGAGTCCCTCGGGATGCTCACTTTCGAGGCTTCTCCCTATGGCAAAGAGGATCCCAGCCAGCCGCTGCTGCATCCCCAGACCTCTGGTCGATGAGCTACCTGCTCTTCGTCAGCCCCAGAAGCCACATCTGAGAAGCCCTCAAGGCCCTTACCACAGGAGGGCAAGTGAGAGGCTAAAATAATAATAATAAAAATAAATAAATAAATAAAACAGAAGAAAGAAGCTACGGTGGCTGCAAGCTATTCAGCTTGGAGACAACACAATTCTTCAGTG
Organism: Locusta migratoria; assembly: GCA_026315105.1. Taxonomy (NCBI): domain Eukaryota; kingdom Metazoa; phylum Arthropoda; class Insecta; order Orthoptera; family Acrididae; genus Locusta; species Locusta migratoria. The sequence goes on along the minus strand of CM048744.1, from coordinate 251,425,458 downwards.
GAATTGCGGCGGCTTTTTTCAACATCTTGCTGAGCTGCGGCAGCTACTGTGCCGCTTCCCCGCACTTTGCGTAGCCCTCCAGGAAACCTGGTTTCCTGCTCAGTGGAGTCCTGCCCTACGTGGGTATCGGGGCTACTTTAAAAACAGATCTATCTAAGACAGGGTATCTGGTGGTGTCTGTCGTTATGTCCTTGCCTCAGTCCATAGTGCCCCTGTGCGACTCTACACAGATCTTGAGGCAGTAGCAGTCAGAATTCGGGCCACCCAGGAATTCACTGTCTGTAGTGTTTACAGACAGGTCGTATCTCTAGCTGACCTCACTGCTCGGGTTGACCAACTCCCTCCACCTTTTCTTCTTTTGGGTGATTTTAATGCCCACCACACAATGTGGGGTGGAACACAGTCCACTGGCCATGGTAGGGGCGTAGAGACCCTTTTGGTGCAGCGAGATCTCTGCCTTTTAAACACAGGTGCCCCCACGCATTTTTGCATGGCGCGAGGCACATATTCAGCAATAGACCTGTCCGCCTGCAGCCCCAGCTTCCAACCGCACCTTACTTGGAGAATCCATGACGACCTCTGTGGCCGCGACCATTTCCCGATCATCATGTCGCTCCCACACTCTCAACCTGCAGATCGTCTGCCCCGATAGTCTCTTCATAGGGCGGACTGGCAGGGTGACTCCTTGGCTGCAACAGCTCCTGTGCCGCTGCTGGACGATGTGGATTTGACGGTCCAACATGTCACTGACAGTATTATTTCCGCCGCAGACGCAACGGTTCCCACCACTACTGGTTCCCCTTGTTTTAAGTCTGTGCCTTGGTGGACGCCAGAGATCACGTAGGCCATCCGGGAACATCGGCGAGCGCTCCAGCACCATAGACGCCACCCCTCAATCGAAAACGTTGGCGGCTGATCAAGTGGGGCAAGCAGGACTCCTGGGAGCGGTATGTAGCCACCATTGGCTCTCGCACCTCCCCTTCACGGGTCTGGTCCCAGGTACGGCAAGTTTTCGAGTACCGCCCCTCATCAGGAATACCCTGTCTGCAGATTCAGGACGCTCTATGCACTGACCCAGCCATTATTGTTGAACACATGGCCGACCAGTATGCCCAGACTTCTGCGACTGCAGCTTACGGCGCGGTCTTCCGTGCCCTCAAAGAGCGGGTTTAACGGCGGCGACAGTTCTCCTTCCGTACACGCCACCAGGAAATATATAACACCCCATTTACTGAATGGGAATTTCAAAGTGCCCTCGCTGCGTGTCCTGACACCTCCCCAGGCCCTGACCGAATTCATGGCCAGTTCGTTCGTCACCTGCCAGCAGACTTTAAACACCAACTTCTCAGCTTATTCAATTGCCTCTGGGTAGACGGTGCTTTCCCGTCCCAGTGGCTTGATAGTATTGTCATCCCAGTGATGAAACCTGGTGCGGACCCGCTCGTGGTCGACAACTACCGCCCGATCAGTTTCACCAACGTTCTCTGTAAGCTCTTCGAACGTTTGGTAAGTCGGCGCCTCATGTGGATTCTTGAAGATCGGGGACTTCTTGTCCCACAACAGGGGGGCTTCCATCAAGGCTGTTCTGCGGTTGACAACCTCGTGTCACTGGAGTCCACTATCTCCACGGCCTTCACCAGGAATGAGCATCTGGTCGCGGTCTTTTTCGACCTTAGAAAGGCATATGATACACCTGGCATCACCATATTTTATCTACACTTTATGATTGGGGTCTCCAGGGGTCGCTCCGATTTTCATACAGAACTTCCCGTCGTTCCGCTCTTTCCGGGTCCGAGTTGGCACCTGTCTCAGTTCCACTCATGTCCAGGAGAATGGTGTCCCACAGCGCTCAGTTCTTAGTGTTCCCTTGTTTCTTATAGCCATAAATGGTCTTGCTACCGCAGTGGGGTCATTGGTCTCCTACTCTCTATTTGCCGACGACTTCTGCATCTACTTCAGTTCCGCGAGCATTAGTGTTGCTGAACATCGGCTGCAGGGTGCTATTAGAAAGGCGGAGTCCTGGGCCTTTGCCCATGGCTTCCAATTCTCAGGCCCCAAGACCCGAGTAATGCACTTCTGTCGCAGTCTGGAACTTCACCTTGATCCCGAGCTGTGCCTGGGCGATGTACCTCTTCGTGTTGAAGAAACCCATCGCTTCCTCGGCATGGTTCTCAACGCCCGGTTGACTTGGGTGCTGCACCTTCGTCAGCTGAGACAGAAATGTTGGCGGCATCTTAACATCCTTCGGTGCCTCAGTCACACTGTTTGGGGAGCCTCTCGCCAAACACTTCTACAGCTCTACGGGGCCCTTACACAATCAAGACTGGACTATGGGAGCTTAGTGTATGACTCTGCGGTGCCTTCAGCACTCCGGGTACTTGACCCTGTTTTACATAGTGGTGTCCGCTTGGCAATGGGAGCTTTTCGCACGAGTCTGTGGTCACAAGTCTCCTAGTCGAAGCAGGGGTACCTCCCCTGCGGTTCCGGCGGCAGCAATTGCTAGCTTCCAATGCTGCCCACAAACACTCCTCACCTCACCACCCGAATCGCAGGCTTCTCTTCCCCACTACCGCCCCTCTTCTCCGCAGCGACGGCCGAGGTCGGGTCTCCCAATCGCGGTCCGTCTTCATTCCCTTCTCTCATCCCTTGACTTCCCTCCCTTCCCTCGCAGTTTCCACTGCTCCTTCCATACCCCTCCTTGGAGTATCCCTCGCTTGCAGATTAGGTTGGATTTGTTGTGGAACTCGAAATATTCGGTCGCCAGTTCCAAGTGCTGCTCGATTCAGCAGTTGCAGCAGATGCAGCAGTTGTCTACACGTACGGCTCCCTCGCAGATGCTCATGCTGGGTATGCATTTATTTGTGGTGACCATACTGGACAGTGTTCATTGCCTTGTGAAAGCAGCATCTTCACTGCGGAGCTGGTCGCTATTTTAAGAGTGCTTGAACACCTTAGAGCTCGCTCCAGGGGGTCGTATGTTATCTGCAGCGACTCCCTGAGTGGCTTACAGGCCCTTGACCAGTTTCTCCCCAAGCACACTTTAGTGCGAGCAATCCAAGATGCTGTCTTCGCCCTTGGCAAGTCAGGCCGTTCTGTCGCTTCCATCTGGACGCCAAGCCACATAGGCATCCCAGGCAATGAACGTGTTGATCAGCTGGCCAAACAGGCCACCGCTTCCCGGTCTCTAAATATTGGCCTACCAGAAAAAGACCTCTTATCCCAGTTACATAGCAGGGTCCTTGGAGTTTGGAACTCTGAGTGGGCGAGCTTGACCGAACCAAATAAGCTCCGCATCTTAAGCCCTCCACTGCTGCATGGAAGTCCTCACTGCGGGCTTCTCGCAGGGAGTCGGTGGTCCTTTGCCGGTTGTGTATTGGCCATACCTGGCTGACGCATGGACACCTTCTGCATCTTGAGGACCCTCCTCAGTGTCACTGTGGTGCGACTTTGACAGTCGGCCACATCTTAGTGGAATGCCCCAATTTAGCCGCAGAGTGACGGAATTTTAATATCCCTGACACCTTGACGCTTGTTTTAGCTGACAATGCCTCATGTTGTAAATTTTATTCATGAGTATGGACTGTACCGATCCATTTAAAGTCTCTTGTTTGTCTGTCATTTATCTGTTCTCCACTTGCCTAAGTCTATTAGGTAGGTGTTTTAATGTGTACCCGAGTGGCTGGATGTGATACTTATATTTATGTGATCACCCAGCAAAAACACTTTTGTCCTGTCCCAGTACTTTTATCCCTTCTTCGTATTTATGTGGACCCTTTCTTCATTTTTACATGTTCCTTTTAAACTTTGACGTGTTAAAGCATATGCTACAAATTGCTTAACACAATTTTTTAGCTCTAAGACTGGAAGAAGGGACTGGTAACCGTTGATGTTTAGTCCCTTTGTGAAACATCTTTGTATTGTGAAACATCATATATATATTTTAAAAAACTTAGCAAAGAAGAACTGCAGTCAGTATTAATAAATTTCAGAGAAACTTTAGAATAAACTAGCATTAAAAAAAAAAAAAAAAAAAAAAAAAAAAAAAAAAAAAAAAAAAAACTGACAGTTTTCTGAATGTCTTCTCTTTGTTGATTGCTTCATCACATATCAGGGTCATTATGTGGTTCACTTTAAGGCCTAAGTAATGAACTAAGATGAAACTTTTCACTCTTGAGAACGATTTGTATTTTCTAAAAAAACATTTACACCACAACTGAAAGTTTTACAAAAAAAAAAAAAAAAAAAAAAAAAAAGAATCCGAGACAGATCATCACTTCTAACTGCTTGAGAAGACAAGACAAGACTGACTACTAATTAACAAGCAAAGATAATGCTCTTCCACTTTTTTTTCTTTTAGTTCCATAGATGAATTTTTTCTTCACAACATTAATTAATTATTGTTATTATTATAATTATTAATTTTTTCTCTCTCCTTTTTTTAAATAATAATAGAAAATGAAATTAAAATAGAAATTCGCTTCTTACTGTTCTGATACCCCAACACTCCATCCCTGGTAACAGCACACCTTACAAAAAACCTCCAACCAACCACCACCACCTAACCCTCAGCGCACTATAGCACCACATTTGAAAGCCCGTGTCCTCTTCCTGCCTGAAGTATGTATCATCCATGTTCCACTCCCAGACAAATACCGACAGAAAAGACTTTCTTACACTTAAATTAATATTCAATGTTAACAAATTTCTCACTTTCAAAAATGAATTTAGTCGCATTGCCATTCTTCATTTTATATCTGCAGTACTGTGACCATCATGTTACTTTACTGCCCAAGTAACAGAACTCATCTTCCATTTTTATTCTTTCCATTCCTAATCTAATTCCTTCTGCGTAACCTGATTTTCTTAGACTGCATTCCATTATCCTTGTTTCACTCTCCTTTCAACACGATGTCCATTCTATTTAATTGCTCTTCCAGGTCCTTTGCTGTCTCTTGGCAGAATTACAATGTTATCATCAAAACACTGTTTTTATTTTGTTACCCTGAACTTTAATTCCTTCTCCAAATTTCTCCTTGCTTTCCTTCACAGGTTGCTCAATGTACAAGTTGAATAACATTGGGTAAAACCCTGTCTTACTTCCTTCCCAATCTCAGTGTCCCTTTCATGCCCTTCAACTCTAATAACAGCTGTTTGGTCAATGTGGAAGTTGTAAATCACCTTCTGTTCCTTAAATTTTACTCCTGCTGATGTTGGAATTTGAAAGAGCATGTTCCAATCAACATTCTCAAAAGCTTTATTCAAATCTACAAAAGCTAGAAATGTAGTTTTGTCTTTCCTTAATCTATGTCCTAAGAGAAGTTGTGAGTGTTGCCTCCCATGCTCCAATATTTCTCCTAAATCCAAACTGATCTTCCACGGGGTCAGCTTCCAAAGTGTTAAAATTTTGCAGACATGGCTTATTAAACTGATAGTTCTGTAATTTTCAAAACTGTCTGCCTCTGTTTTCTTTGAAATGGGGATTATTATTATTATTTTTTTTTTTTTTTTTAATTCTGAGGGTATTTTGCCTGTCTCATACATCTTACACAGCAGGTGAAATAGTTTTATCATGACTGGCTCTCCTGAAGACTCCAGTATCTTTGATGGAATGTCCTCTACTTCAGGGCCCTTCTTCCAACTTTTCCTTTGAAAGCCAGCCCCTCTATATATTCTCTCCACTTTTCAGCTTTCCCTTCTTTGCTCAAAACTGGTTTTGAGCATCGAGTACATTACATATATGCATGGGTTCCATATGTATCATTTATAGCTCATTTCCACATCTTCAATCAGGAGATGAAGGTAGATGAGTGAAATTTTGTTGTTAACTACTTGAAATTTGCCAAGTAATCCCATTTTCCCTCTTCACTGATGAAACCGCTTTTACTCATGATAGCAAAGAAAAACCACATGCCTTTGTGCAGATACATTTCAAGAACTATTTTTTGTAAATGTGATATTTGGTTTGATATGCAATCAGTTGATTGGGTTTGTGTTACTACATTGTCTTACAGGACCCCGGTGTCTACACTTTCTTGAAATGTACTTCCAACATTATTTGAAGAGATTCCATTGGTTACAGGAATATGTATGTTGTTCCAGCATGATGAAGCTCCTGCACATTCTAGTTGTCAGTGACATGTCATCTGCACACCTAACATTTTCTGGAAGGTGTATCAGTAGATATAGGCATGTTTTCGCCACCAAGGTTCCTGGACCTTGCCTCTTTGGATTTTTGCCCATGGGAATGGTTGAAAGACAAATACTGAAAAGAAAAGTTAAACACAAGAGCCAAATTGATCATTTGGATTATGAATAGAACACACAGACTACCTCAGAAGAGCTACCCATGCTTATTATCAAGAGAAGTCAAAAATGCATTGAAGTTGGAGGCGGACTTTTTTAAAGCTACTGTGAATGTCCTCATTTGCTTTGGTTTTGAGTTTGTTTGGGTTACACACTAACAGCTCTAGCCCTGTACTCAATAGAAATGGGACACACATTACTGCAAATTGTCAATACTACGACTTCCTAAAATATTTACTATTAATGCTACAATTCCCTATATTTATAATAATGGAAAGTCCAGGTTGGAATAAATAATATAGTGAGGACAGTTTACTACTCACCGCAAAGACGTGGCGACGAGCTGCGACAGGCACATACAAAAGACACACACATACAACACATTCAGCTATCGGCCATGGCCTTCTTCAGAAATAGAGCACTCACGCAATCACACAGGCACACAACACAGTCATACAACCATCACCTCCGACTGCCACACTTTGAATCACGCTCTGCAGCGAATCGGGGACGGGAGGGGAGGGGGAGGGGATAGAAAGGTTACGTCACGGTGGTGGGGATGTGTTAGATGGGAATAACGAGATGCAGCTTAGGAATGGAGTGGGGAGGCGGGTGAGGGGAGAAAATAAAATAAAATAAAGTAAAGTAAAATAGAGTAAAATAATTCATGTACACTGTAAGTGCACAAGACCACATACACACACACGCACTGTGTGTATGTGGTCTTGTGCACTTACAGTGTACATGAATTATTTTACTCTATTTTACTTTACTTTATTTTATTTTATTTTCTCCCCTCACCCGCCTCCCCACTCCATTCCTAAGCTGCATCTCGTTATTCCCATCTAACACATCCCCACCACCGTGACGTAACCTTTCTATCCCCTCCCCCTCCCCTCCCGTCCCCGATTCGCTGCAGAGCGTGATTCAAAGTGTGGCAGTCGGAGGTGATGGTTGTATGACTGTGTTGTGTGCCTGTGTGATTGCATGAGTGCTCTATTTCTGAAGAAGGCCATGGCCGATAGCTGAATGTGTTGTATGTGTGTGTCTTTTGTATGTGCCTGTCGCAGCTCGTCGCCACGTCTTTGCGGTGAGTAGTAAATTCCCTATATTTGACACATTGCTCTGATTTTTATCTTTTTAAGTTGTTATGACATTTTGTGAATGTACACTAGACACGAGTGATGATATAGTACACTTCCTATAGGCAAATATTTGGTCTCCATTTGGACTAATCCCATTACAAGATGATGAGGGATGTGGCTATGCTTTTTGGACATGAAAGGGACCAGTAAGACAGGGGAAGTTTCTCTTCCCATAAAGTATGATCCGGACCTAAGCCAGGGCCAAGTTACAGATAGCAGAAGATAACTGTCAGTTCCAAATGCTAAATAAAACACCAAGAGGAGCATGAGATTTAGAGTTTTCTTATTGTGATCCCGTGGAAGAAAAACAAACTTCCAAAAAACTCTCAAATACAGTTTTGAGTGAGTGGTGAGGGGGGGGGGTTTACTATTTATGAAGCAGGCAGATATAATGATCATTGCACCAACAGATATTGAGCCCAGAGTTTTATACATGGGAGGTAGAAAAATGAAATTCAAAACTTGAGGATACTTTTGAGAAAGTACAATTCCTGTTGCAAGGCAGGCCAATGCTGGATGATATTCAATATTCCAAAGGAATAAGCAGTTGTTATAAGATTTTGTGCATTTGTAGGAGCAGCTGCACCACATCACAGAACTGATCCCAACTGTGCAACAAAAGAGGGGCTGGTAACATATAGATAGCATAATCCCAGAGAAAGTATTGATATGGACTGTAGCAGGTACAGAGAAAAATGTAAGGGAACCAGGAGACTCTTGAAATACATAATATGCAGCTTGAAAGTCTCAAAAATGGAGTATAATATGTGGCAGAAAACTGACCATCGAGAGGCTTTTATGCACTCTTCTTGAAAGTATAACCAACATGGACCTCAAAGTCATCGAACTGTCAGGATCACTCCATGTGATTTGTGGGCATTTATTTGACCTCAATACTCTTACCCTCTATATAGTTTCTAGAAGGGGTTTGGAGGAATCATAACCACTGTACTACAATATGGCCAGCATAAAAAATATGCCATTAGGAATCAGGTGGAGGATATGGATACAATTTCCATTAAGGTGTAAAGATGGTTGAACATACGAGCACACAAAATACTGTTTCTATTACTCACTTGCTTAACAATGAGAGATGTAGCCTAATCCATAGTAAATACAATCAATGACAAAGATGAATGGTGGATAGAAAGAGACACTCTACTCAAATTGAGGAATTGCTGTAAGGTCAAACCAGGTGAGTCACTATTTGCCTCAGCAAACACACACCATAGTGCCCTAGGGATGTTATTACAAGCGAAACCAATTGTTTACAGAAGATAGTGTCACTCTGGATGTACCTATACCAATAGAGGTTGTTTCCACCTGCTATAAACAAGGACATTTTGGGAGCACATAGAACTGTATGGTCAGGGCTTGCTGATAACCATGATGCAACATTTCAACTCTACTTTCTGGGTATCTGCCACCATTCCAGGAACTACAATTACACATACCAACTACTTACCATAGAGATGTCCGACGAGTTGCAGAAAGGCACGAATAACAGAATACAACTTTATAGCTTTTGGCTGTTTAGGCCTTTGTCAGTTAGAGACAAACATACATTCACACAGACACGACTGCCGTCTCCGGTCGCTGTGGCTGATCTGTGGTACTGCCACAGCAGTCGGAGATGGCGGTTGTGTCTGTGTGTATGTTTGTCTCTCTAACCAGCGAAAGCCTGAACAGCTGAAAGCTATAATGTTATATTCTGTTATTTTTACCTTTCTGCAACTCATTGGAGATCTCTGTGCTGAGTAAGCAACATATCCTTCTCAAAAATATTATTGAATCCTTCCTGCAATTTCCATTGTTAGAAAGCTTAACGTATATAGGTTGCCACAATGTCGAATCAGACCCAACTGTCCTGGCTTCCCCGAAACAGATGACAGCAGTAGAAAGTGGTTATGTGGAGATGAAACATCTGAGAAAATTAAGGATCAACCATCACCTCATGACTGTAGGGATTAGTGCATCAGCTGCTTGTATGAAACATAATAATAAGTCAAATAATTTAATTTTCCAGAGTCAGGTGTAGTCTCAACATATCAAAGATATTGAAGATCTGCTGAGGCACGAATTAAACTTTTGTGCTACATGCTGGATTCAAACCTGGGTCTCCTGCTTACTGCTTGGTTTCAAATTCTGCCCTTGGCACAAATTTCATTTCTGTGCCTCTCCATATTGTCAATAATAAGTATTGTGTAACACCATGTCAACAACAGGGTTGCCCAAATCATATATTTACGTCCCTTTAACTTGTGGGTCCATAGTAGTTGCACCAGTACCAGAGACTCGGACTCAGTGAATGAAGCTAAGTAGTGCAAATAAAACAAGGGGGACCGAGGCCGACGAGAGAGACAGGCCGCGGCGCGCACGTCATATCACGTGATCAAGTGAGGCCTGAGCCGGCGCGATCGCTAGCGGGTTGGCCGGCCGCTGGGGCACAGCCCACTGTTTCATACTGGATAGCCAATCCGCTAGCCATCGCGCCGGCTCTGGCCTCACTTGATCACGTGATATGACATGTGCGCCACGGCCTGTCTCTCTCGTGGGCCTCGAAGGGGGACAGGATGATGTGAAAAGGGGACACACAAAAGTGAAAGTTACTCAAGAGGTGTTTTTCTCCAAATTCCGAAGAGAATGTGAAGTGTAAGATAATGATAGATGTATCAGTGTCTGGTTACAACTGTAATAACAAGTAAAAATTTCATTACTGGATTTATCTAAGGCAGGAAGAAATATACCAGCTCAGAACCCAACAACCTAAGTAAGCATTTCAGTACTAGAAACAGGACACAATGTCTTCTTCCACTGCTCACACATCAAAGCCATGAGAGATGCCACTTCCACAGTCACACTTCCACAAGTTGAAAGGTGGGCTTGTTGTGTATACAGTGTGGCTTGGATTGCTTACTGCTTTCATGATGGCCCTACTCCAGACATTTTGATGTGGATTTTAAAATATTGAAATTAATCATCCAACTAATTACATGTAAAATATAATAATGGAAAGTCCAGGTTGGAATTTGTAGTAATAAGGACAGTTTACAACTCACTGCAAAGACATGGTGATGAGCTGCGACAGGCACATACAGCACTTTCAGCTATCAGCCATGGCCTTTTTCAGAAAATAGAACATTCACTCCATCACACAGGCACACAACACAGTCATACAACCATCACCTCTGGCTGTCTCCCTGTAGGAACCCTTGACCTAGGTTTTGGTAATAGTAATGTTATCTTCTGTTGAAAGTGAAAACTAACCTTGTTACACCACATCTTGGTCACATTAGATTACATATAGCCCAAAGGCTCTTGTCATGTAGGATAACACAGAAATGTGACTCGTTGATACCAGTCAGCATTAGAGGTGGGTCATTAGCAAACAAACTTTTCCAAAGGAATGGTCCACAAAAGTGAACTGAAGGACTGAGGAACTACAAATGAGGAACAGCACTTTGATGTTCCCTTATACGTTCCTAATTGGTCTATTTTGATGTTCGCAGTCCAAAATGCTGAAACAATTGTGAGGACTTCCAGTTCCAGGAATTCCAATGTGGCCATTCCAGTTTCAGGCAGACCGCGTGGCTGGTCCCATTGTGGTCACTTTATTTCAGTTCCTCAGTTCCAGCTCACTGCTCAGTATCGAGCTGTCATCCATTTTGTTCACTGCACTTCCCCATTTGATTTGTGTTTCAGACTCTTTTCTAACTTTGGGTTACTGATTTTTCACTTATTCTGTTTAGCAACCATCACCAGTAATTTACATTTTAAAGCTGTTTTATGATTTTGTAACTTAATTGGCAGTGTCGGCACGTCTTATATGTTCATAGGTTCAGTGAACCCCCAGAAAAAAGCTTGTCGTGGAAAAGAAATAAATAAAAAGTGAACTTAATATATGTGGCAGTGGCCGCAGCATTGCAATGCGTATGTGTGGCTGCTGTTCTCACATCAACTGTAAAAGCCATCAGAAGATCCGATCATGAATAATAATGAAGTCACTACTCTCCACCTAGCATAAATAGTGGTTTAGTTAGCGGTATCACTCTGCGCTGTTTATGGTAGTGGGTTTGAAACTGACTGCAAGCAATTTTTTTAAAACCCAATCTACTTTTAACAGACACGGGAAGACAATGACTTTTGTATTGTTACTTGCCACATATCTCTGGACATTTTTGCAAATTTGTTGCGATTTTGAGGGTAAATGGCATTGATAATCTTCGTTGAATAAATATTTAACTCATTAACAGAATATATGACTTCAAATGCGAATAGGCAAAGCTGAAAATGTGTTCCTAGCCGGGATTCGAACCCGGGTCTCCTGCTTTCTAGGCAGTTGCACTGACCCCTACACCACTGGGGACACAGTGGTCACCGCACCTGCAAGGACTACCTAAGTACACCTCCCGTCAGATACAAATTCCCAGCTTCACCCTGCCCACAGTACTCAAACTCATAGTTATGAAACTAATTTTCGTAATTATATATGCCTAGCTGCTTCGTCAGGCAGAAGGGAAGGAGAGGGAAAAGGAAATGATGAGGGTTTTAAGGGAGTGGGTAAGGAGTCATTCCAATCCCGGGACAGGAAAGACTTACGTTGGGGGGGGGGGGGGGGGGGGGAAAGGATGGTAAACAAATACAAACACACCCACACATTTACACAGATGCAAGAACACTTAGGCAGACATACTGTAGAACTGTAGTAAGTATGTCTGCCTAAGTGTACTTGCATCTGTGTAAATGTGTGGGTGTGTGTGTGTGTATTTGTTTACCCTCCTTTTTTCCCCCCCCAAGGTAAGTCTTTCCTGTCCTGGGATTGGAATGACTCCTTACCCACTCCTTTAAAACCCTCATCATTTCCTTTTCCCTCTCCTTCCCTTCTGCCTGACGAAGCAGCTAGGCTGCGAAAGCTTGCATTTGTGTGTGTATGTGTCTGTGTGTTTATTTGTTTATTTGTTGCTCTCACTGCCTGTGCTCCTTCGCCTGGTAAGTGGACTTCATCTATTTTTTACGTATATTTTTCCTGTTTGGAATAAAAAAGGAATGCTGAATGAGTAGAATGGAACAATTCCCAAGAAGCAACAGTCAACAGTAAACTATTTCCCAAAAATGAACTAGTTTGCCCATCTCTTGCCAGCACTCTTCAGCAGGATTTAAATCCACATTCACCATCATTCAACACAGCTGGGCTACCCCATGACACCTAACCTGTGTCAGCCATTACCACACCTGTCACACTGCTGCCACCAGCCCACAGATCAATAACAACTGTGTGAGTGCCCAGGTCCTGGCACCCAGGACTCTGCGGTCACTACCCTGCAGCCCGCAGTTCCGTGTTAATCACCTGTGCAGTCCTAGTGAGCGAAACTGCCCCGTCCAGTCTGCTGGTCATCTTGCTGCCACTCCTCCTTCCAGCCTCCTACTGCAGTGACCAGCTGCCCAATACCCTCCTCAAGCAGTACCTGTGTTCTTACCAGCTCACTTAGGTCTGAGAATAATCTCCCACTGTCCACACTGGGTCTGTTTTATCAATTCTGAATAATGTCAGTCTTTGACTGTCAATAAAGTGTTGTATCAAATGACTGGCTGCATTCATCACCCACACCTACATGACTCTTCAGGGGTATGCCACTTGCCCATGCTTTCTAACAACAGCTCATTACAAGAATAATCTAGGAAATACAGTGATGATCTTCAAGCACCTTATGGAATCTCAATGAGAAAGAATAGTTGGCTATACAGATTCCAAATTATCCTTGAAAGAAATCTGTGACTGTATTGGATGTAACCAAGCAACTGCTGTCAGCTGTCCTAAAGTCAGGTGATTGAACTTGTCTTTGCCACACATACCAGTTAGAAAAACAAAGTGTTTGTAGTTCCAAAAAAATGTGAATAAATGCTGTTAGTGCTAAACTGAACCACGATTTGCATTCACACATTAAATTGCTCTCTAGATGGCTTATTCTATGTAATGCAAGTCAAATTTGCTTGCCTCTCTTGACAGGAATCCATATTGTGTTCCTAAAATTCTTCTTTTCCACTGACTAGATGTGTTTGTGGAAGAAAATGCAATGCAAATAGAAATAACATTCTTCCACATTTCCACTCATTCTCATTGGAATACAATGTTTGCAAACAAATAACCTTCAGTCCTGTTTACACATACTAGTCCACCAAATGGTCTATAAATTTTGACACACATTACCAGTGATCTTCACCTGAGAACTGGCCATCAGATTTTGGATAATTAATTTCATCTTTTGTACATTATTCTATAGTTACTCTTAGGATTTCCTTTTGCGTTTAACAGTAATATCTATTAGATATGTAACAAAGTGAAGCAACATAGAGTTTATGAGTCTTGAGTTGCTTTTGTGACTAATGGGGCTCACACCATTATTATGAAATTGTAATTTAGTTTCCTATTGTGTCTGTAAATAAAACAACTGAATTTAGTTTACAGCATTCTGAGTTTGTGGTCATTCTAACTACATGCTGTTGGTGAGATGATCTAAGCACCTCCTAACATACTGCAAATTTTCTACTCTAAGGAAGCACAAACAATCTCAAATAATCAACTATATCTGGAAAAAAAATCTGAAAGGACAGTTCAATTTGCTTATCTGTGTGCACACTCAGCACATATGATGAATCTTCAACTGAGTAGTTGCCATTTATAACAGTGGAAACCCCAGATTGGAATTCAACAATATAATTAGGATAGTAGACAATTCAAAACAAAGATGTACATTGAGCTGTGATAAGCACATAAACAAGACACCCATACACTCAGATGTTCAGTTTTCAGCCATTAGGCTTCGGCAGAAAAAAGACATTCACACAGTCAGACAGGCACACTTCATAGACACACAACCATCATCTCCGACTATCACACTCCAAAGTACACTATGCAGTGAGGGGCTAGGAGGAGAAGGGAGGACAGAAAGGTTGCAAGGTGGTGGTGGGGATGGATAAAGCATGGCCTTACAAAGCATGTAGGTATTCAATGGGTGGAAAGAGATGCAGCTTGGTAATTGAATGGGGGGAAGATGGAGGAGGGGAGAAAAGCAAAAGAGACACACACATACTCGGTTGACAGAGGGGACACACCCCTCTATCCTACATCTTTCCCATTCTGTTTTTCTTTACTTCCCTCCCTTGCCCCACCTCCGCACTACATTACTAAGCACATCTCATTCCACCCGTTTAGTACTTACATGCTCTGCAAGACTGTGTATATCCATCCCCACTACTGCCTTGCAACCTTCCTGTCCTCCATCCTCCTCCCCTCTCCTCCTATCCCATCACTGAAGTAAATTATTTGGAGTGTGGGAGCCAGAGATGACCGTTGTTTGTCTGTGAATCTGCCTATGTGAATGTTATCTTCTTCATCTTCTTCTTCTTGATGAAGGCTAATGGCTTAAAACTGAAGTTCTGTATGTATTAGTGTCTTTTTTTATGCACCTCTCTGAGCTTGACATAGGCCTTTGCGGTGTGTTGCAAACTATCCTCATCGCATTTCTGTTTCTTTTCTTTTTTATGTTTTTGGGGGATACTAGAAAGAAAGGATTTTCATCACAACAGAAAGAACACAAAGTAATATAAATCTTTATTTCAAATTTACTATTATTACAAATGATATACCATTATGGTTTTGTAAGATATTATTTAAAGATAAATTAATTTGTAATGGGAACTTTATGTACATTACAGTTGGCTGTAATCACATTTGTTCTGTAGGTAACAACTGTCTCTCCAAAAAGTGGAATCCAATTACAAATTACGCATGTCAGTGTAATTGGCACTCTGTTTTTCCACACTACAAACTTTAAATACTTTCACATCATCACAGATTTCCTCTTTCAGCTTGTTCTATTTCAATGGCTTCAAACAGGGCCTTAAAATTGCCCGCACCAAATCCCTAAAAACATGTATAAAATTTTTAATAAATAACAAAACCTTAACTAAACATATTACATGACACACATTATTTTCAACTTACAGTATGATTGTGTCGCTGGATCACTTCAAGAAATAGAGTTGGTCGATCTTGCATATTCTTGGTAAATATTTGCAGCAGATAACCATTTTCATCATAATCAACTAAAATTTTCAGGGCCTGAAATGAAAGCAGCCATGATTATTTGCTGACTGGTCTAGGGCATTAAGAAGCAGTGGCATCATACTGATTCATCTACTGAGAATAGCAGTTAGAGCTATTGAGAACACAGCGATCTCATCTCCCGTGATCATCAGTCACACATTGATTTGCCTAGCAGGCAACTATTTGAAATAGGTGCTTGTACTTACATTTATATTACCTAAAGGTAGTTAGAGATGTTAAGATCATGGAGCAAATTATTAGGTTGTATTAAAATTTCAAATAAGGGGGCAGTTCAATAAATAATGATCATATTTTTTTGCAGTCATAATTTCCCGCACTAGAATTTAATCTTATGATATTCTGTTGGCGTAATGTGAAACAATCACAGCACAGTAGTTTCATTGTTGGGACTCCCGGTTCCCACCTGTGACAGGCAAGCAAGTTGAGACATGTTCACTATCGCCTACTGCTTCAATGGAGGTAACATAGTAGGAACGATATGGGCTTTGAAATTCTACTTTTGTTTCAAGAAATCTTCTGCTGAGGCCTATAAAATGTTACAGGAGGCATATGGAGAGTCTGTTCTTTCCTACAACACAGCTTGAAGGTGGTTTAAAATGTTTGAAAAGTGGAGACAGTCAATTTCAAAGGAAGGTGGACCAAATGCTCCAGTTACTGAACTAACGAAAGAAAATATCAGCACCGTTGCTGTTATTGTGAAAAGAGATCGACAAATTACCCTAAGATCACTTTCTGAAATACTGCACATTTCATTGGGTGCCACCCACATGCTTGTGACATAAACATTTCACACGAGACGTGTTTGTGTGTGATGGGTTCCAAGACTGTTGATTCCCGAACAAAAGGACATTCACATGGAGGTCTGCATGCAGTTAAAGTTGATGTTAGACGAAGATCCAAAGTTTCTTTCAAATGTAATCACTGCTGATGAAACTTGGCTACATGATTTTGATCCTGAGAGCAAACAGCAAAGCTCAGTATGGAAATCTACTTCATCACCGATACCCCAAGCAAAAGTAGTTTTGGTTCTGCTGGAAAAGTGATGGTCATTTCGTTCTTTGGTATTCATGGAATGGTTTATCAGCTTGTCATATCTGCACACACTTCAGTAACTGGATAATACTACAAGGATGTCCTGAAAACATTGCAAGTACATATCAAGCATAAAACACCAAATTTCTGTGAAGCAGGCTAGATGCTGCACCACAATAATGCACGGTCACATACTGCCAATGCTGTTGTTGAATATCTTGCAAAAATGAATGAGATGTTCAACTCTCACCCTTCCTATAGTCCCATGTGACTTTTTTTCTATTCCTTAACTTGAAGAAACAGCTTCGTGAGAGGAATTATCCACCATCAGAAGCAGCAGTGAAGGCTGCAGAGGGAAATTTGAAGGACCTCTCAAACAACAGTTTCCAGCATATATTTGAAGATTGGCAGAAATGCTGGGACAAGTACATCACATTCGTGAGAGACTAGGGAGAAGTTCAACAGAACAGATAAGAAAGAACAGCTGAAGGCTAAAATTAATGAAAGAGTGTGATTTAGAGACCTTTTTCAATTCTCAGATATCTATGTTGTATAAATGCAGACTAAAATTTGTACAGAGGTTGAGATCTGAACATTGGTATCCTGACAACTAGGTAATTGGTCTTATCACTATGCCATCCTGGCATGATGTTGATACACAACATGTGGATGCATTCTGGAATACCTTCCCCTCAGTCATATATATATATATATATATATATATATATATATATATATATATATATATATATATATATATATATATATTATAGAAGGAGACCTTCCAGGTAGGAAAATTGTATAAAATAAAGATTTTTGACTTACCTAAAGTACAGGCTGGTCGATAGGAACACTAAACACACACAAAAACACACAACCATTCGAGCTTTCGCCACCAGTGGTGGCTTCTTCGGGAAAAAGAGGGAGGAAGGAGAGGAGAAAGGAAAGGATACGGGTTTTAAGGAAGTGGAAAAGGAGCCATTCCAATCCCAGGAGTCCCCTAAGGTAAGTCCTTCCACTCCTGGGATTGGAATGGCTCCTTTTCCACTTCCTTAAAACCCGTATCCTTTCCTTTCTCCTCTCCTTCCTCCCTCTTTTTCCCGAAGAAGCCACCACTGGTGGCGAAAGCTCGAATGGTTGTGTGTTTTTGTGTGTGTTTAGTGTTCCTATCGACCAGCCTGCATTTTTGTAAAATACTTCACTTTTTTTCTTTTTTTATGAGTATGTTGACGATTTCCAAGTATCTTGTTATGCAATAAACCAATACAACAGCTTTATTTGCCATAACACATTTGCACTCGTGTTAGTTGAAAATATTTCATTGTTTTCTTCAAATGTGTCAAAATTTTAGAGTATATTGTCAGGCATGAACCTAATAAAACAGCAAAAGGATGAAGACAATGCATAATTATTAATAAATTCCTGATTGTTTATCTTCACTTCCCATATTTTTTAGGACAGCTATACTTGTTGCCATTGTTATTGCATAATTAGTATTCTATCAATGAAAGAACTAAAATAGATACAATAAACTAACCTCAACGTTTGGTCATTTTTAGTGTCTGCTACCCTTTAAGATTTATTAAACATAAATGTGCTGCTAAAATTTTTAATAATTGCGTAAATGGCTGGTCTTCTGATCCTGAATTTTTTCTTAGTGGTTGGTGCCCAGAGTTTTGAATTGCCAAATATATAACTAAAACAATAAAAAATTCCCAGAATTCTACAACAATTCTGGAAATTTCTCAGATTTCTCCTGGATGAAAAAATTCCTGGGCTTTTCCCAGCTCTCCCTGTTGTCCTGGGGTATATACCCTCTGATGTCAGTAGAGCCATCTAGTGGTTACCCATGAAAACTTTGAAGTTTATCCTCATATTATTTTGCACAATATTTCAATTTGGTCTTCTAAATTTTGCCACAGAGTTTTTTAGAAATATTTTCTCTGTTTGTACCAAGGGACACTAATAAACTGTCAAACACAGAGGCTTATTACTAGTTACCTGACCAATTAAAATGCTGAAACATGTTTATTTTTAATACAATTGTGAATTCTACAATTTACAACTCACTTAGAAGTGAGACACTGTTGGGAGCTGATGTGATCTATAATTGCAGGTTACTACTTGAACTGATAAGTAATTGTAACTTACTAGTGTTTTAGAGGAAATCAATTATACTACATGAATCACTCTCCTGGGATACACACAAAACTTATTAATTACATATGCCAAAAGGAGCTAATTTACATGTGCTTATTGAACCAAAGTAACTGATTCTTTTAGTGAAATAATAATAAATATTATAATTATTACAATAATTATTGTTACACTGTGACTGGTCAGAAAATTAAATACAATCAGGATAAATCTGGTACATCTCTGTGCAGATTGCTACTGTGTGTTTTTAGCCCTCATGTTTCCCCTGCAAGTAGTAATAATTTAATGTATAGAGGTAACTGAGAAGAACTTGTACTTGCTCAAAGGCATGCTATCATTGTTTAAAAAATGCATGGAAATTACTAAAACTTCCTCAGATTTCAAGCCACATCAGGTTTTTGAAAGAGATCTCTGTTTCTATCAAGTGTTTGACTGTACTATAAATGCCATTTGCCATGCTTATACAGTTGTGCCACCACCATTGATGTAACTGGTGGTCAGTTCTTGACCATATTTGGCAATGTTTTGGTCGTACATCTGTCACACATGCTTCAGCTCCCCAATAACAGGTTCCCAGGCCGTAATAAGCCATTAATCCACTGTCTTTATCGAGAGTGTTGTGATATATTTTTATCTCTATTGCCTCATTTATTACACTGTCCCAGAATCTGTTTGCCTATTTAATAATGGAAATCTCATTGAATGCAATTCAGTGTCCGTTTTCCAGAGCACCTTTCACTGCAGCTGACTTTTTGGGATAGTGTAATCGAAAACACCTTTCATACTATATATGGTGCTGTTCTATAGTGTGTATAGTCTGAGTGACATAAAACTGTCCAAATGCACATGGAATTTTGTATATGACTGGTGTTCTAAGGCCTACATTGTCACAGGATACATTAGTTGCCGGACTTTTTCTGGAGGTTTGAAGACTGTTTAAAAATTTGGCTTCAGCAGCCAGCTTATCTTCCATTATTGACCCACAGAACACTAAAAATGCAATCTTCTTGGTGTCTGTTATAACCTTTTGCCTTGAAAACCTTATGTAAATTACTCAGTCTTTTATTGGTTTTTCAACATACGAGACTGTTTAGTTCTAAACATCAAAGTCATCAGAACAAACCATTTCTGTGCCACACCTAGACAACAGAAGTCTGCCACTTCTGCAGATTAAAACTTAATGATTGTAATATCTACAAAAGTGTTTATTAACCAAGTGACATGACACAAAGGTTAAGGTATGTGACAATATTTATGAGGATTAGAACTCAAGACTGTACCCCAGATCACATGATACTGGACTGTACCTATCCAGTCAGAAAGATGTGAATCCTGGAAGTGGTGGTAGGGGGGGGGGGGGGAAGGAGGAGGCAATCAGTGGCATAACAATAGGATGGCAGAGTGGTCAAAATGCCACAGGCCCCTGACCCGAAGGGGGCCCCCAACCCAAGAGGCGATGAGCACAAGAGGAACCTAGTATGAACTGCTACCAATGAACACAATTAGAAGTGAATGGCACTACAATGAGCAGAATTTCCGTCTGTGATAGACTTAATGTGTTTTTGTTCTGTGTGCTAAAGGGTGCTGGCTGATCAACATATTCCAAGCACACTGAAGTCTTGAATACGTGTAATATACAGTGATTTCAGATGGCATTTTTGAAATGGCAGTAGGCAAAGTGACAGTAACTGCAAATGGCAGGGATAGTAATAATTAATAATGAGGTCACTGAAAAGGGAACTAGATAAAAGTTAAAAGCCATACAATTGCTTTTTTTTTTTTTTTTTGAGCTGTAGCAGTTTAAAAAAATTTAGGCACAGCAGGGTGACCTGAAGTTTGAGCTTAGCCCTTCCCCCCCCCCACCCCGCCACCCTCCCTTACCACTCCAAAGTCATGGATTTGTCTCTACATTGAAATGAAAACATTTCGGTTTAGGCTTTACCGTAACTGTTGTTTGAAATTGATTAAAGCACAACATATTTGTTTGTAACAGAAATTCCTTGTGCTTTAATTAATTTGTTTCTACGGCCAATTAATATTTTATGTGTTTTCTGCTAAAGTACTTCCACTAAATAGTTGCATAAAGAGCTGTTATGAGCCTTATAAATAATTATAAAATTTTCACTGTGAGATAATACCTTTAAAGTCTCGAGATCTTCCATGATATTTACATTATCATTCTTCAGTCTTTCTTTCAACAGTGTATAATAACTATCTGGAATTGACAGGAACTCCATTCCTCTTTGTTTTAAATTTGATATCTGTAAGAAAAGAAATTTAAACTTACCAATAGATGTTGCATTGTCAAAAAGCAAAAATAGTGAGAAAGGCAGTAATGGTATTATAAACAAGAAACAGCAAAAAGCATAAGTAAATTATAACTGAACTAAATCAAATAAATTTACCCTACAAACCAATTGAAAGTAATAATAATTAGTGAAATGATAAGTTAATAATCTATGACACATATCTCAACTCAAATAATACAATTTATTTTGAAATAAAAGCCATTGTGTTTGCAGAAGAGTTTATTAATGCTTAATGACGTGTTTCACCCTAACAGCACAGCATCATAAGATAATTATCTGCATGGCAAATGTAACACAAGAATTACTAAACAGGTAAAACAGTGAAAATGTGGGTATGGATCTATTTTAAGCTGAAGACACATATATAGAAAAGGGGGGGGGGGGGGGAATTCAGAATAAAATTTCACTGTTGCTGAATGAGCTACACTATGGATTGGAAAACAGTTTAAATAATATAAAGCACTTTATTCAAGTTATCAAAGAAAAGTGGAAAGTCTATCCTGAAACTGAACCAAAAGTTATTAGAAGGGAAAGTGGTACATGAATAATTCACTGACGCATAAGGAGTACACATGGAAGAATTATTTACTACAGAAATGTCACAACAGATTTGTTATAAAATTACCAAGTGTACTGTACAATTTAATTTGATGGAATAATAGACGAATGCACTGTTTTCATTTGCTGCAAATTGTACCAGAAGCTGAGCACAAAAATTAGTTGATAAAAGTGAGTGTGTTATCTTGGCATATGCGGCATATACAGAGAGATGTGAACTTATGAAAATCAGGCTTAGCCCACAACAAATTATAAAAATTACAAAACCCACAGTGCTTTTAACCTATACTAATATTATAAATGTGAAAGAAACTCTGTCTTTTACACTATCATGCCTAAACCACTTAACCAATTTTGATGAAATTGTGTTTGGAGATAGCTTGAACACTGAAGAAGAACATAGGCTACTTTAGAAAGAGAGTAATTCAAGATCTTATAACTTCTAAGATGCTTGAAGACTCCTTGGAAAAGCCACTTATTCTTTGATGTCTGAAATTTAAAATACTTTTAATTGTTGATATATTTTATGTAATAAAATTCAAAATTAACAACAATGGAAGGTCCAGTAAGGAATGTTAATAATATATTCGATAGGGAACACTCACCATAAAGACAAACGTTGAGCCGCCGGCAGACACAAATAAAAGGCACACAAACACATACACAATTCCAAATTTTTGGCCGCGGCCTTCCTCAGAAAGAGAACACTCATCCACACAATCACTTATGCACATTCATCCACACACATTAGCCACCTCTGGCTGCCCAATTCAAAATTATGAATACAATGCTTACATAAGAAGTGAATGTCTTCAAACTGCTGAACCAATTTTGATGGTATTTAAATCGTGCATAATTAGATGTTGTATAATGTATAGCTTCTTCAGTTAGTGGTTTAGTCACGAAGTAACAAACAGAGTTCCTTTTCATATTTAATACTATCTTTATTTTCATCTCAATAAAGAACAGCAGTATTTATCGTCATTCTATGAATGGTGTATATTTTAACCAGAAAATTTGAAACTCTTTTATCCTGATGATCATGGTCCTAACTTAAGAACAAAATTGAAAAATTATTGTACTTTTGATGGTATTTGACCTGTATCCAAGGACATCAACACAAGCAAAACTGCGTGTAAAAGCTGGTAAAATATATATAAAGCTGCAGTGGTGTGTTTATTTAACATATACACATATCACTGCTTCTTTGTATTGAAATTGTTTTTATATTTGTGTATTTCTATGGGATCTAAGTATATCATATATTAGGTCTTCTTAAAACCACACTTTCAGAGAAAAGAATTAAGTGGTTTCCCAATCCTAATGCATAATGTACTACTGCTGATTTATCTATCTTTTTCTTGTGTTACTTAATGTGGATGTTAATGCTTCTTTTGTGGTTCTTACCTGCACTTAATGACAAGTGTAAAGTATTTTATATTCTGTTGTAGTAGTAAGTGACAGGTATAGGTTCTTTCAGTATTTAAACTTTAATAGCACATCTTTCTTGTTGAATTAAATACTGTCTCAGTAGAACCAGGAAGATGAATTTAATGGAGATCCCACAACCTCTCAGAATAGCAAATAAGCTAGTCAAGACCTCATCAATTTCTCTTATTAACAAGAAAGGTCCCATTAAGTCAGAAACATTTCTACTGAGACTTAATAATATAGTAATAAGGACAGTTTACAACTCACCGCAAAGAAGTGGCGATGTGCTGCGACAGGCACATATAAAAACACACACATACAACACTTTCAGCTATCAGCCATGGCCTTCTTCAGAAAATAGGACACTCACACAGGCACACAACACAGTCATACAACCGTCACCTCCGGCTGCCACACTTCGAATTACTCTCTCCCCAAAGTCCAACAAGATCTCCAACAGAGATCCCCCTACACTGCCACCTAACCACCCTCTGGTTACCCTCCAAGAGTTTCTCACCTAAAACTTGACCTCACCATCCTTCCCCAAGTTCCTTCTCAAGAACTCAAACTTTTCAGCAGAAGAAAGAA
The DNA here is from genome assembly GCA_026315105.1 of Locusta migratoria. Lineage (NCBI taxonomy): Eukaryota > Metazoa > Arthropoda > Insecta > Orthoptera > Acrididae > Locusta > Locusta migratoria. The sequence continues at coordinate 251,401,807 of CM048744.1, read as the reverse complement.
GAGCTACTGACAACCTTAAAACTAATCCTGACATAATCATCCTCCCTGCGGATAAAGGTTCCACCACTGTAGTTATGGATCACAGTGATAACCTGGCAGAAGGGCTCTACCAACTCTCTGACTCCTCCACCTACAAGTTGTGCCAGAATGACCCCATCCCCAAGTCCAACAAGATCTCCAATCCCTGTTAAAATCCTATGGCCCCTCCCAGAAACTCTCCCCTGAATCCATCTCCCTCCTAACCCCAGCAACACCCCACACACCCACCTTCTATATGATCTCCAAAATCCACAAACCTAATAATTCTGGATGCCCTATTGTGGCTGGTTACTGCGCTCCTACCGAACGAATTTCAGCCCTCATTGACCAACACCTCCAACCAATTGTCAAAAATCTATCTTCCCACATCAAGGATATCAACCACTTCCTTTACCGACTCTCCACCATTCCCATCCCTTTGCCTCCTGGATCCTTACTTGTCACAGTGGATGCCACCTCCCTAGACACCAACATTCCACATGCCCATGGCCTTGCCACTCTGGAACACTACCTCTCCCAATGTCCTTCTGAACTCAAGCCTGATACCTCATTCCTCATAACCCTCACCAATTTCATCCTAACTAACAATTACTTTTCCTTACCATCAAATCCGAGGCACAGCCATGGGTACCTATATGGCACCCTCCTATGCCAACCTCTATATGGGCCATCTGGAGGAATCCTTCCTAACATCTCAAAACCCCAAACCTCTGGCTTAGGTCAGGTTCATTGATGATGTTTTCATGATCTGGACTTGGGGTCAGGACACCCTATCCTCCTTTCTTCAGAACCTCAATTACTTCTCCCTCATCCACTTGACCTGGTCTTCCTCAACCAACCATGCTACATTCCTGGATGTCACCCTCCACCTCACTGATGGCTCCATCCACACTTCCGTCCATATTAAACCTACCAACCACCAACAGTACCTACACTATGACAGTTGTCATCCCTTCGGCATAAAAAAATCCCTCCCTTTACAGCCTGGCCACACATGGACGGCGTATCTGCAGTGACAAGAACTCCCTTTCTGAATATGCTGAGGGTCTCACAAAGGCCTTCACAGACAGAAACTACCCCACAGACCTAGTCGGCAAACAGATCTCCCATGCCATATCCTCAAACATCCCAAATCCTCCTCTTAACACCAATAACCACCCACAAAAGATCACTCCCCTTGTCACCCAGTACTACCTTGGTCTCTAACAACAAAATTGCATCCTTTGCCAAGGTTTTGATTTTCTATCCTTGGGCCCAGAAATGAGAGACATCCTGCCAAAGATCTTTCCTACCCCTCCTAAAGTGGTGTTCCATCGCCCTCCCAACCTCCACAAGATCCTAGTTCATCCCTATGCCACCGCAAAACCGAGCCCACTGCCACAGGGATCAAATCCTTGTGGAAGACCCCGCAGCAAGACCTGTCCAATGCACCCACCCACCACTTCCAATTCCAGTCTTGTCACAGGCTTATCCTACCCTATCAGAGGCCGGGCCACCTGTGAAAGCAGCCATGTAATTTACCAACTGTGCTGCAATCACTGTGCAGCTTTCTATATGACCACTAACCAGCTGTCCATTAGGATGAATGGGCACTGCCAAACTGTGGTCAAAAGCAAGGTGGACCACCCTGTGGCACAGCATGCTGCGGAGAACATGCTTGATTTCAATGGCTGCTTCACAACCCGGGCCATGTGGATCCTCCCTTCCACCACCAGCTTTTCTGAACTGCACAGATGGGAGTGATCCCTACAATACATTCTCCGATCCCGAAATCATCCAGGCTTCAACCTACAATAACTTTCCTTTATTCCATACCTTACAGTTCCTACCTCTCTATTCCAAAGCTCTCCTATTTTGAGTGGTGGTGAATATACTTTTGTGTGTGTGTGTGTGTGTGTGTGTGTGTGTATACGCAGTCGTGTGTACATGTAGTGTGCATGCATTTTATTTTTATTTTTTGTATTTATATTTATTGAAATGTATATTTATTTTGTTTTATTTTTCTCCCCTCACCCACCTCCCCACTCCATTTATAAGATGCATTTTGTTATTCCCATCTAGGCCGTGCTGCACCCACCCCCACCACCGTGACGTAACCTTCCCATACCTTCTCCCCTCCCCTCCCGTCCCCGATTTACATGCTGCAGAGCTTGGTTCGAAGTGTGGCAGCTGGAGGTGATGGTTGTATGACTGTGTTGTGTGCCTGTGTGATTGCATGAGTGTTCTATTTTCTGAAGAAGGCCATGGCCAATAGCTGAAAGTGTTGTACGTGTGTGTCTTTGTATGTGCCTGTCACAGCTCGCCACCACGTTTTTGCGGTGAGTTGTAACCTGGACTTTCCATTATTATATTTTACCTACCGAGATTTGCTTTAACAAAAATTCACAAGCAGGACATTCCAGGAGATCAATTGTTAATGTCATTGATTGTCTGACATATGGGATTAGCATACATTTAGACACTGTCTTACAACCATCTATAGAGTGTTGGGCCTAGTGGTCTTGGGGTAAAGTGCTTCACTGGAAACCAAAGGGTTGCAGGTTTGAAACCCAGTCAGACCTTGGATTTTTTCATTCTGTGCTTTAACCCATCCTTCACCTGCCAATGATGTGAGGAGTCACCAGAAGTGACACATGGTTCAGATTCCACATTAAGCTGTAGGTTCCCTTTCCCCTGTTGGATAACTGGGGTAGGCTAGGGACACGCAAGTCTCCGAAGTGGCATCCATTGAAAGACTTGCACCAGGCCAATGTGCCACACAAAATTATTATTATTATCTATAGGGAAACTGTCACATGTATTGATTATGTAGCAATGGGAAACCCACTAAGCACGACTGTAGCATTTAGATGACAGAGAAGAAATTTTCTTGCAAGTTTCATTATGTTTATCATACCGGTACTTTCTTTGTATGGCCTCATGGACAAACAGAACTATTTAAATTTCTAAATGTTCTTCTTAAACAATGGAAATTCCAGGAAGGGTTCAACAATAATTTTGGAAGGGATAGCTTGCTACTCATAGAGAAATCTCAGCTCTCTCGCTCTCTTTCCCTCCCTCCCCCCCTCTCTCTCTCTTGTCTCTCTCTCTCTCTCTCTCTCTCTCTCTCTCTCTCTCTCTCTCTCTCTCTCTCTCACACACACACACACACACACACACACACACACACAAACATGAGTACCATCTCTAACCATTGTGTACAGACTGTGGGACCAGGATGGTTTAAGTGAAAGCAACCAGTGGTGGAGGTGAGGAAGCAGAAAGATAGGAGAACAGTGCATGCTGTGGGTGGAAGAATATGCCAGCACTGTCAGATGGACAGGAAGTAAGGGAAGGGACTTGAGTCTCTCCCCTTCCCTTCCTCAATGTCTGTTAAACAACACTGGCGTATAAACAATTCAGTTAGTTGTGCTGGTTTGAGTGTGTAATAATCTACTATATCTACAAACGATATGATGATGTGCCCAGTGGGGGAAAACGAAAAATCAGATGGCGGATTATGCCTTGGACCATGGCCTAATGCTTGTGAAATGAGTATCAACAATCAATCCATGAAAGCCTGCACTTTGTGATTGTGTTGGGATCTCATAAGTAGCTTCATTTGCAGCCATTCTAGTTGCACAGTGATTAAGGCACTGAACTCAAATCCACATCTGGCTGTCCAGTTTTAGGTTTTCCATGGTTTTCTTAAATAAGTGATGATGACTATCAGAATAGTTCCAGTGAAAATCACACATTAAGTTTCTTGTCCCATATTTTTCCTATCCAAGAGTCTGTTCTATCTGAAATGAAACTGTCATCAATATTAAATTCTAATCTTCTTTCCTTCCTTTCTTCCTTCCTTCATTACTGATTACTGTCAAATATCATGTGTATGTTTGACATTTTGTGATTAGGTTGCTGCTTTTGTGCACCATATTGACTAAACTTTTCTATAAAAATACATAAATAAATAAAATAAAAATAAATAAAGTAAAAAAGAAGGTAAGTGAACTAACTCACAGAACTGATAATATCTTGTGTGTTGAGAGCAATGTGCTGAACTCCAGCTCCTCCATAATAATCTACATATTCTTCAATCTGACTCTTCTTCTTTCCAGGAGCAGGCTCATTGATTGGCATCTGAAAAATACATATTTAGCTTAAAAAATTGTCAGCATTTCATCGATCTCATCATCAAATGTATGATAAATATACTCTAACCGGGTAGTGTTTACATTATAACTTACTATGAAATTTAAATAAACAACCATAATTTCATTTTTCAATGTGTAGCTTGAGTCATCCAAACAAGTACTGCTCATCACATCTTGCATGTGAGGCCAATTATCAATTTTCTGGATTAGAAACATAACTATTTTATGTGGAATTTTGTGTGTCCATTTGATAGAATGTCTCCCTGATTACTGTATTGTGATATTCAGTTCATCTGTATTCATTAACAGAGACAGTGAAACTCTAAAAATAACCAGTACTTCAACGATGACTTGCAAGTTACCCTGCTCCATGCAGTCAGCTGCCATTACACAACAATGCTAATAAGTTGCTATCAGAGTGTACTGGTAATTATTTGTTTTACTATCTCTGTGAATACATATCAATAAAATAATTATCACTCTAGACTAATTTGGGAATACTTCATCAAGAAGGTATGTGAATTTCTATTTCATAAATAAATTTCTTTGCAACGTGAACTCAATCAACACTTTCAGTAAGTATGGACATAACACATATGATGAGCCATACTTGTTTTGGTATTCCTTCTGCAAACTGCAAAAACAAAATTGCAAATACCTTCCAAAACACTGAAAATATACCTGATGACTCATTGTGTGGATGTGTTTTAAGAGGCTATAGAAATTATGAGGCAGAACTGCTGGCCAGTAGTTAACTTTAGGAGATGAAATGTGTGGTACTGTTGTTAAATAGATACAACATACAGCTGTATAAAAGTAAAGACATACACTATCAAGCTTTTGGTGGAAATAGAGGAATAGGTTGGGAGAAATTAGAAAAAGAAATGTAGGTCTATCAAACAGCAGGATGAGGGGGAATCCACTTGTAGGTAGGATGAAAGTAGAGGAAGATAAAGGGGAATATATCAGAGAGAAGAAGTGAGAGATGAGGGGTTGGTAAGCATTGTGTCAGCTTCCAACTACAATCCTTATCTAGGGCCTTTCTCTGGAGTGAAGGGGTTCATTCTTTACTGAGGTATTATCTCTGACCTCCTCTCTCTTATGCGTTCCCCTTCATTTTTGTCTGCCTTCATCTTAACAGCTAGATATCTCTTTGACTTTCCCTTTCTTTTTGTCATTACCCAGACCACCCTCTCCCACTCAGTTATGAGCTGCGGGTTCAAGAGACTGTGTACTGTACCTCTTTTATTTCTTTGCACTTAGAAACATTGAAAATAGCGCATCCAGAGGGAAGGAGAGTACAAATGCGAAACTTTTCCAATAAATACAGTGAGAGCCAATATGCAAATGATCCAAGTTGCCAATGCACACACCCACAGATGCTACAGTGGCTCTGCAGTTGTGCAGAGGACTCTATTTAAAACCCAATTGGAAGAGGAGTCATACACATGGCAATCACACCCCAACTGCAGGAGGACATTAATAGGTACAAAATGCCAAGTTATTTCTCACAGTTATGCCAGTTTAAGAGAGGCCAAATCATCAGGATGTATGCTGGTCTACATGCTGAGTGGTTTGCCAGGTTGATCATTTGGAGTGTCCCATCAGATGATGTTGGCAATAATGCACATGTGATGTACCATGTCTGGTACAAACAGAAAGATGCAGCAAGCAATCACACTTCATGATAAGAGCAGATGTGAATGAGCCATTGTTGTTTCACAAACCATATCAAGATACTTTGTGGATGCAAATTTGTCACTTGTGAACACTTGTGGTGCTGTTAACACCAAGACATTCGTGACTCTGTCTATAGTGGTACCAAGCCAGAATTACATTTACAGACACAAATTGACAAAACATGGTGTTTAGTATGGACCCCAGTTTGTTTTGGAGACTAATGATAAAAACATATGAATACAGAGACATATTGGGGAATGGTACAGTCCAACCACACTGTCATGTGCCACATAACCAACACAGCTGGCGTAATGGTCTCGGCGACCATAGCCTACAATTGTCAGTGCCTTCTAATTTTAGTGTGTCAGCATTATTTTAATGACATTCTTCAACCTCATGTGAGAGTTTTGCTGCATGGTCTATCTGGGATACTTTTCAGCAAGACACTCATTTGCATAAATATTGAGTCACTAAAGACTTTCCTGTATCATGTTCCAACCTTCCCATGGCTGGCCTCTTCCTCAGAGGTATCCAGTGCATGTGTAGAACCAGCTGAAATGTCATGTGCTACCACATCACTCTGTACTCGGTTTGAACATAGCTGTTAAAGATTTGTGCACCAATCTGCCATCTTCTGGCAAGACTGTTATATCTCTATAGTTTTACTCAAATTTCTTATTAAGCTCATTCCAGCATTTCAAAATTACTACACGGACATGATTTGATGCTACATTATACAAGTGAACCATAACACTCTTATTATTCTTAATCCTTGTCTACATATTATTGCTTACTTTTTCATATAATCTATACTAAATGAATTTATGACCTATTAATATACTGATGTTAGAATAGTACAACATATAAAGGACTTTCCTTTACCTTGATTGTTTCTTCCCAATTTGTCATCACAATTGATCGTAAGGAAGAATACTGTGTATGAATCTGGGAATCATCTACAGACCAAAATCTGTGAAACATTAAATTCTTCTCATACCTGTAAAAGTTAAATGAATCAGTTAAATTGTAATTGTAATTTTATTTTTTATATTTTCAAATTTGTTAAGGCTGACATTAGTTTAATGATTTTCCTGACATTTTGCGAGACACTTCTGACAACAAAACATGAGAAAGGAACCATTTCAAAGGAACCATCCTGGAATATACCTAAATCTGCATGGCCAGAGGTGGATTTGAAACACTGTTCTTCCATTTGTGAGTTCAGTGTCTTACCATTGCACTACCTCATTTGAAATACAAGGGAAATCATTGAACAAATGAATGTTGACCATAAAACATGAGACAGGATCAAGTATTTTAGTAACTCACCATTTAGCAACAGATTCCATTTGCAAGTCTGGTTGATTTCCAACAATATGATCTATGAAATCAAGTCTCCCAGGAGGCCTAAAACAAGCAGAAAATTTAATGCAGATAGAACCTGTCATGAGGGATGTTTCCCAGATCAATTAAAATATAAAGCAGTTCTGCAAGTACATAAAAGAGGCAAAACAGATGACTTGGGCAACTACAAGCCAATCTCACTGTTACCAGATCTCTCAAGAATATCTGAAAGAGCTGCATGTGATCCAATCAAAAATTACAATTCCTCTATAACATTATCTTATGCAATCAGTATGGTTTCAGAAAAGGCTGCAGCATGATCCATGCAATTAATGAATTGGTCACAAAAGTTAACAGGTGTCTTGATTATAGAATGTGTGCATCAGGCATCTTTTATAAGCTGTCCATGGCCTTTGACACAGTAAATCATGACCTCCTCCTACAAAAAATTGCAAGCTATGGTTTTCAGGGCAACTCTCTTAGCTGAATGTCATCACACTTGACAAACAGAAAGCAAAGAGTAATTGTTAACAGCAATAGCAAGAAATTTCTCTCAGGATGGAAACACACTCAATTAGGCGTTCCACAAGGTTTGGTGTTAGGCCCAATACTATTTCTGTATTAAATCAATGATATGTCAACCCAGGTCCAGTCTGATACCATCCTCTATGCAGATGACTCAACAACCACAGTCAGTTGTAAAAATTAGGTGGAACTAATTCATCATATTGAAAAAAAAACACTTGGGGAAATAGAGGTGTGGCTCAAAAATAAAAACTTGAAATTAAGCCTTACTAAAACAGGAATTGTTCTTTTTCACCACAAAACAATATACACAGTCTATACGTGAAATAAGGTATATGGACAAAAAATTAGACACTGCAGACTGTCAAATTCCTTGGTATATTAGTAAATAAAAAATTGTTATGGAGTCACCATATGGACAGCATACTGACTGAATAGTCTTGTATATATTATGAATATTTTGTATAGTATCACTGATTTAGCTGTAAGAAAAACTGTATATAATGCATATTTTGTTTCAGTTCTTAGGTATAGCATAATTTTCTGGGGTCTGAAAAAACAAATTTACTTAGAGCTTGTAGACTACAAAAAAAGATCATCTGAGCAATGATAGGAGCTAAACCAAAGCAGCACTGTAAAACTTTATTTGCAGAACTAGATCTAATGACTATTTCAAGCATGTATATCTATTTACTTTCACTTTCACAAAAAGAAACCCACAACTTTTTGAGGGCAACTGCTTCTTATACCAATACTAAACTAGGTATATAGTGAACTATGTGTTACCAATCTGTAGATTAAAATTCTATGCAAAAAAACCCATACTATAGGGGTATGAAATTTGTAAATACAATATGTAAAGGTATGGATGACTCAGATGTCAAAAGTACCAAAGGAGACCTGAGATCTGAAAGATAAATGTTACTATAGTGTAGAAGATTTCTTGAATGATAGCAATTCATTATAATTTTAAGTCCTCTAAAATACCTCCTTATGATGTAGCACCACATGTGTTATTAGTTTATTGCCTATATGTAATCGTATTGTATATAGTGTAACACTGACAAGTCACCTATGTCACACTCTTTGATTGTGTGAGACATGTAATGTGATAAAAAAATTGAATTCAATTGAGTAGTTAAAAGGAAGTGTTGTTGTTGTTGTTGTGGTCTTCAGTCCACAGACTGGTTTGATGCAGCTCTTCACACTACCCTGTCCTGTGCAAGTCTCTTCATCTGAGAATACGTTCAGCAACCTACATCCTTTTGAATCTGCTTACTGTATTCGTCCCTCGGTCTCCCTCTACAACTTTAACCCCACACACTTCCTTCTAATGCTAATTTGACAATTCCTTGATGTCTCAGAATGTGTCCAACCAATCTATCCCTTCTCTTAGTCAGGATATACCTGAAACTCCTTGTCTCCCCAATTCAGTTAAGCACCTCCTCATTAGTTATGTGATCTACCCATCTAATTTTCATCTGTAGCACCACATTTCAAAAGCTTCTATCATCTTTTTATCTGAACTCCTTATCGTCCATGTTTCACTCCCATACAATGCTACACTCCAGACAAATGCTTTCAGAAAGGACTTCTTAACATTTAAATTAATATTGGATGTTAACAATTTTCGCTTCCTTAGAAACGCTTTTCTTCCCAAAGCCATTCTGTATTTTATATCTTCTTTACTTCGGCCATCAGATGTTATCTTGCTATCCAAATAACAAAATTTATCTACTACTTTTATTGTCTCATTACCTAATCTAATTCCTTCAGCATCGCCTGATTTTCTGACATTGCATTCCATTACCTTTGTTTTAGTCTTGTTAATGTTCATCTTATATCTTCCTTTCAAGACACTGTCCATTCCATTCAATTGCTCTTGCAGATCTTTTGCGGTCTCTGACAGAATTACTATGCCATTGGCAAACCGCAATGTCTTTATTTCTTCTCCCTGCACTTTAATGCCCTCTCCAAATTTCTTCTTCCATTCCTTCACTGCCTGCTCAATGTACAGATTGAACAACACTGGGGAAAGGCTACAACCCTGTCTTACTCCCTTCCCAACCTCTGCGTCCCTTTCTCGCCCTTCGACTCTAATAATCACCGTCTGGTTTTTGTATAGGTTGAATATAACTCTTCGCTCCTTATATTTTACTCCTGCTACCTTCAGAATTTGGAAGAGTGTATTTCAGTTGACATTGTCAAAAGCTTTCTCCAAATCAACAAACGCTAAAAATGTAGGTTTCCCTTTCCTTAGCCAATATTCTAAGATAAGTCATAATGTGAGTTCAGACGGAACATCATTTACTCCAGGGGCCTTGTTTCGACTCAAGTCCTTCAGTGCCCTGTCAAATTCTTCTCACAGTATCATATCTCCTATCTCATCTTCCTCCACTTCGTCTTCCATTTATAGAATACTGCATTTAAGTTTATTTCCTTTGTATAGGCAATCTATATATTCCTTTCACAGTTCAGCTTTCCCCTCTTTGCTTAGTACTGGTTTTCTGTCTGAGTTCTTGATATTCATACAGCTGCTCTTCTTGTCTCAAAATATCTCTTTTATTTTCCTGTAGGTGGTATCCTTCTACAGTTCTGCATTTGTCCTCTAGCCTCTCCTGCTTAGCCAGTCTGCACTTCCTGTCAATCTCATTTTTCAGACGTTTGTTCTCCCTTTTTCTTGTTTCACTTCCTGAATTCTTATATTTTCTCATCTCATCAATTAAGTTCAGTATATCCTGTGTTATCCAGGGATTTCTATTAGGCCTTGCCCTTCTGCCTATATGGTCCTCTGCTGCCTTCACTACCCTCTCTCTCAGAGCTACCCATTCTTCTTCTACTGTATTACTTTCCCCCATTTCTGCCAATCCCTCTGAAACTCTCAATCACTTCTAGTTCCTTCAATTTGTCCAGGTCCCATTTCTTAACCTTTCTACCTTTCTCCAGTCTTTTAAGTTTTCACCTGCAGTTCATAACCAATAAGTGTATAAAAAAGAATCTCTAATACCAATTAATACCAGAACTTCTAACATATGTAGAAAAAATAAAAAAAGACAGTGTATGAAATAGGCTCACAGAAAACAAACATTATCTCTATACTAGCTGGATGTTGAACTATACATTTCTGAGTGTGCCAGCCAAAAATGTTCATATTCTGTTTCTTGACTAATTACAACATGAAATATTACAAGAAAATGAAAAGAAAATATGTTTTGATTCTGTACTCACGCGACTCTGTTACTTCGCATATTGACATAAATTTGAAATCCAGAGGTAACCTAGTTATTATTTGTCATGTGCTAACTGATGTAAATTTGTTTTGACTAATTATAACATGGCAGGTGATGCAAATTCATATGAAAAACATATGAATGTGCAGGCACGTTACGATTCTATACTCACACGCTATAGTTATACATCCAGGTTATATAGAGATCACTGGGTGTAGTAACTGCCAGAAAGGTTTCCATTCTGCTGCACTGACACCACCTGCAAGTAGTCACAGGTGTGGTGGTGTCGTTCTTGCCATGGCGAAGTGGCCGAGCGCATTGAGGTGCTATGCTGTGATGCGCGAGACCGTTTCCCATCGGGGATCGAATACCCCTCAGGCATGGATGTTTGTGCTGTCTTTAGTATAAGGTACTTCATAAGTAGTTTGTAGTTTTAGGGACTGATGACCCTGCAGTTAAGTCCCATAAGCTTTACAAAAATATGAACACTTGATTTGTTTGTTTGTTGAATGCACAAATATACTCAGACCTCAGGTCTCTCCTGTTGGTCCCAGTTTAAGGGCATCTTCGCGGATACAGAAAAAAGTGCAGTCCCCTGCTCGGTCAATTCACGACCAAAGTCACTTATAAATCAGTCACATGCCCTCTTACCTTTATTGTTGTCTGTGATACAAGTTTGGCAAATTTTTTGGATTGGATGCTTTTCAGGCTTTTGGTTTTGCGATTACGGACACCATTCAGTTGGTCTCAGAAGAAGTTCCATATCACTTATTGGAATATTTGACGTCAGAATTTTGAGACATTTTTGAGGAAGGCATACGGTTTGTTTCCAATTTTCAGGCCCACTTAACATCAAAGCCAGCAGTGCGCCCACATTTTTTCCATGCTAGAGAGATCCCCTTGGCTCTCCGCCCTCAGGTAAAGGTAGAACTGGACCGGCTGACAGCCCTCAGGGTGGTTCTGCCCATGTCTTCTAGTGAGTGGACCATTCCCTTAGTTATTGCAAAGAAACCTTCCAGCAAATTGCGCCTTTGTGGTGACTTTAAGGCCACCGTCAATTCTCAATCAGTGATTGGACATCTACCCACTGCCTCGTTCAGGAGAAGCATTCCCTCAGTTAACAGGAGGCCAATTTTTTTCTAAGCTTGATCTTTTGGAGGCTTACCACCAGATAACTGTTGATGTGGACTCCAAATGTCTGTTGGTAATCAACATCCCTTTTGGCCTTTTTCAATACAGTACCAGCGTCTGGCATTCGGGATGGCTGGGGCACCGGCAATATTTCAATGTTATCTCGAGCAGGTCACATCAGCAATCCCTCATTGCATCAATTACCTTGATGACATAATAGTCACAGGTCGCAACACGAAGGAACACTGGCACAACCTCCAGACACTATTCCTCAATTTCTGGTCCGTTGGCCTGTGGTGCAATCTCAGTAAATTGAAGTTCTTTCAACTGTTCCATGAATACTTGGGCCATGTCATCTCTAGGCATGGCATCCAGCCACTGGCGAGTTTGGTGCAGGGCATCAGGGACCTTCCACACCCCTCTTCGCTGCATGAGTTGCTAGTTTTTTAGGGAAATTCCTATTAACACTGGTTCATCCCCAGGGCTTCCTCCTTACCTCATCCCTTGTACTGCCTTCAGTGCAAGGGTGTTCCTTTTTTAGTGGTCTCCCACATGCGAGTGGTCTTCTCACATCGGCCCCATGTTTAGCAACTTACAACCACTCTAAGTCGTTAGTCCTGGCTACGGATGCTTCACAGTATGGGGTGGGGGCAGTCCTTGTTCATCACAATGTGGACGGCTCCAAGCAGCCGCTGGCGTTTGCATCCAAGACTCTTAACCCAGCCTCAGGCCCATTACTCGCAGGTGGAGGAGGCCCTGGCTATTGTCTACACTGTGACCAAGTTTCACCCCTTCTTGAATGGCACAATGTCTCTCATTTTTGGGCACGAGGATAGAAAATCAAAACCTTGTCGAAGGATGCAATTTAGTTGTTTGAGTGCAAGGCAGTACTGAGTGACAAGGGGAACATTCTTTTGTGGATGGTTCCTGGTGTTAGAGGGAGGATTTGGTATGTGTGAGGATATGGCACTGGAGATCAGTTTGTGTACTAGGTCTGTGGGGGTAGTTTCTGTCTGTGAAGGCCTTTGTGAGATCCTCAGCATATTCAGAAAGGGTCGCCAGGCTGTAAGGGAGGCATTTTTTTGATGTGGAAGGGATGGCAACTGTCAAAGTGTGGATGCAGCCATCAGTGAGGTGGCGGTTGACATCCAGGACCGTGGCATGGTAGGTTGAGGAGGCCAGGTGAAGTGGATGGAGGAGAAGGATTTGAGGTTCTGAAGGAAGGAGGAAGGGTGTCCTGGCCCTGAGTCCATATCATGGAAATATCATCAATAAACCTGAACCAGGCCAGAGGTTTGGAGTTTTGGGGTGCTAGGAAGGATTCCTCCAGATGGCAAATAAACAGGGTGCCATGTGGGTGCCCATGGCTGTGCCACAGATTTGATGGTAAATTTCCCCTCAAAGGAAAAGTAGTTGTTAGCTAGCATGAAGTTGGTGACGGTTATGAGAAATGAGGTATCAAGCTTGAGTTTAGAGGGATGTTGGGAGAGGTAGTATTCCTGAACAGCAAGGCCATGGGCATGTGGGCTGTTGGTATAGAGGTAGGTGGCATCCACTGTGACAAGTAAGGATCCAGGAGGCAAAGGGGTGGGAATGGTGGAGAGTCTGTGAAGGAAGTGGTTGGTATCCTTCATATGGGAAGATAGATTTTGGACAATTGGTTGGAGGTGTTGGTCAACGAGGACTGAAATTCTTTCAGTAGGTGCACAGTAACCAGCCACAACTGGGTGTTCAGGATTATTAGGTTTGTGGGTTTTGGAGAGCATGTAGAAGGAGGGTGTGCGTGGTGCTGCTGGGGTGAGGAGGGACATGGATTCAAGGGAGTGCTTCTGGGAGGGGCCATTGGATTTTTACAGGGATTGGAGATCTTGTTGGACTTTGGGGATGGGGTCATTCTGGTACAACTTGTAGGTCGAGGAGTCAGGAGCCCTTTCCATTATTAGCTTTTTTCTTTAGTTTTACTTGTAGAATAACATATTAAAATATTTACATATCTTTGAGAATCACTTTGTATAAAGATAAGCTTCCATTACATGCAAAGCTTCAGCACTCAGAGGAAATGTGGGACAAAATTTTGGATGCAGGTAGTTTCAATTGCCAGACCTTGCCTCTGCAGATCACGCATCTTACCACTATACCACAAACGTTGTTAACTTAATTGAAACTATGGATTTGTCAAATTCTGTAAATAAAGTACCCTCTACCATCCTCCATATGAAATTGTATACAGACAGTGAAATTCCTCTTGTTTTGAAGTTGAAGTGAGGAAAACTTCACCAAAATCAGAATAAAACTATAAGTCTGTATGCAACAAAAACTCATAAAATCTTGTCCTGAGAAATATAGAAAAAAAAAGGAACAAGCCAAATCAGTAAAGCTATTGTCAGCTTAAGGTGAGATCAAGGGAAACAGGAATTCATTTTTTATGAATAAATATTTTAAGCACTCAGTCTTATACAAGTGAACTGCATTTTTTTTATATTTGTTCCCTATACAACCTCTTCAAATTTCTAGCTTTTAGAACAATACATGCAACATTTAATGTCTAACGCTAACTCCCCTCTTACAGTTTGCCAGTCTTTCTTATAACTAAATGAGCTGAAAACCCAGCATTTCCCCGGTATTTATTTATTTATTCCTGCCATTTTTCAGGCATATATTTATTTGTATAATGGCTGTATGACTGTAAAAATCTCTTGGGAATACAATCAGTAGTAAAGACGTAATAGATTAAAACTTGGTGCATGATGGGGCAGTTTTCCATGTACATTTCTGTTTATGTGGTCATATCTCCTAAATTACGTGATGTACTGTAATAAAATTTAGATGGTACACTCAACTATATGCGTGTGTACTGTCTGTAAAATCTCCTGCGGCTACAATGTGTAGTATAGAAATTAACAATTGTAACATCATACCGAATGCCATAGTTTTGCTCCATAAACAGTGGAATAGTAGTAGAAACTTCCTTTCCATTTATCATTTTGCTATGGTTGTCAGTGAGAAAAAGTTTAATAAATGTTTGTAATTACATTTGAAGTTTGTTGCAAGTCACTAAGTACTCTCATTCTCATATAGCGTATTTATTAAGTCTCGCCACATGATGTTGCAGTTTTTTTTTGTGATTCCTATTATTTATGATGTCATATCTTCTGAACCATGTGTCATATGTGATGCTTAACCCTGCAGCAATTGTTATGTCATAGTAAAGAATGTATGTACCAAATGTGGATGAAATCGGTCCAGTGGTTTAGGATAAAATGAGTAGTATTGTCGATAAATACAGCAGTTTTTCATGCATCTCATTGTTTATGACATCATATCTTGTGAACTATGTATCATACGTGATTTTTACACTTATGGCAACTGTCCTTATGGATTGAAGCTTACGTGTACAAAATGTTACAGAGATTGGAACAATACTGTAGATTTGTATGCAACACGTACACACAAACATACGGACACTCTGCTTTGTATATTAGATCTAAGATTCTAACAATGGCAAATCCAGGTTGGCACATAGAAAAGACACTTATACACATTCAGCATAGCTTTTGACCACAGCTTTCATCAGAAATAGACACATACTCTCATTCACACAAGTAGACAGACACACAACTATCATCTCTCGTTGCTGACTTCTGAGTTGCAACATGCAACAAGTGATGACAGTTATGTGCCTGTGTACTTGTATGAATGAGAGTACATGTCTATTTCTGATGAAGGCTGTGACTGAAAGCTGAATTGCATGTGTATGAGTGCATTTGCTACGTGCCTGTTACAACTTGGCAAATGTCTGTGCAGTGAATTAAATCAAAAATTCATTTGTTGACTACCCACAACATTCTGTACTGTTTGTTTGCTTTTGACATGGCAACTTTGCTCTCTTTCCTGCTCGGTGTCTTCATAGTCAGTTTTATATCTCCATTTCTAAACAAAAAAGGATTTCTTCCAGCATCCTGCAAGTTTCTCACCTTTCTATGTATATGCTATTTTTATGCCATCTTACAAGTAATTTTTTTTCTGTGCCATTTACTTCATATTTTATCTGGAATCCAAACACCTATGCAAGGAAACTTTTTTAAAATACTTACAATATTTTGCTAAGGCCATCTTCACTGTTAACTTTCCTGAAACCTGGCAGGAAAACGCCCTTGTAGTTGCCACGCTCCACAAAAGTGTGTGTTGTGTCCCCATACTGTAAATTTATGTATGCATCATAAATTATTCATTAGCTGTACTTCATATAGGTATACATAATTTTTATTACTTACTGTTTGTACTGTTGCAAATCGAACTGTTCCATCATCATCACTTTCTTCCCAAATATCTTTAACTACAACTGCGCCACGTTCTTTGGCTCTCTAAAAGGTCACATAAAAACATACTTTTACTCAAGGAAAAAAGTTTCATTGCACAGTAAATGTTTTTGAAATCTCATTTACCTTCACAATTGTGTCTAGATCTTCAACTGTAAATGCAACATCTTTCACTCCATCTCCATGTGTGACCAAATGCTTTCCCATTTCTTCATTATTGGGCTCATATGCAGAAACAAACTGGAACAGGATCTGTTAAAGATCAAGTTGCTAATAAGAAACAAATGTCATTTAACTGTCATCTACAATAAAATTTTATTTGTTAATGTGATCTAGCTTCATTTCATCCTTGCTATGATTTTCTTTTTGGATTTATGAAAACTAATTTTAAAATAACTCTCTGTAGGTGAGAATGGTAGTACTGAATGTATGAATGTTGATTCACGTTTTTATAAAGCTGCAGATACAAGTGTGCTGTACAGTATGATACAAGAAACAATTGCAGTAACATTAATAAGAGAAGTAGGGTTTTAGTGTAGCCATTTAATGCTAAAATACCAAAATGTTAAGATAGAAGAACATTCAAGAACTTATGTTGATAACTTAAGATGTTATAAACTAATAAATTATGTCACATATCTTTAGAAATGAAAAAATAACAAACATTTGTCAAGATGTTCCCCATATTCTGGTACTTCTTGACATGTAATTCATTGACTAACACATGGGACTGATAATAATATGCAATTATGTAGCTGAAATAATGAATAATTATAGAGCTTACTCATCACTGTATTACTAATAGACAGAGTTATTACTGAAACCTATTTGAAAAATATAAATATGTTATACAGTTACCTTATTTTGTTTTACAACATGGGCTGCAATTTTTCTAGATCCAGTTTCAAGTCCTTTGTATGCAACAGGTTCAAACCCTAGCCGGGTACAGTAGTAACTGGCAGCCTGAAAATATATTTTGTTGGTTCAGTAGAGTCTTTACAAAATAAAGCTACTAAATTGTGAATGATGAATGGAACTGTTACCATATTTGGCAGTAACCAAAACTGTGTGTAAATCACAATGATCACTGTAGTATTCCATTCTTTTTCATTTGTGTATAGTTTAAGTTGATAAAACCTTGTATGAAAATGAACCCAGTCAATTATAATAATTCTTTTTGCATATTACTTGCAAGCAGTGATATGCTGTTGCTTGTATATTATAATAAACATAAACTGATCAATAAAGTTTTGCATCATTCTCATAACTAAAACATAATAAATAAAAACATTATATCAGAAGCCTTTCTTAATGGGTACAGTAAATCACTATTATCTAATGAAATCAGCACAACACATAGTTTCCCCAACCAATGAATTACACACTCTAAATTGCATACACTGTTCATTTTTTAATCATGATTCAAAGGATCATTCCAAACTTAGATATTGTACACACTGTCACTTTATTACAAGATTGACTGTCAGCTTGGTAAGCTTCCAGTTCATGGGTGTAAAACAATTCAGCATCATTAGAACAATTAACCAATGTTGTATGAGACACAAAACATTGAAGATGTGTCTCATAGTGCTTGCCCACAGTAGACAATGGCAACAGATCACTGTCTACAAATACAGCATCCACATATGCCAACAGAAATCCCAAAATCCCAACAGAACAGCTCCTTGCTTTTATGAAGGCAACTGGGAGGACTGTAGAAAACCAGGCTCTTTTTGCATGAAACATACTGTGTCCTCTGGTTTAACTGAACTGATTATTGGCTAGTAATGGTTATATTTGGCTACTTGGAGACTATTTGCAACCATTCATTGAACTAATTGTTGTTAAACAATTATGGATTTTTGTATGAATGACAATGAGCCATGTCTCACATCCACAATTGTTCATGATTGGTTTGAAGACCAATCTGAATGATGCCAGTGAATCATTTGGCTACCCAGTTTCCCTTACATGAATCCCATTGAACATAATGGGACATAATTGAGAGGTCCATTCATGCAAAATTCTTGCATCATCAACAAGTTCATAATTATTGATGGCTATAGAGGCAGCAAGTCCTGCAGGGGACTTCCAACGACTTATTTAGACCATGCCTCATTGAAATGTTGCTCTTCAATATGATATTAGAAGGCATTCTATGAATTTTGTCACCTCAGTACAAGGACATTACTTTCACTGGTCTATACTACAGCAGAGTCTCCATAACCCAAAACTTTGCTAGTCCGACAAGTCCAGTAGTCTGACACAATGAGCTGACATCACATGTAGGAATGGAGCCACTTCAAGTGAAAAGTTTAGTAAACAATGCACACAGTAGGCAGCCACCAATTGTTGATTATTGCATACATTGTGATATTGAATTACTGCACCCTTTAACTTGACTTTGATACTGTTAGTGAGTGTTTTACTACAATATGTCTCAAGGAGGAGATAGTGATAACAAACACAAGACATTAACAGAATGAAACTTTCACTCTGCAGTGGAGTGTGCACTGATATGAAACTTTCTGGCAGATTAAAATTGTGTGCCAGAACTGGGACTTTAACCTAGGACCTTTGCCTTCGCCATTTTAATCTGCCAGGAAGTTTCATATCAGCACACACTCCACTGCAGAGTGAAAATTTCATTCTGGAAACATCCCTTAGGCTGTGGCTAAGCCATGTCTCCATCATATCCTTTCTTCCAGGAGTACTAGTCTTGCATGGTTCGCAGGAGAGCTTCTGTGAAGATTGGAAAGTAGGAGGCGAGGTACTGGCGGAAGTAAAGTTGTGAGGCGACATTGTGAGTCGTGTCGAGATTCAATCTTTCAATATTTTAAACAGGACTGAGTCTCATCAACAGTTATAGAACAGTAAATGAATAAAAAACAGGCAACCAGTTGCAACAAATGGTGATTTACTTACCCTTAACCATGGTTTCTGAAAGAACAGACACCACAACAATTTATAATAAAAACTTTAATAAATGTCTCTTAATCAGTTTCGTTGAAAGACTCACTACACATTTTTAGCATCTACAAAAGATTTCCACTCAGAATACAAATAAAATATGGGATTCTACTGATACAAAAGGTTATCAGTGTTAAATTACTTGGACTATGTCTTGATAATGAAGACAGCTGGGGTACCATGCCACAGAACAGCTAAAATTACAAGACAAATTTTTATTTGATCTAGAAACATTGTGAGATGTAAGGATACACAATAAAAAAAAACATATTTTGACTTGTTTAGTTTGACAATGCCATACTATATAATATTTTGAGGTGAATAATTAAGGCAAAATAAAGTCTTCTTAATTGAAAGGCATGTAATATGATCTTTTAACAACAATGGAAAGTCCAGTAAGGAAGGCCATGGCCGAAAATTTAGAGTTGTGGTGTGTTTGTGTGTCTTTCATTTGTCTGTTGGTGGCTCAACGTTTGTCTTTATGGTGAATTGTTCACATATTATTAGTAATATGATCTTTTGTTGTATAAATTCAGGAACATTGTGCAGCAGTCTTACTGTAACTCTGTTTTTATTTATTTTTATTTGGCTTTAGTAACTGAAGTACAGATGTAAACAGCTGTGGAAAACACTTACCTGTTTTGCATTTCCAACCCAGAAAGTGACATGATCAAAGTGAACAAATCGCCCTCCATCTGGCTGCAAAAGAAAAGATTTTCAGTAAAAAATTTTGTCAGTAATTAATAGTGCAATAATAATATTTTTCAGGCAATATCATAAGTTGTATATTACAGTCAAGGATGATACAGATGTTTTAACTGGTTTGGGTCCAAATTTCCAACTATCTCATTGAATTTAATTCAATGCCCACAAAAAATGCTAAACAATCTCTGACATCCTTCGATGTTGTTCATATGTTCATATTAGCTGCAAAGGATCATGATGTCTATTCTTTTGAACATGTCCAAAAGAACAGACACTATATATAAATGTATAATTAATATATATAAAAAATAGATGAAGATTACTTACCAGGCGAAGGAGCACAGGTAGTGATAGTAGCATAAATAAATTAATAAATTAACACACACACACACAAACGCTAGCTTTCGCAGCCCAGCTGCTTCTTCAGGCAGAAGGGAAGGATAGGGAAAAGGAAATGATGAGGGTTTTAAGGGAGTGGGTGTGTGTGAATTTATTAATTTATTTGTGCTACTATCACTACCTGTGCTCCTTCGCCTGGTAAGTAATCTTCATCTATTTTTTATACATATACCGTATTTTTCCTGTTAGGAATTTCTCCTCCATAATATTCATAATGTATAATTAACGCAACACCAGGCAAATAGATCCTTACATTTCAGTGTGGATTCTTAGAGGACTCTATTTATTGATGGGAATTGGACCATAGCTGCAACTAAATTAGAATAATTGGCAAAAGACCCTATGATAGCAGTTAGGATATAAGTTGAGGATCTGTGTCTGGCTGGGAGCATGCCAGGGTAGTTCCTGCAGTTGTGATTCCACTATGTGTATGTGGCTTAGTAGATACAGCATCTGCCTAGTAAACAAAAAACCCAGGTTTCTTCCTCAGAGTAGGCAAAAATTTTCAACTGTCTCATTGATCTGAATTCAATGCCCACAAAAAGCAGCTAAAATGTCTGTGACATCCTTGATTGTAAAAACACAATTGCCACTAGTGTTGTAGACTGGGTATAGTAATATCATCCATCATTTCAACGATAAACTATGAGCAGATATTGGAAAGATTTTTTTGCAGACCAAATATCAGTTACCTATATTTTTAATAGAGCATAGTAGATATTCAACACAATACTATACTTGTTGTTAATAGGTAACGATTTGTGCTCGAGTGTTTAAATATTTGCAGTTTCCTAGAGATGATTGTATGTATGCACTTATTTCATTCTTGTTGTGTTAGATGGGGCTCACATTGGGCCTTGATTGCCTCTACTGAATATTGCCACTTCTCTCCATTTCGGAAGATGGAAACTCATCATGCACATGCTCCACATAAATACTCATGACCTTCCTTAAAAGTTTAGGAACTGTGAGACTTGGCTTTTCATTCTTGATAAGCTATGAGAGCCTCTGGAGAGTGGAGTGTCACGTAACAGAACACCTAAGTTGTCAACAACCATGGTGAAAGCACTGTACAGGCCAACAACAAAAAAGCAGAGCTTTTGGAACTGCACTCGTTGCATACGGAAATGAGTGATGTTATGGGATGATGTTCTCCTCACTGGGAACTAATATAAGCACATTTCCTTGTTTGAAAATGTGATCTTTGCAGGAAGTTAGGAATATAAAATTTCATATAACTACACTACACTCGTGCCATCATTGAATACCTTATAATGGCACCTATAACAAGTATGATGTCAGAGCTATCCCAAAACTGCTGTAGTTTGTCAGATGGGGGCACTACATACTTGACAATACGTAAATGCATTTCAGTATGATAAATACAAACTAATCTTTTACATTATACTAGTAATGAAATAATGCAGAATGCCTCATGGCCACATATATGGTATAAAACCAAGTGGCTTGTGGTTTGGGGTGAGAATCAAGCATCTCTGCTGTCCTATTATATGGGTGCCAATGGCATGCCTTATGCAGAATACTGATTCATATGCATTAAACTCTCCCCATGAATAACAGATGTTGCCGATACACAGTGGCTTTCATGCCTCACTTATACAAATAGTAGTACCAAATATGTGGTTCTTGAAGAGGGGCAGCAAGCTTTTCAGTAACTACAGGGGCAACAGTCTGGGTAACTGACTGAGCTGGCCTTGTGGCATCAGCTGACATGACTTTGGCATACAGTAACTGCAAACATCTGAAAGCAAGGGTACTAGTCAGTACTTCTCTCAAGGACCTGCATCTCTACTGTATGAATACATGATAATGGTATCCTCTTGAGTAAAACAATTCAGAGGTAAAATAGTCCCCCATTCAGATCTCCAGGCAAGGACTATTCAGGAGATTGTTGTCATCAGGAAAAATAATACTGGAATTCTATGGATCAGAGCATGGAATGTTAGATCCCTGCCACTCTTAACAGCAAGCACTACAGCAGCCCCTAGTGACTATATAGCAACATTGTTTTAACTTTTATAAATGCTGCTAGTTTTCACCTGGCATTTATTTTTATTATGAACAAAGCTGATATCATTTTATATGACTTGAGCACAAAATATTCTAATTTTTTATATCTCATGTCATAATTTTATACTTTTGCTGAAAACAACCTTACCTGTTGAAATTTGGATAAATTATATGTATTACAAAGCAATTTGTGGGGCAGCTTGCTCCCATTTATGGTAAATAAACTGTTACAGTTGTTCATAATGGAGGATAGATAACAGCTCACCATAAAGAGGCTCACTGAGCTGCTGACAGGCACGAAAAATATTTAATCACATTCACACAACTTAAATTTTCAGCCATGGCTGTCTGTGTAAATGTGTGGGTGTGTGTGCATTTATTTACCCTCCATTTTTCCCCCCAAGGTAAGTCTTTCCTGTCCCGGGATTGGAATGGCTCCTTACCCCCTTCCTTAAAACCCTCATCATTTCCTTTTCCCTCTCCTCCCTTCTGCCTGATGAAGCAGCTAGGCTGCGAAAGCTAGCATTTTTGTGTGTGTGTGTGTGTCTGTGTGTTTATTTGTTGCTATTACTGCCTGTGCCCCTTTTTCTAAGAAGGCTTTGATTTGTACATTCAAGATGTATGGTATATGAGGGACCAGTAAATGACTGCAAACAAAGTAGTATCATTAATGAAAGAGAATAACACAAATGTTCAAATGTTTGTAAACCTATTGGACCAAACTGCTATGGTCATCAGTCCCTAGACATACGAACTACTTAAATCAACTTACACTAAGGACAACACACATATCCATGCTCGAAGGAGGACTCAAACCTCAGGCAGTAACAGCAACCCAGTCTGTAGCTTGGCACAGGTGGCAATTCCACATAGCTACACAATGGAAGAAATTTTCTTTGCAACAAAAGTGATATTGTTGCTTTGAGATCTATGTTTTTAAGTAGAATAAAGGAGACTTTTAAAACTGTAGATCTTGAGTCTTATGCACAAGGTGCACTGTGCTAAAAGGAGTATTAGAAAATCACAATATGAGGAATACCCTGGTGGCCCAAGGGTGTGATGGTGCTGCTTCTGTTTTGGCAGGAGAATTAAATGGCCTCCAAGCTAATGTCCAAGACATTCCCCCCCCCCCCCACCCGCCAAGCCTTTTTTTACTCACTTTTTTGTGCATTTCAATTTAGTTTTGCAGCAGAGCTGCTCTTGTATAACACCAGTAAGGATTTTTTCCACCACACTTCAATGTATTCCTGCTTTCTTCCAACGATCTTCCAAAAATACAGCAATTCTGGACAGTATTGTTGGTAAACAAATTCTGGTGAACAGTGGAAATTGCTGTTGGTGTTGTTTTGAGGGGACTAAACATTTAGGTCATCAGTCCCAACAGTGGAAAGAGATGGAACTGTAACACCAGAATAAAATCTGCCATTCAGGAAAATTGTCTGGGCTAATAGAGGTTTTTAAATGAAATAATTGACAGTCCAGACTCTAGTTCAATGATTAAGAGAAGCCTGTGATTTCAAAGAATAGTCTCCTGAACTTTGAGTCTGTTTTTCTTTTCTCAATTTTAGAAAGTATCAATTTGTAGACAACATTTTGTTTTTGAAAGCATATTTTTTAAGACTGAACTGGTTTTCAACAGTATTCAGAAAAAAACAAAAAACAAATGACACACAGTTCGTAGTAATGCTAGGCTTTCCATTTGTCATGATTTTTTTAGCACAATCCTGATTTTTAACAAAATGTTCCAGTGTGTCCCAAAGCCTTCTTAGGGAAACTGCAATATCATGTATTTTTGTATCAGGTGTGCTTTTTTTCCTATTCCTTTTCTTTTCCATTACTCCTTACTAATAAAACATGGGCCCCTTCAACTTTTATAAAAGGTGAAGAATGCAATGCTTTGTTTGCTGCAAATTTTGGAATTTTGGCATCACTTCAATGCCAATTTTGGCATCTATAGCTGAACAAAATTCGCACGGAAACTGTCACAAAGTTTGATTGATTTGCTCTCTCGCAAACTCATTGGTACCAACAATGGCATGTGTTTGGTGTTCATGCCATTTCCAGTGCTTGCGTCAGTGACTTTGATAGCCTTTATCTCCTACTTACATTAATCAGGAGATAATGTTATTGCAAAGTAAACAGCAAGATGAAGATAAACTGACTGGCTTTTTAAATTTTATGAAACAATCAACCAATTTGGAACCTGAAACTTCCATGAATAGAGCTGAAAACATGGATGAATATATTGGCAATCCATTGACATCAAAATATAAGCAAGTGTTGAACAATGTTATAACACAACTGAAAGCAAGATATCAACAAATAATACACAACCTTGAGACAACATTGTCTCATTATACCAAAGGTATTAAATATAAGGAGAGGGATTGGATTAAAATTTGTGCTGTGGCCAGGATTCAAACCCGGGACCTCCTACTTACTAGGTTGGCACTTTAGACCACTCAGCTAACACAGCATTGCAGCCAAAGTGACTACACAGACTCCACATACTTTAATTCTGCCTCATTGTTCCCTGTGAAACGTGTATCAAATTGCCAGGGCTCTACTACCAGCAAACACATTTAACAGGGAACATTGAGGCAGAATTAAAGTATGTGGTGTGGAGGGAGACATGGTTTAAGACAGTCCGTGTAGTCACTTTGGCTGCAACGTTGTGTTAGCTGAGTGGTCTAAAGTGTCTACCTAGTAAGTAGAAGGTCCCATGTTCGAATCCCGGCCACAGCACAAATTTTAATTCAATACCTCTCCTTATATTTAATACCTTTGAAAACAAGATTTTCACATTATGATAAACTGCTCTTGCTTATATAAGGAGATACAAATCAGTTTGACAGTTAAACTTAGCATTTCACAGTAGACTGTACAGATTCAGTACTGGTCCTTAAGTAGCTCGCAATTTGGTATAGAACTGAAAACTGTGTATTCTTCCAAGCATAAATAAGCATTTCAGTCTCTCAGTTTAAGAAATATGATCAAAAGAATGACTGAGAATGACACGGACCAAATTCTTTCAGAAGCATTCAAATTATTTTGTTAAATTGGTACCACTGCTGCAACAAGTACATTGGTTGAAAGGAGTTTTTCTTGTTTCAGACAAGTAAAAATGTTCCTGAGGAACAGTGTGGCTCATGATCACTCATCAGATCTTACCCATGCCTCAATTGAAAAACCAATTCAGCGAATGCTTGAGAGCCAAGACACATGATACGATGTCATCGAGAGATTCAGGAGGAAGAAAGATCATCGAGTTAACTTGTTTTACGAGTAACAGTGCTCATATGCACAATCTACTACACTATGTGACCAAAAGTATCTGGACAGCTCCAAAAACATACATTTTCATTTTAGGTGCATTGTGCTGCCAGGTACTTCATATCAGCGACCTCAGAAGTTATTAGACTTCGTGAGAGAGCAAAATAGGGTGCTCCGCAGAACTCACGGTCTTCGAACGTAGTCAGGTGATTGCGTGGACTTGTGTCATAAGTATGTACACGAGATTTCCACACTCTTAAACATCCCAAGGTCCACTGTGTCTGATGCGATAAAGAAGTGAAAAAGTGTAGGGCCGTGTACAGCACGAAAGTGTACAGGTCATCCTCGTTTGTTGACTGACAGAGACTGCCAACAGTTGAAGAGGGTCGTACAATATAATAGTCAGACCATCACAACGGTATTCCAAACTGCATCACAATCCACTACAAGTACTATCACAGTTAGTCAGAAGGTGATAAAACTTGGATTTCATGCTCGAGTGGCTGTTTTAAGTACCTTCTTGCTTCCCACTTTTGAAGAGTAATTTGGGGATGGCAACTGCATCTTTCAACACAATTAAGCACCTGTTCATAATGCACGGCCTGTGATGGAGTGGTGACACGACAACAACATCCCTGTAATGGACTGGCCCAGTGGCGGACAAAGGCTGTCAGAGACCTGGGGCGGCGGCAAAACAAAATGAGGCCCACTGTCCACTTGGAAAGACATTACTATAAAAAAGTAACTTCTGAGATTTAAAAAAAAGTTCTTAGGTATTTCGAGGCCCCACAAGATGAGAGGCCCGGGGCGGTCCGCCCCCTCCACCCCCCCCCCTCCGCCACTGGACTAGGCTGCACAGGGTCACGAATTGAATCTTATAGGAACCTTTGAGATGTTTTGGAACGCCGACTTCATGCCAAGCCTCACCGACTTAATTGATACCTCTCCTCAGTGCAGCAGTCCGTGAAGAATGGGCTGCCATTCCCCGAGAAACCTTCAGGCACCTGATTGGATGTATGCTACGATACTGGAAGCTGTCGACAAGGCTAAGGGTGGGCCAACATCATATTGAATTCCACCATTACCGATGGAGAGCGCCACAAATTTGTAAGTTATTTTCAGTCAGCTGTCTGGATACTTTTGATGACATAGTGTAGGTAGTTAATTTGTACTTTGACGGTGTCCAAACCTAGTAGGACCTCTCTTTGACTCAGACTGATACTGTAGTATCGTCGCTGGAAGGACCCCAGCGCAGTCGTCATGCCACGTAAGCAAGGTAGTTCCGAGCCAGCTCGATCGCTAGGTCAGTGGCTACCTGCTATGAAGCATTGGGCATGCCCCAGCGGCAGGCCAATCGGCTAGCAATCGTTCCGGCTCGTAACTACCTTGCTTACGTGGCATGACGACTGCGCTGGGGCCTGTCTTTCTCGTAGGCCTCTGTTAACTGATGCTGACGTCACGCAACCGAGGAACCAATGGCTATGGCTCCGCACGCCAAGCTCGCCCTCTGTACAAGCAATATTTAAGGGCGGCGTCGGAATAAGTTTATTTATTTATTTATGCATGCACTTCATCAAATTATTGATATAGGATATTGCTTATAAGTTTTTTACATAATTATACAGATTTCTCGTATGTATGGCACATCACAACAAAATGAGTCATTACTATATTACATCTATTAAGCAGTTTTTAGCATGTCTAGATAATAATATAATCAACATCATACAACAGGTGTCAATAGTTACAGTGGTTATATGTGAGAAAACATGACATTAAGGTTAAATTGACAGATATTCACTGACAGTATAGTAACATTTATCTTGTAAATAATTTTTCACAGCCAATTTGAACTTCTGGTGTTCTTTGATTGTTTTGATATTGTGAGGAAGTTTGTTGTATAATTTTTTCCCATTTGAAGAGGTCCATTTTGTCAGAGAGTTGTTCGTAGGTGCTCACTATGAAGGTCAAGTGTTTGTCTTGTGTCATGCATGTGAACTGATTTGTTTGTATATACTAAATTCTTTGGTGCTACTGAAATCTTCGTAATATAACTAACTGTCTCAAGGATGTACAGACATGGCAATGGTAGTATTTGCAAGTTCGAAGAGAGTTCGCTTAGCAGTTGCAGTCATTGTATTACTGTCTAGTCCTGTTGCCGTCATTGCTACTATTTATGTTGTACCGTGTCTCTGTGCGATAAAAGATAAGTTTCTTTTCATAGATAGGGCGTTTATTTCTCATCTAGTCTCTGTTCATAGTCTGTCACTTCAGCAGACTACACGGGACACAACAGATACACTTATGACGAACATTGCAATGGCTGATAGTACCGCATTTGTATGATACCTGATACTGACAAAATCTTATCATGCAATGTCTGACTGTCGCAGATAGCAAAAAACCGCTACTGCCATAACTATCCGACCAGACTGTCACAGAGGGCTTTTTCCCCCTCGCTGCTTGCCTTGCCACTTTTTTCCTTCTGCCCTTACAACCGCCCTTCGTCCACTTCTATCTTCCGATGGACCGTATTAGTGGGTAATCAACTAATCACACCCAGACATTCGGATAACATCACACTACTACGCTCCTGAGACTCCAACATTAACTTGCTAACAAATGCACAGGTGACAGTAGGCCTATTGAGTGTGTCACCATGCTAGTACGAACGTGGAGGGGCTCCAATCCTTTTCTATTTTACATAAAAGTGGGTGATATTTTTATTACTTTCACTTCGTCTCAGGTGGACCCGGAGCATATATTAAGTCAATAAATGCCGTATTAATGTTTATTCCTTATTTTCTGCTGCACATTTATTTTTATTTTCATGATTCTTCTTTGTTTTTGGCCTTTCTTCTCCGCAGTTGCAGTTATTCAGTTTGTATAGGTTAGATTATCGTCTTTTGCAAGACATTGTAAAGTAGTCTAATTCAGACCAGACATGTTTCACTTTATTTTAAAGCATCTTCAGTGGTCAACTGTACAGGATACATATATAGGCCTATATATATTTACATACGTTCATGAAAAGTTCTCATGCTATTTTATTCTGAATAAAATGCACTATTGAGATTCAAAATGTTCAAATGTTTGTAGAGCTTATGGGACTTAACTATGGGGTCATCAATCCCTAAACTTACAAACTACTTATGAACTAGCTTACACTAAGGACGGCACAAACATCCATGCCCGAGGGGGGACTCGAACCCCCAATCGCAGCGGCCGTGCAGACCGTGACTGGCACGCCGCATAACGCTCGGCCACTGCGGCCGGCCTATTGAGATTAAAACAAACATAAAATATATTTCCTGTACAGTTGACCACTGAAGATGCTTTGAAATAAAGCGAAATGCATCTGGTCTTAATTAGACTAATTTACAGTTGCAAAACACAGTAAACTAACCTATACAAACTGTATTTTTATTAATGATGACGAGTCTTGTTTCGGCGTTTCGCCATTCGCAAGTAACTTTTGCTGTCACTCCGAAGACATTGAACTGATCAGGTGGGGATGGGCGCAAAAGTAGACAGCTGTAAACTCACTTCCTAGCCTAATCCAGGTGATTATAAAGTCCAAGAGCTGTACCATAAGATATTAAATGACGTTAGTAATGACTTCTCTAGGGGTGATCTTTTTTTGTCCGATCAGCTTACAAACGTGTTTCCACATTCTTCCGATTATGGCTGTAAGGTAACGCTTGGAGTGTCGCCAAGATGTCAAGTGTTTAATTGGTGGCGTCTGGTAGGACCGGTTTCTTCAGTACAGAAATTACCCAGCAGGAACATCCAGCACTGCATGCCAGGAAGCTTACCTCGGGGCCCTTCTCGGTGTACGTTGTCTGAAACAGATAAAAGTCATTGTTAGTACCGTGTAAAACTCTCTCCACAATCTAGTATGTTTAATTATGACTCGTATTGTTAGTGACATTTTCACATGTCTTATTATTGAAGCGTACTGCAAAAAAATCTGTGCTAACAGTAGCAAAAATCTAGACCGCAGCACACCTTAAAGACGATCGTTGAGTCGCTGCCAGACTCATAGAAAATGATAATCACACTCAGACACACAGACTCACAAACACGTTTGTACGTGCCTGTCTGCGACTCAGCGATCGTCTTTAACATGAGGTGTTACCTATCCACATAATATAGTTGATATTACAACCTGGACTTTCCATTGGTAGAAAATCTGCACTGTTATTGAGGAAAGCAGTCATTAACTCCAAACATACTGTATACCGAAAAATAGTGCTACAGCTTCCGTTATGTACAAGTTTATGACATACTCAGAAATGAAGACGAATTTAGATGAATACATTATTTATCACCAGAACTATTCTCAGCTGCCGTGGAAAATTTGGTACCCTGTGTACTAATGGAATATCTCTTACACATCTTAATTTTACTGATTTCATTCGCATTCGGGAGGACGGCAGTTCAAACCCGCCTCTAGTCGTCCCAATTTAGATTTCCGTGATTTCCCCAAATCACTCCAAGCTAATGACGAGATTGTTCTTTTCAAAGGGCAAGGCCAATTTTCTTCCCGATTTAAGTTTCCGTGATTTCCTTAGACCACTCCAGGAAAATCCCAGGATGGTTCCTTTCAAAGACCATGGCCGATTTTCTTCCCCATCTGTAATTAAAGCGTGGGCTCCGTCTGTAATGACCACACTGTCGACGGTACGTTAAACCCTAATCTTGCTTCCCTCTTATTTACTGATTACATCGAGCAATTTGCCACTGATGCAAATAAAATTAAAAATGTAACGGAAAGAAGGACTTTGTATCGTAAAACATAAATATTGGAGTGTTCCAAAAGAACAGACATGGCACCTATATTTACGAAGGAGTGTTGAAATGAAAATGTACGAAACGGCACTGTGGGTGTAATCGAAGTCTTTATTCAAAAATAATCACCAAAGGCCTGAGCACAACCACCCCTCTGTTTAACCAGCCCAGAATTGCTGCGGCTGTGACAAGAGCCAGTCCTCTATTGTGTCCTTCAGTTCGTCGTCCGAGTTGAAGCGATTCCCTTTGAGATGTTTCTTTAGCGGAACAAAGTCACGGACATGTTCCACCTTTACGGCAGATACTTAAGCCGATCCCACTTGAACTTGGCCAGTACACTGTGTGACCCTGGAGACGTGTGGACGCGCGTTATCATGGAGCAGAATCACTCTCTCTGTGAACAGCCTAGGCCGTTTGCTCTTGATGAACTTGCGTAGACTACAGACTGTCTCACAGTACACGTCACTGTTAACGATTTTTCCGTGCTCGAGGAATTCGATGAGTATCGGACCTCGGACGTCGAAAAATAAGGTGCCTGCTGAGGGCACAGCCTTGAATTTTTTAAGGGGAGGTGACGATGCATGCACCACGTACCGAGATGTCGCACTACGTTATCCCAAAGCGGCATATTCAAATTTCAACCGGTATGGTTGATAAGGCGATTCGTATCTTTTCATTTGAATACCCATCGTATCTACACTACTGGCCATTAAAATTGCTACACCAAGAAGAAATGCAGACGATAAATGGATTTTCATTGGACAAATATATTATACTAGAACTGACATGTGATTACATTTTCACGCAATTTGGGTGCATAGATACTGCGAAATCAGTACACATAACAACCACCTCTCTCCGTAATTACGGAACTGATACGCCTGGGCATTGAGTCAAACAGAGCTTGGATGGCATGAACAGGTACAGATGCCCGTGCAGCTTCAACACGATACCACAGTTCATCAAGAGTAGTGACTGACGTACTGTGGCGAGCCAGTTGCTCGGCCACCATTGACCAGACGTTTTCAATTGGTGAGAGATATGGAGAATGTGCAAGCCAGGGAAGCAGTCGAACATGCGGTCGTGCATTGTCCTGCTGAAATGTAGGGTTCCGCAGGGATCGAATGAAGGGTAGAGCCACAGGTCGTGATACATCTGAAATGTAATGGCTACTGTTCAAAGTGAACAAGAGTTGACCGAGGCGTTTAAAGCAATGGCACACCATACCATCACGCCGGGTGATACGCCAGTATGGCGATGACAATTAACGCTTCCAATGTGCGTTCACCGTGATGTCGCCAAACACGAATGCGACCATCATCATGTTGCAAACAGAACCTGGATTCATCCGAAAAAATGACGTTTTGCCATTCGTGCACCCAGGTTCATCGCTGCGTACACCATCGCAGGCGCTCCTGCTGATGATACGAGCTGATAGTTCATGCTGCTGCAAACGTCGTCGAACTGTTCGTGCAGATGGTTGTTGTCTTGCAAACATCCCCATCTGTTGACTCAGGGATCGAGACGTAGTTGCACGATTCGTTACAGCCATGCGGATAAGATGTCCATCATCTCGACTGCTAGTGATACGAAGTCATTGGGATCCAGCATGGCGTTCCATATTGCCCTCCTGAACCCACCGATTCCACATTCTACTAACAGTCATTGGATCGCGACTATCACGAGCAGCAATGGCGCGATACAATAAACCGCAATCGCGATAGGCTACAAACCGACCTTTATCAAAGTCGGAATCGTGATGGTATGCATTTGTCCTCCTTACACGAGGCATCACAACGTTTCACTAGGCAACGCTGGTCAACTGCTGTTTGTGTATGAGAAATCGGTTGGAAACTTTCCTCATGTCAGCACGTTGTAGGTGTCGCCACAGGCGCCAACCTTGTGTGAATGCTCTGAAAAGCTAATCATTTGCATATCACAGTATCTTCTTCTTGTCGGTTAAATTTCGCGTCTGTAGCACGTCATCTTCGTGGTGTAGCAATTTTAATGGCCAGGAGTATATGTCTACGCAACAATGGTGGGTTCATTTCTTGCCGGCCGCGGTGGCCGAGTTGACTGAGGCGCGCCAGTCGCGGTCTGCACGGCCACTACGGTCGGGGGTTCGAATCGCCCCTCGGGCATGGATATTTGTGCAGTCCTTAGTATTTAAGTAGTTCATAAGTAGTTTGTAAGTTTAGGGCCTGATGACTCCCATAAGCTCTACAAAGACTTGAACATTTGGTTCATTTCTTCACCGTAGATGCGGTAACCTCCTTTGACCTTGTGCAGGAATTCGGCACGGCGAGCACAGACGACTATGAACGGTAGGAACGCTAATTACTTAGCGTTCGACACGTGAGAATTAGAGGCGGCCGGGACATGAACTCGGATAGAGAAGTGCTTAAGGCAACAGCTGAAACAAAGCGGGAAATGTGGGTTCGAATTCGAGTCCGGCACAAACTTTAACTAGTATTGTCGAGATGGGAAAGGCAACCGGCCGTGACCTTTCAAAGGAACCATTCAACCACTTGACTCGAAAGTGATTAGCGAAATCACGGAAAACCTAAATCTGGATGGCCAGAGATGCATTTAAATTTTCGCCCCGAATGCGAGTATGTTAATCTCTGCGCCACCTCACTCGGTGATTTCAGGGAATATGGGGCAGGGTGAATAAAAAAGAAAATCTACTTTATTCTCTGGATTCCAGAGAACATGCTCAGGTTCGCACGAATAAAGCGGGTCAGAGCATATATTTCAGCCGAATATGTTCTCAGCGTAAGTAAAAGGGTGGGGCAAGCTTCTCACAACAGAGAACATTCTCTGATTTCGTATCGTATCGAAGCTTCAATAATTTCTGACGGAGAAGGATGCGCGGGAGATATTTAAGGACTTCTTCACGCAGGGCCCGTTGTTTTATCAAACGGATGTCTTGAATCTGGTGCTCCGGTAGTATGAGTGCCTCATGTTCACGGCGATTTTGACTGATTGGCATACCGATTCTGGACTTTACCATATCGAACGGAAATGTTTTACTCACCTTGAAACACGTCCACTGAATGTGTGGTCGAGTTCTATTTTGAGTTATCCGTTACTCTAAAGCGTTTCTCCACCATTAATACTGCTTATTTGTATGTCAATTATTTTAATCCTTTATTAATGATCAGTGACCCATGTCTATTTATGTTTCCACCCGTGTGATTGAACTCATGTGTTCGTATGAATGTGGAAGGTTGCTTTTAATATTGACTGACTGCCGCGCAATGGCTTACAGTCCCCGCCTCGCGCTTTAGGCCTCGCTTACTTTAGTTAAGAACGCATGGCTTCGTATGTCGTCTGCACTGCCCTCTGCGGGGTGACCAGAGACAAGCTTACTTGGCAAGATGGCGAGGTGGCCTGTTCTTAGTGTAGTACCAACATATAATCATGGACGACAGAGGTGACAAAATAGACCTCTCTGGAGGTCTAGAAGAGGGTATTATCTTATTCAGGTAGCAAGGGTTGGTAGACAGTAGGCTCTGAACGCACTCTACATCGCTCTTAGCGTACCCTACATCCGGTCCGTGGAGGGGAAGGCTTTTCCCATGGCCTGAGGCTTCACTCTTGCTGCGAGCGCCGAAGTGATTATATTCGTCGAAACATGCTGAGTGGGTGGCATGCTGTTAGAACTTTACTGCCGGCTGCGGTGGCCGAGGGGACTCGGGCGCTCCAGTCACGGTCTGCACGGCCACTACGGTCGGGCATGGATATTTGTGCCGTCCTTAGTCTTAGCTAGTTCGTAAGTAGTTTGTAAGTTTAGGGACTGATGACACCATAGTTAAGTCCCATAAGTTCTACAAACATTTGAACATTTTGAGATCTTTACTTTCTTTGTGATCAGCCAGTCTTGGTTTATCAGTGATAGTTTTCTTGAGTAATTCTTTCGCTGTGGGAGGCGAAGTGTGTCTTAATTTACAGAACTCGAGTAATTCAGTGTAAACTGAGTAATTGTATTTTCATTCCAGCGATGATTTTGTGTCCGGTTTTCTCAAATTAGAATACACGTGTGTGGCCTTCAGCCTTTGTGTGAACTTAGTATGTTTGAATTCTTTGTTGATTTTAACTAACGTTTTCGTGTGGTGTCTCTTTCCACGAGCATGCTTTCGTAACGGTCATTACTTCGGCCTTCAGCCATGCTTTTACTGATACTAGGTTTCTTCTATATGCATTCTTGCGTGTGCTTTACTTGCTTATTTTAAATTAATTTCTTTTTATAAATTCTATGTAATTCACTGTGATCATACACCACGTGGTACTTAAGGATAGTATTCCATTGCTTCCCCACACATCAGTTCATTTGGTGCATAGTTTGATTGTAATTGTGCTTGAAGACACCCGCCATCTCGTCAAAACGCCGACGATGCTTCGTTTTGTCACTGCTATGAAGAGCTCTCGCATGAGTAATGTGTGGCAAGCATTATGCGTATGTCTGTGAGTGAATGAATGTGCTTTCCTTTATCCACTGTGTATTTTCAAATTTCCTCCCACGTTACCTCAATATTCATAAAGGGCAGAAACAATTTTACTACGGATAGTAACTTTATGATTTAATTCACTTTTGTACAAGGTGTGTGCTTCATTGTGCTTAATTTGGTCTCCCCACATTTATTTGCCTGTTCATTTTATTGAATAGATAATGATTTAAAGTATCAAACCTCTGCTTTATAATTTCATGCTCCCCGTTCCACTTTTAATTATCTATTCCTTTTTTAACATTAATTTAGCGTTTGTTAAAATGGTCACTGCTCCCTTAAGGAGTGAACTGTTAGATAAATTTCCGTTGCGCAAATAATTTGGCAATTCGTAAAGTAATTTAGAGCAGCAGTGAACGTTTTAACTTGCATTTGCGTATCTCTACTGCCCGAGATCTTACATAGAAAATTTAACAAGCTACTTTCAACCTGTTAACGTTTACTAACGAAATCCCTGTGCGGAGATGCCTTGGCGTGGAGGTAAGACAGTTCGTTGCATGGTGGTGAAATTTTAACAGCCAGTCTTCGCCGGCAATGGGAGGAGAGAGAGAGTGGCATAAAGTTTGTGACCACCATTCTTCAGAACACTGTACAGGGCATATAAACTACCCGAAGTACGACAGACAGCTCAGCATGTCTCTATCCCGTGTGTTGCAGATAGCCGGCCGCGGTGGCCTAGGGGACTAAGGCGCTTCAGTCACGGTCTGCACGGCCACTACGGTCGGGGGTTCGAATCCCCCCTCGGGCATGGATATTTGTGCCGTCCTAGTTCGTAAGTAGTTCATATGTAGTTTGTAAGTTTAGGTACTGATGACCCCGTAATTAAGTCCCATAGACTATACAAACAAACATTTGTTGCAGATAGACATCGAACTACAGTACCTGGGAGCACTGAGTTGAACAGACTCAAACAGGACACAAGACGCAAAAGAAGACTTTACCAGAGGGCAACCACAGCCGGAGATAGACAAATCAGATTACAAACTACCGAGATATATAAAATAATAGCTGCAAAAATAAAATCTCCCTACTTCTGATCACGTTAAGGGAGGACGATGGCATAATGACCCAAGGGTGGAGAAACACAACACAATTTCTGCTTAAGAAATTACTCCAAGACTATGAACCCACATCAGACACTATACCAGAACAAAGACAAAGAGGCGAATTATAAAGAGAATTCACAATTGAAAAGGTTACATACCCGTTTACGAGGGGGAAAGTCGCACTTGGAATTACCACTCAGAAGAAAAAGAAAGCCCCTGACCCAGACAACATCCACATCAAAACATTACAACAGGCGTCATCATTAATAACACTTTATCTGAGAGATCTATTAAATGGCGCTCTGTGACTAGGTGGGTTACCTGAATCATGCAAAACAGCCAATTCTTTCTTTCTCTTCAGCCATGTTCCTGCACATGCAGGGTAGACTTTGTTAACCGGATTTAGCGTGTTAATAACTACGGGGTGGCCGGATGTCCTTCCTGTCGCCACTCCATGCCCTTGGGGAGGAATTGTGTACCCCAAATGTCTGTATATAGTGTTATAGGTGTGAAAGTGTAAAGGGTTATGACATGTTTGCGAATCGTGTAACTGATGTGGGATTTGGGGACCAGTCTGGTATTCACCTAGGGGGATGTGGGAAACCGCCTAAAAACCACATCCAGGCTGGTTGGCATTCCAACATCCTTTGTTAATCTACCGGGCGGATTTGAACCGGGGTCGGTATGCTTCTCCGTTTCGGGAATCAGTGCGTTAGACCACATGGCTAATTGTGCGGGTCATATATATATATATATATATATATAAGTGGCGAAGACGCTTCTCTTACAAGCATATAAGGTGCAGGTCCATCCACAGGGACACAGAGAACTCTGTGGCCTTAGTCTTTATCAATGTGGACCCAGAGCAGGAAAATATGTAGCCATTGGTGTAAATATCATCTTCCACATCACTGAGCGAAGTCATTGCAGGCGCCTTTGACAGTCTTTCATAGCCTGCACTGTTTGCCTGACTCTGGGACCTTCATGTTCCTACTTCTGTGTACAAGAGCTTCGTCCATAATTATATGCAGAGCGGCAGGCGGGAAACTGGAAAATTTTCTAGAACATTATAAAGAGATGCCCCAAGGTTCATTGTGCGGAACATAATCTGGAACGTCGCGATCGTCCCTCTCTTTCATCTCATAGATGGGGATTCATGTACCGACGGGGTCATGGCATATGAACTATTAGTAGTGGTCTCCATAGACAACCCGGCGACACTAGAGAGGAAAGCCACTGAAATTCTAAACTCTATACAACATTGGTGCAACATAAACAAACTGACAATTGTAACACTCAAAACACCATATACATTACTGAAAGGCACCTTACAGCAAAACCCGTCAAATCCAAAACATAAATATTAAAAGAGAAAGAGCTACACTGACGAGAAACACAATTATACCCAACACATTTACATAACCACCCTTAAAGCAGAAAAAGAGTTTTACAAACTAGCACACATAAATACCGCACAGTACAGACCACCGGTCACACACATCACAGCTTACCATGGAGCTCTCTATGAATCGGCAGTGAGCTCCGCAGTAAGTGTATGGACACGCAAGCTTGCTCTATAGTAGAGCCGAAATACGATAATCCCAGGTGCTTGCGCCAATCGGCTTTGAGCGCCGGCTGTGGTACCAGACCATTGGAGAAAGTCAAACGCGAACGTTGCTCTGCGCATGCGCGCGTCCGGCTGCGCTGTGCACTGTTGCCAGTTCTGTCAGGCAACAGCGACCGTTAGCTATACTGTCCGGCAGCGAACTATTTGGCAACATGGTTACATTCCGTTTCTCCGAGTGGGGCGGTCTCCCAGCCCAGTAGGCGTAGCCACGGATCATCGTGTTTTGGTCCGACTATAGTGACCATAGAACAGCAGTGAGACATTGCAATAGGTGTGTAAACCTGAGGCTACCAGAGGCATTTCGCACTACTTCAACAGATGCACTTTGTGTCGTATTGTGTATCATTCCGATGGACATGACACTTAGTTACCAGGCCACATGTTACTGAATTATAGAAGAAAGATGATATAAGATCAGGAAAATAACAGGGGAAGACATCGATTACAAATGTCTACTAAACACTTAGCGATTAGATATTTGGGACGAGAGTGGGACCAAAATGATAAAGGCCATACCGTAAAGTGAAGGTTTTTTTCCGAACATCAGGAAAAGACTACAATGAAACACATTAATTCTGGTCGTGGGATGGTCCATTTCCTAACTGACCATGGTCCTGCCAGCGCACCTATAACGATTCTTACTTTGTACTGACTGCACTGCCAATCAGGTGAACATGGATACTTTGAACATGTAGTGTTGTACTTGTGATGATACTGCTGGCCCTCTCATCTCGATGTTATCATATAATACTGTCTGCGTCGGTCCTGGAATCGTGTGGTTTAATAGTGATATATGTTGTGAGTGAAGTTAGTTACAAACAAAATAGCCAGCCTAGGAATCAGTGTAGGACAGTGTCTCAGTGATACTGTGATTAGTTAACAAGTGATAGATTTCATCAATTAAGAAATTGTCTAGGTGCTTACCAGACAGTTCTATAAACAATAGTTTTGTCATTGTACATTGTTTCAAGAACTAAACAGAAAAGACATGAAAATCCAAAAGACATGAAAATATATAGCATTGTATATATGTTACGCTCTTAAACAAGTTGTGTTGACCAGCTAATTGTGTTAATTAATGTAATAGTCGAGATTTCAATATTGTAATTCTTTGTATATATTGACTGGGGAGAGATTTGCCAAGATATTTGATAGTTCAATATATGTTAGGAACATGTATGATGTACTCGTTAACTAATTAATTGACATTTAACATTACTCTCTGTTGTCAAACAGAAAGAACCGAAATTACGACTTAAAATTATTGTATGTATAGTTTTCATTTTATATTGTGATAATTTTTGTGTACATGAAATGTTTTACTTGAGTGTTCCTTAATTGTAAATTAGTATATTCAATTGTTATGAACAATGCATAATGTAATGTCATTATTGTCGATGTTAAATATTTGCCTCACCGCCTTGCGTGGGGGAGTTCGAGTTTTAGCTTTTGCAAAGCTGTCTGGAAGCTATGTCACTCTGTGTTTTAAAATGGAAGTACTATCAGATAAGTTCTGTTGCATTGTGTACGTTTTGAAGTTTTGGTGGAATAAGAAGCAGTTTGATTGGAAATTAAAGAATAAGTGGAAAATCGTACCTACGAGTATTTATTTCTACCACGACGCCCCAGGTGAATAATTTTGCAGCGAGCAGAACCCCCATACATCGCAATGTTGAAACGCTGAGTATCGGTAGAATGAATGAACTGTAATTACTTAATAACCAAGTAAACGTTTTATACTACAGCAGCAAATACCTCAATTTCAACAAACGTGGACCAAAATTGCTTGAAACGGAGATAGCACTGATTGACAGGGTCAAAAAAATTCGGGTATCTAGGAGAGACTATACAGCAGAATGCGATAGAAGAAGCAGCTGTCGGAGAGACCATGGAGAGAGCACCACTCCATCTATAAAATTACGTCTGAGGCTGTGTTTCTGTTAGCTAAAATTTTTCTGCCATATTGACGCATTGAGGCTCAAACATGAGTGAAATAATTGTTTACTTCCAGTTTCATTTTAATATGTTATTTTTTCGCAACACAGCAATAAGCATTTATTTTTTCGTGACACAAATTATAATTCCTTTAACAATATGTCTCTCTTAATTCATAGCCTTACTTCACGATGCAGAATGACGACCAAAAGATTTCGAAGACTAGCTTGTTTAAAAGACGCGTGCAGTAAGTTCAGTAAGCACTGGTGATGTGCTGAAGAGGCGATGTATGTCAAAATACACAGGTGCATAAATCTTGTATCTTTTATAAAATTAATTGATTTTTCCGTCGGTACTTGACAGAACATGATAATAATATCAAAAAGGAACAACTTCCTGATGTTCTGCAAAACTTTTGCAGAACAGAAGTTTTGCAGAACATCAGGAAGTTGTTCCTTTTTTATATTACTTGTATCTTTTGTTCTTTAAGAGGAAATTGTATCTAACTTTGTATAATTATGTTTTCACTGTGTTATTGGCTATAACCTGGATTTATTTTCCAATTATTGTCCAATAATTTGATCATTATCTTGAGTGATATTTTTAAAACACACACTACGGTATCACATAAGAAACTTTTTCTCTTATCACTTTCGTGTTGTGGGAGGTTATTCTTACTAATAAGGCTAACAAATGCGTGTATCAGTTTTTAAACATCATTGTTAGAAATTTCGCGATATTAAAAATAAATAAGACTATGAAAAAGAGCTATTAAAATTTCGCACAACAAAAAAATTAAATTCAGAAGTAATGCACTTGAAAAACTTTTTACAGTAGAAAGGTGTATTACAGCATGCACAAAGTCTGTAGCAAGGTTCATGTTTGTAGCTGCAGTGGTTCAGCAGGAAAATCTCTTATACAGGGTGTCCCACTCAACTGTTTCGCCCCAGATATCTCTGAAAGTACAAGAGATATTGAAAAACCACTTTCACGGTCATGAACGTACGGCAGGGGCTTATGAAAGTAGGTACTATGAGACACGCTAAAACGTGAAGAAATATTATTTTCAAGACAAACTTATATTTTTTTTAAATGGATAGGATGAAAAAATCACAAAAAGAATGGCGTCGGTTGCATCGCGATGCGTAAATTGCATCCGGAGAAACTGCGAAGTTGACGTTTGAAATACATGAGGCGCGCCGTACGAGGCTCAAGCGAGACTCACAGTTGATGATGATGATCGTGTGGCATTTGAGTCTCGGACACGCGCTAGCAGCTCGCCTCGTGTTTCAAACGTCAACTTCGCTTCGCAGTTTCTCCGGATGTAATTGACGCATCGCGAAGCAACCAACGCCATTCTTTTTCTGATTTTTCATCCTATCGACTGCTTAAAAAATAATATGGGGTATCCATTTCAAACAAAATTAGTTTGTGTTGAAAATAATATTTGTTCACGTTTTAGAGTGTCTCATAGTACCTACTTTCATAAGCCCCTGCCGTACGTTCATGACCGTGAAAGTGGTTTGTCAATATCTCTTGTAGTTTCAGAGATATCTGGGGGTGAAACAGTTGAGTGGGACACCCCGTATACTGAAAAATGAGAGGTGAGGGACTTGCGGAAAGGATATTTTATTGGCATTTTCACCATGAACAAATAACTTAATGTTGGCCATAATCATATATTTGGTCATCTTGATGTTTATGTAAGTCTTTCCTTATAGCCTGAGCTGTCTGGAGTGCCTTTTTGCCACTATTATTCACAGACATTTGAAATTTATTAATACGTGCATGATCAATGTTCTTCAGTTGCTTTTCAATGAAGCATCTCCATTAAATCCTAGTCCAATAATTGTTCTGATTCTTCCAGCCTCTTCATCACTGTACACTACAAAAGCATGATATGCAGCAATATTAACAATAGTAATCGAGAAAAACGTCTTCTTTTGGCATCGCCTCCAAATAAGGCTATTAAAACTTTCATTCAGTTTATGGTTCACCCATGTGTACATTCCTTTAAAAATCAGACACATGTAATGTGTGATAAATAGACTTAGCGTCTTCTGTGTTCTCCAGATGCTTCTCTGAGCGCACAAAGTAATGTACCATTGCAAACAAGGACAATTTCGTGTAGGAAAGGGGGGGGGGGGGGTGGCACAACACTTTGTTTGAAACAAGACACCGTTTACATCATTTGTAACACGAACTAGGCTCTGAAACTTAGTCACGGTATTTCATCGTGCTAAAGAGCCTTCTGGGTAAAATAAATTTCGAAATTTTTCACAAATTTCACGTAAATCACCCCTGAATATGTAACATGATACAGACACCTCTTTGCAGTGTTCGCAATATTACTGCTCGAAAATATCTTACATTTCGAACAGGGACTAGAAGACATTTTAAGTGTCTTGATATTGATGGAAGAAACAATCGATAACGTAGCTTCACCCCTTTTACTTGGACTCCCAAAGTCGAATTTGCCGGCCGCGGTGGCCGAGGGGACTGAGGCGCTCCAGTCACGGTCTTAACGGCCACTACGGTCGGGGGTTCGAATCCCCCCTCGGGCATGGATATTTGTGCCGTCCTTAGGATAAGCTAGTTGATAAGTAGTTTGTAAGTTTAGGGACTGATGACACCGTAGTTAAGTCCCTTAAGCTTGACAAACATTCGAATATTTTAAATTCGATTTTCGTCTTCAGGAAGATGTGAAGCATGTAAACATAGTGCTTGTTGCAATAGGTTGCATTTTACTGTCAGCAGGCTTCGTAATCATAACTCTGATGAGCAGAAGTTACATAATAAGCCCGTTCACCTTGGAGTTATTGCCATCTCCAGTACCATGATCTATCAATAAGTAATGAGTTCAGAAGGTAATCGCAATAGGAAGAGATGCCAAACACGTTCCGTAAGAGGTGAAGATATGCTACTCTCATAACAACCAGGAGTGTGTTGTTACAACACAAGGATCACAAGATCATTCCCTATACAATCACGTTTAAAAACGGAAGCAATAGGTGTCCTACTGGCCAAGTCGA
Source organism: Locusta migratoria (assembly GCA_026315105.1). Taxonomy (NCBI): domain Eukaryota; kingdom Metazoa; phylum Arthropoda; class Insecta; order Orthoptera; family Acrididae; genus Locusta; species Locusta migratoria. The sequence continues at coordinate 251,359,086 of CM048744.1, read as the reverse complement.
TGATCTCTAAACAAAAAGATGCCGGAATAAATTCACAACTAAGTTTCGTAAATTTCATTTTGCTGTTGTGTACGTTTTAAATCTACAACTAGAAAGAAGTTGCAACACAAGCAGGAAATAGAGAAGCTGAGAGTTCGTAACCGATAAAACATGAAAATAGAGTGGGAACTGATTAGGAATGAACAAAGCTAGAGAATAATGACAGCCTTATATTTTGTAAAAGACAAGCTTTACGTCCGAGTTTCGCAAGAGATGTTAAAGAAGTGCCTCTCCACACTGTTGCAGTTTTGGCTGTTGTGCCGCAATGTGTAAAATTGGAACTCTTATAAGATCACGTTATCAAATCAAATCATATGTCGTGTCAATCTAAGGGTCCAAACTACTCTGGTCATCGGTCCCTAGAATTAGAAACTACTTAAATCAACTTTAACTTATACCAAGGAGAACACACACATCCATTCCCCGAGGGAGGACTCGACACTCCGACGTGAGAGGCCGCGCTATCCGTAACTTGTCGCCACTGTCCTCACTGCCATTCCCGCGAGACATAACATTATCAATAAATTTTTTGTCCTGGTTAAATCTCTATGTATATAAACGCGATAGAACACTCATTGACTAAACACGAAATCTCTAAAACTGCTTCACCTATGGAGCTGAAATTTGGCAGAAATGTAGTTTATATGTAGAAAACGACAGTTAAGAAAGGATTTTGCGGTAGGACCGATAGTTCAGGAGATATGACGTCGTAAACAATGAAAACTTTTCCGTCTTACAGCACGTGAGAGTATGACTTTATCAGTCCACTAATTGCGAAGGAGAGCACTTACCAACTTGCAACAAACTTTAAACACAATTTCAAACCTTTAGGAAACTTTTTATCGCTGACAATCCCAGCAAAATGATGAAAGGAAAAAAGTTTGTACTTACTACTTTTTCGGTATTCATGCAGTAAAATTACGCATTTGGCATGACGTTACAGTTTATTACTCGTACACTATTAATTGTATTCGCGAGAAACGTTAGAGGCAGTATATACACATACCACAGAAAGTGCGTCAAATTTTATCATAGTACGACACACAGTTCATGATATATGAAGTCATGAACAATTAGGTTCATGAAAAAACGCCTTATCACGCAGGATGTTTTGATTTATTATGTCTTTCCTACTAATTCTATTCGCGACGTATTTTGTAAACATTTTACATAAGCACCACTGGATGTACCTTCGAAATAATATTGTATTACGACATATAGTTCAGGTGCTATGACGTCAAAGACAATGAAATGCATGAAAATTTGCTCTAATAAGCATGGGGTTGTAATTTACAACGTCTTTTCTTCCAACTCTATTTACAACGCATTTCGCAGGCAGTTTCCTAATATTCCACTCTATGAACCTGGTAGATACTGTTTTTGTAGGACATTATTCGTAAACAGGTACTGCATTATGATTGAAGTTTTGTTAAGTTTTTATTACTCTGTTCGCAGCACATTCCGCAAACAATATTATATCACTAACCCACACAGTGATTAGCAGATGCGATGTCATAACCACTGAACTGTTTGAAAAAGAAACTACAGAGCGAATTTCGCTGTAGATTCAAGCGAAACTTGTGTACAAATACCACAGATTTCTTCATGACGGTGATGACGGTTCTCAAGGCGAACGTCTACTACCCGGGCGACCTCATTGGCTGCAGCGTCGCAGGCGGCTTCATCCTATGTGAGCCTCTACGGCTCATTCATTTTTCACGGTTTTAATGAATTAAGAAGTACAACATAAATAAACAAATACGAAGTATTAATAGCAGCCCGGAAAAACGTAGGTTTTTTTAGAGATAAAAGGAACCTATACGAAAAGTACTAACTCTAGGCAGCAATAAATAAATAAATACCCAGGCGACGCCAGGTTTTCAGCTAGTATTCATATATAAATAAAACCTTTTGAAAGAAACGAAACTACTTGTCAAGTTTTTAATATAGATAACGAAATCAGTAAATCTCTATATCGCAGCCAAGTAAAATAAAGATTAGTTCCTATTCATAAAGTTAATATTGTGGTGCTTGATTATGTCACTGACGCAAACTTCCGAAAATGCTTCTGTTCAAATGTTTGTATAGTCTATGGGACTTAACTACGGGGTCATCAGTCCCTAAACTTACAAACTACTTATGAACTACTTACGAACTAGGACGGCACAAATATCCATGCCCGAGGGGAGATTCGAACCCCCGACCGTAGCGGCTGTGCAGACCGTGACTGGAGCGCCTTAGTCCCCTCGGCCACCGCGGCCGGCAATGCTTCTGTTACTGAGGTAAAAAAAAATTACTAATAGATTATTTGGTGTACTGCTAAACTAACAGCCCATCTATTGGTTCTTTGGTACACAACACCCTACAACTAAGAAGAGCAGATTTGTAATTGATTTCGTTGAAATAAAGCCTGTATTTAACCAAGCTACTCTCAGTTTACAAAATATCAAGAAAATACGTGTAGTCATGGCAGTATTACAGTTTTATTATTTGTGTAAACAGATGACAGCTTATTCAGTAGGCTGGAGTACGCAGCAAGGACAGGTGAATGGAAGATTGATGAATGGGATACTGCTCCAATAGGGAGTGTCAAATGTATGACGTTCAAAAATGGTCAAATGTTTGTAAAGCTTAAGGGACTTAACTACGGGGTCATGAGTCCCTAAACCTACAAACTACCTATGAACTACTTTATACTAAAGACAGCACAAACATCCATGCCCGAGAGGGGATTCGAACCCCCGACGGCGGACGGCCGCGCGCACCGCAACACGGCGCTCCAGTACGCGCGGCTAATCCGCCGCGGCCACGTATCACGTAGAACGTAAAATGGCTTGCGAGGTATGTATGTAGATGTAGAAATAAGGCAGAAGCTGCTAATGAAAGGTACACGATCGTAGGAAAACACGGAAGCAGAGAAGTGTAAACCATATCGCAGTGCAAAATAATTAGGGTATAGTTTTAATTTTATTAGATCTGCAAGTTCCGTTGCAGGGTGACAGAGCAGAAAATTAGCTTATGCTGTGATAGGGGCACAGTTAATTTAGGGGTCAACCATTAAGGAAACAGACTCCACTACGACTACGTAAACGTAAGTCTTAGTAAACACAACAGCCTCAGACCAAAGGTTGCGTAATACCCGATCTCCTTGGGGCGTCGTCAGCTTCGTACTAGGCTCTCAGTCAATAAACAAGGTTACCAAATGACCGGTAAGCTGAGGACCGCTTGCATATGTAATGAGAGCCGTCGTTTATGATCAAATTTCTACAGCATTTAGCAGCCACAGACTTGACATACACACGTATTAACAAATCATTAATGAGATTTCCACTATCAAAGTGCACGGAGTTTTTAGCAATTTTGTGTCTGTAAAATTTACAATGCCACAACCCATCCAGTCTAACAGTCCAAACTTGTAAGACTGTGTCAACGAGAAAACAATTGTTAACGCCCATCATGTAAAATCATCCCTGCAGAGTAGAATCAGTTGTATAGGAAACTCACGTCTCCCTTCAACAAACAATATTAAACAGCTGAAAGATACATATGAAGGAAGTAAGACTAAGTTTAACATGCCGTCGAAGGCGTTGTCATTACAGATGGCCGCGTGGTCTAAGGCTTGGTGCTACGGACTGGGATACCGCTACATCTACATGGGATACTCTGCAAATCACATTCAAGTGCCTGGCAGAGGATTCATCGAACCACCGTTAAACTATTTATCTCCCATTCCATTCTCGAATAGCGCGCGGGAAGAAAGAACACCTGAATCTCTCCGTTCGAGCTCTGATTTCTCGTATTTTATTCTGATGATCATTTCTACCTATGTAACTGGGAGTCAACAATATATTTTCGCGTGCCGGCCGCGGTGGCCGAGGGGACTGAGGCGCTCCAGTCACGGTCTGCACGGCCACTACGGTCGGGGGTTCGAATCCCCCCTCGGGCATGGATATTTGTGCCGTCTTTAGTATAAGATAGTTTATAAGTAGTTTGTAAGTTTAGGGACTGATGACCCCGTAGTTAAGTCCCATAACCTTAACAAACATTTGAACATTTTTATATTTTCGCATTCGGAGGAGAATGTTGGCGATTGGAGTTTCGTAAGTAGCCCACGCTGCAGCGATAAGCGCCGTTGTTTTAATTATTCCCATCCCAGATCCAGTATCATTTCCGTAAAGCTGTCTCCCCTGTATCGCGACAATACGAAACAAGCTGCCCTTCTTTGGACTCTTTCGATGTTCTCCGCCACACCCACCTGATAAGGACCCCACACTGGGCAGTAATACTCCAAACAAGGACGGACAAGCGTAGTGGATGCAGTTTCTTTAGTAGTTTTGTTGCATCTTTTAAGGGTTCTGCCAATAAAACGCAGTCTCTGGTTCGCCTTTCCCACGACATTATCTACGTGTTCTTTCCAGTTTAAGTCTGAAGTAATAGTAATTCCTAGGTATTTTGTGGAGTTTACGGCCTTCACTTTTGATTGATTTATCTTGTAAACAAAATTTAACGGATTTCTTTTCGAGCTCATGTGGATGACTTCACACTTATCATTATTTAGAGTCATTTGCCAATTTTTACACCCTAGTGATATCTTATTCAGATCGCTCTGCAGATGGTTTTGATCTTCAGATGATTTTACTAGGCGGTAAATGACGGCGTCGTCTGCAAACAACTTAAGAGAGCTACTTAGATTTTCCCCTAAATCGTTGATGTAAATAAGGAACAGCAGAGGACCAATAACACTACCCCGTGTAACGCCCGATATCACATCTGTTTTAGTCGATGCCTTAGCATCGATTACTACGAACTGTGTCCTCTCTGACAGGAAATCCTCTATCTAGTCGCAAATTTGGGGCGATATACCATAACCACCGCTCCCGTTGGAGGTTCGAGTCCGTTCTCGTTGGTGTAAGTTAGTGTAAGTAGTAAGGGACTGATGACCACAGCAGTTTGGTCCAATAGGTTTACAAACATCTGAACTTTTTTATCTCTCCTTCATTAGAGATGGAGCAAGAGCTCGGAAAATAAAAAGATGGAAAAGGGAATCGGCCGTGTTCAAATATTTGCACATCTATGGGACTTAAGTTCTCTGGTTATCACTTCCTAGGCTTACAAATTACTTAGACTAACTTATGCTAAGGACAACAAATACACCCATGTCAGAGGGAGGACTCGAACCTCCGACAGCGAGCAGCGACGCGCTCCGCAGTTTATTGAATGGAACCATCCTGAAATTTGTATGGAGCGATTTAGGGAAATCACTGACTCCTGAAACTGAGTGGCAACACAAGGATTTACACCTTCATCCTCCCAAATGATGCTCGTATGTGTCAATCCGTCGTCTGGCCGGGGAAAGAAAATGTTTGTAAACTTATTGAACCAAATTGCTATGTTCATCAGTACCTAGACTTACAAACTACTTAAACCAACTTACGCTGAGGACAAAACATACACAAACACACACATACACACACACACACACACACACACACACACACACACACACACACAGACACGCCCGAGGGACGACTAAAACCTCCGGCGTGTTTTATGGCCCACTTCAAATTTGCATGTAGTTTTATGATTTTTCTCAAATATTTCGGACAAAAATAATAAAAATATAAATAATAAAAAATTATGGACGATACTATTACGGATCTACTATTGTGATAATATCTATGCACACAACCTGTAGCCGCGGTGGAGTAGCCGAGCGGTCTAAAGCGTCTCGCTGCGGAGCGCGCGGTTGCTCGCCGGGAGGTTCGAGTCCTCCATAGGGCATGGGTGTTTGTATTTGTCCTTAGGTTAGTTTACCTAGATTTAAGTAGTTTGTAAGCTACGGACTGATGACCACGCAGTTTGGTCCGATAGATTTACAAACATTTGAACATTTTTGAACACAACCTGTAATATTCCTCCAGACCGTTATTTAACAAAAAGCCAAAATTATTTGATATTTTAGTTTAGCTTTGCCAGACATACTCTCTTTTGAACTTTTACCTCTTTAAACTATTCTCTCCCACATTTTCATTATCTTTTTCTATTAAAATTATATCACCTATCTTGCCTTGGAAGATAGGGGTCATCAGTCCCTAAACTTACAAACTACTTATCAACTACCTTATACTAAAGACGGCACAAATATCCATGCCCGAGGGGGGGATTCGAACCCCCGACCGTAGTGGCCGTGCAGACCGTGACTGGAGCGCCTCAGTCTCCTCGGCCACCACGGCCGGCACACACAAACACGTAAAATTTTATATACACCGATAACTTTCCTTCCCAATATAGGTACTCCACCCTTTTATCATTATCAACCCTTGCAACCAATAAAACCATTTTCAAAGAGTAATTATTGTTCCGCATTTCGTGTTATATTATTCAAATTACTAAATATCTATTAGATCGCTATAAAACCGCGCCTAAAACCTTCCTCAGGTATAAATTAGTAACTGTACAAATATTTAAGTCTCTGCGTCTTGTCGTTCGGACGTGATAAGCATACACTGAGTAGACATTCATATATAGCTATCCGATCGCCATAAAACCGTGCCTAAAGCCTTCCCCGGGTAGACATTGGTAACTGTACAAATTTTTAGCTCTTTATGTCTTGTAGTTCAGACGTGATAAACGTACACCGAACAGACATTCACATTTATAGATATAGATTACTTTAAGCTGAGCTGGCTGCAAAATACATATTCGTAAGTATTTCCTCATGAATAAGTTGTTTATATCACTGAATCAGGGAAATTATTTATGTTCAAATGTTTGTATAGTCTATGGGACTTAACTGCGGGGTTATCAGTCCCTAAACTTACAAACTACTTATGAACTAACTAAGACTAAGGACGGCACAAATATCCATGCCCGAGGGGGGATTGGAACCCTTGACCGTAGTGCCCGTGCACACCGTGACTGAAGCGCCCCAGTCCCCTCGGCCACCGCGGCCGGCGATTATTTATGTCTTTCGATATTTTACTAATGCTTGCTACGCAAAATTTACAGTAACTATTTCATTAACCCGCGAGGACTAGCGCGTGAGCATTTTCCTTACAGTAATTTTAAAACAATCGGCATTTTTCCAATTTTAAATGGTCAAATATTTGTGTTTTCTAATAAACGCAACTAGAAATACTTATTTAGACATATTAAGTACATTACCAACTTTTGTTTGACTGTCAGGAAAATTCTATAAACGCAATTGATCGCGTAACTTTTAAAGGCGCTAGTTCTCGCGGGTTAATTACAAAGAAAAGTAATTATAAACAAACATTTTTCTTACGGCACATAGCCCACCGCTAGGAGCGCTAGTGTCGTTGCAGCTGCCAGTCAGTGACAACTTTACAGCAATGAGTGTCGTGCTGTGTATGTTAACTGTGCTAGGTACACGCTGCCTCCCACTAATGTTGCTCGCGGAGTGCATACTATACGTAGCTGCAGACAGAGAATAATGCTGTTTGGCGGCTATGGGGTGAGCCTCTAGGCGCGGTAAGAGCGGCGCGCGTGCGGTGACAGGACTCACCATGTCGGTGTTGCGCGCGCGGCTGCGTAGCGTCGTGTTTTGGCCGGGGTGTGGCCTGCTGCCTTTTAACCGCGGCACCGGCCCCGGAGGCTCGGCTTCTTCGGCGCTCGCTATTGGCTCGCTCGCTCGCCGCCGAGGACGCCCGGGCAACACGCCGAGCGCGTCAACAGGTGCTGGCGTCCACAAGAGCCACATGTTGACACTCGGACAGCCCCCAAGTACGACGCGCAGTCTCCAAGTACCGCGTAGAATACGAGGTGCATTCAAGTTCTAAGGCATCCGATTTTTTTTTTTTTTTTTTTTTTTTTTTCTAATTAACTACTCACCCGAAATCGATGAAACTGGCGTTACTTCTCGACATAATCGCCCTGCAGACGTACACATTTTTCACAACGCTGACGCCATGATTCCATGGCAGCGGCGAAGGCTTCTTTAGGAGTCTGTTTTGACCACTGGAAAATAGCTGAGGCAATAGCAGCACGGCTGGTGAATGTGCGGCCACGGAGAGTGTCTTTCATTGATGGAAAAAACCAAAAGTCACTAGGAGTCAGGTCAGGTGAGTAGGGAGAATGAGGAATCACTTCAAAGTTGTTATCACGAAGAAACTGTTGCGTAACGTTAGCTCGATGTGCGGGTGCGTTGTCTTGGTGAAACAGCACACGCGCAGCCCTTCCCGGACGTATTTGTTGCAGTGCAGAAAGAAATTTGTTCTTCAAAACATTTTTGTAGGATGCACCTATTACCGTAGTGCCCTTTGGAACGCAAAGGGTAAGGATTACGCCCTCGCTGTCCCAGAACATGGACACCGCCTTTTTTTCAGGACTGTCGGTTACCCGAAATTTTTTTAGTGGCGGTGAATCTGTGTGCTTCCATTGAGCTGACTGGCGCTTTGTTTCTGGATTGAAAAATGGCATCCACCTCTCATAAAAAAAATGTTCAAATGTTTGTATAGTCTATGGGACTTAGCTACGGGGTCATCAGTCACTAAACTTACAAACTACTCATGAACTACTTACGAACTAGGACGGCACAAATATCCATGCCCGAGGGGGGATTCGAACCCCCGACCGTAGTGGCCGTGCAGACCGTGACTGGAGCGCCTGTCTCCTCGCCCACCGCGGCCAGCCACCTCTCATCCATTGTCACAACCGACCAAAAGAATTCCCAAATTCAGAAAACGAATGATTGCACGCTGTTCGAGTAAGGAAAACGTCGCCATTTTAAGTATCTAAAACAGTTCTCATTCTCGCCGGTGGCGGTGAAATTCCTTTTACCGTACGGTGCTGACATCTCTGGGACGTATTGACAATGAACGCGGCCTCATTTTAAAACAATGCAAATGTTTCTATCTATTTCCAGTCCGGAGAAAAAAAATCGGAGGCCTTAGAACTTGAATGCACCTCGTACATCTTACTTACTTACTTATCCGTGGCTTAGTGACCATATGCCTGCTCTGCACTCCTCCATCGCTCCCGGTTGCGAGCCTCTTGCAACCAATCACCTGCTCGTAGTCTCATGTCCTCGGTGTCTCTGTCAACATTGTCTTTCCATCCTGTTCGTGGTCGTCCCCGGTATCTCCTTCCAGCTACCGTTCCCAGCAACACGTCATGGGGTATCCTCCCTTCGCTCATCCTTGCTACATGTCCAGCCCACGTCAACCTTCTTCTCTTCATTCTTTTCATAATGTCCGGCTGTGTGTAAAGATCTTTTAATTCTTGGTTTTTTCGAATTCTCCATTCTCCTGTTTGTGGATCTATCACAGGACCATAGATTTTTCATTCGAAAACCAGTAGTTTCTGTTCATCTGTTCTTCTGAGGATGAGGCTTTCACAACCGTACATAACCACTGGCATAATCATACTTCGATACAACCTGGTCTTGAAACTTCTTGTCAGGGAACTTTTCCTTAGCACGTCCTGAAGGCTTAAGTATGCTCTATTGCCTCCAACAATTCTTGCATTTATTTCAATTTCACAGAGGTTGCCGGCCGCGGTGTCCGAGGGGACTGCGGCGCGTCAGTCACGGTCTGCACGGCCACTACGGTCGGGGGTTCGAATCCCCCCTCGGGCATGGATATTTGTGCCGTCCTTAGTGTTAACTAGTTCATAAGTAGTTTGTAAGTTTAGGGACTGATGACCCCGTAGTTAAGTCCCATAAGCTATACAAACATTTGAACACAGAGGTTCTGATCACTAAAGAGGCTACAAAGATACTTGAAAGTACTCGCCCTTTTGAATCGGAGATTGTCAAAATGTTCAAATGTTTGTAAATCTATCGGACCAAACTGCGTGGTCATCAGTCCGTAGCTTACAAACCATTGAAACCTACGTAAACTAACCTAAGGACGACACAAACACCCATGCCCCAGGCGAGTAATCGCGCGCTCCGCAGTGAGACGCTTTAGACCGCTCGGCTACTCCACCGCGGTTCCGAGATTGTCCGCCGTGAGCGGGTCCCCACCACCAGCCAACTTCCTTTGGACCATGTACTGCGTCTTGTCTTCACTGACTTGCAAGCCTGCTTTACTGGCGCTCTGAGAGTACGAGCTTGCCATTCTTCTCAGCTCTTCCCTACTGCCGCTGATTAGGATTACATCGTCCGCATAAGCCAGTCGAGTCACTGACGTGTTGTCTAAGGGTATTCCAATGGGGCCAGTTTTCATAAATTCCTGGTCTACTTTTTCTAGCACAAGGTTGAATAATATAAGGGAGAGTGCATCTCCCTTATGCCAGTCCGAATTTGGAACTGTTCTGATAGACCACTACTTGTCCGCACTTTACAGTCTATTCTAGACACATTGCTACCAAGCGAATTATTTTAGATGGAAACTGGAATTCTTTTAGTACTTTGATTATAGTACCGCTGTGTGTGCTGTCGTGGGCTCTTTTAAAGTCGATAAAGAGCATGTGCATATCAGTATTATACTCCCAGCATTTCTCCGTTGTTTGTCGTAGGGTAAACAGGTGGTCCACTGTTGATCTATTGCATCTACAGCCACATTGGTAATCTCCTACAACGTCTTCAGCAAGTGGTAGTATCTAGAACATATCAAGTCATCTAATGATTTCTCTGTCCGTCTGCATGTAGATGATTGTAGTCCTTGTTCACTTTAAAAGTCCCTCCACAATATTATCGCAGCAAGCTGCCAGAGTTTATACTTATTGGTGGGCGTTAACTGCAATTACTTCGCCGCAGGTTCGTCGTCGCACGGGAATCCGTAATGGCGAGTGTAAGAGGACATGAACAATAGGGGCGCTACAGCCATAGCGTGCGACTAGCGGGAATTTGGGACGGACAGAAGCACGGTTAGCCACTTGCAGGGGGGTGTAAATTTGACTCGCGCGCTTTGCTTCTGTGACGTCACCTGGCAGCAAGCGCCGAGCAGTTGCCGCAGTACCCTTATGAAACGTGCAAGCAGCAAGTTTTGTTTTATGCTCGCTCGTTTCGTGACCTGTTAAGTTTCGGATAGAAAGTAGCTTTCTTGTATTAGGGAACAATTTTTCCATGTATTCTTTCTGTAATTATGAGAATTGGAAATAACACGTAGATAATGTCGTGGGAAAGGCGAACCAGAGACTGCGTTTTATTGCCAGAATCCTTAAAAGATGCAACAGAACTACTAAAGAAACTGCATACACTACGCTCGTCCGTTCATTTTTTGAGTATTGCTGACCAGTGTGGGATCCTCATCAGGTGGGTTTGACGGAGGATATCGAAAGAGTCCAAAGACAGGATCTGGGATGGGAATCATTACAACGACGGCGCTTATCGCCGCGGCGTGGGCTACTTACGAAACTCCATTCGCCATTCTCCTCCGAATGCGAAAATATATTGTTGACTCCTACTTACATAGGTAGAAATGATCATCAGAATAAAATACGAGAAATCAGAGCGCGAACGGAGAGATTCAGGTTTTCTTTCTTCCCGCGCGCTATTCGAGAATGGAATGGGAGATAGAGTATAATGCCAGAGGTAACCTATCATAAGTAACATTTCGCTGACTTTACAGGAGAGCAAAAAGAAGCTGCTGCGACTGGATTTTGCTACCCGTAGAATAAGTTAAATACCCAATCATGAAGAGCTCTAATTTTTATATATTTTCTAGTTAGTCTCTACATGTACTTCGTTTTTAGAAATATTTTATGAAATGTTACGGGAGAAACAGCACTTACGATATTTTACCTCACATAAATATATCTGTGAAGCCGTCTTTATTTACACTTACGATATTGTCAAGGTGCTTATCACATTAAGTTTGCTGTTCATTTGCATGCCTTTTTATGTTTATAAACGTTCCTTTTGATCTTTATAAATGTTTATCTTTATTATACAGGATTATTCTACGAAATATGAGAATTATTGGTACTGATATTCAGAAATAACAGCATTCATACTTATTGAATACCAGTAGATTTATTAAGAGTTACAATTTTATCCTTTCACAAAGCCAGTCACAAATACTAGTCACTCAGCAAAGTTTAAGTAATTTGAAAAAAATTAATTCCACCATATTAGCTTACTCTAGAAAGTAACAAAGGTTAAACCACTTTAAAAACTGAGACAATGACAAACATTTCTGTCCAAATTCAGTATATATTCATCAACAAATTGAGGACAAAATTCGAAATGTAGAAAAAGAATTCCCTTGTACAATTAATTGATAATAACGTCATCATGTTCATACCCTTCTGAGTCCTTTTCAGTTTGTGTTGACATAATCCGTGGTATATTTTGGTAGAAATAGTGAAAAGATTCAGGCACCCACCTAAGCAGCTTTTGTAAATCTTTATACTTTTCTGTAGTAATAGGTCTGATAGTATTTCGTATAGCAGAAAGCCCTTCCGGCCATACTGACCCTCTTGTTCGCCGCTGCACAGCAATCTCTTGAAATTCAGCATCAAATGCTGTTTTATAGAACACAGAACCTGAATTCTCTGCTCGTACTTGTAGATGCACAACTTGGCTAACCAAAAATTTTCCAGACGATAAACTTTTGGTTGTCCGTTTAACTAAAGGTGATGATGATCCTTTTTGAAAAGTCTTTCAAAGTCTTTGAAATCTGCCATTTGCATGTCATAGACTTCAATGTGTTCTTTGAATCTGCACTGGCGAACAAGCTGTTTCCAATCCCAAGGAGTTGCAATTATGTCATTTGGGCTCAGTTTGCTTTTGGCACGTTCAATAACAGCATGTATACCGTCTACCTCCATATGAGTGTGTCCCTTCTATACGAATTTATGGTTTATCACTTTAAGATTAGGAAGACACCTAAGAATCCAAAAATATGACATAATCATGGGGAAGTTACGATTCTGGCCTCCACAATTGTTAGTCCATATCGTAAGTTCCTCAGTTTGGGTTTTTGGCAGGTTAGCTAGGGCCGGCCGGCCGAGGGGACTGAGGCGCTCCAGTCACAGTCTGCACGGTCACTACGGTCGGGGGTTCGAATCCCTCCTTGGGCATGGATATCTGTGCCGTCCTTAGTATTAGTTAGTTCATAAGAAGTTTGTAAGTTTAGGGACTGATGACCCCGTAGTTAAGTCCCATAAGCTATACAAACATTTGAACATTTGAGCGAGGGCCCACCTTAGCAAACAACATGACACTTCTTTAGGTCCACGAACACAAAACCTCTATAACAAAAAATCAATGTCAAGAGCGGAAAAAATTCGACATTATAATACTGTCATAAAACCAGCAATCTTCTACGCAAATGAAACACTAACCATTAAGAGAAAACAAGTTGAAAACATAAAAAAAGGAGAGAGGAATATCATTAGGAAAATTCTTGGAGGAAGACATACCCAAGACGGTTGTAGGCTACAAGCAATTAAAACAACAGAAAAGTTTGCAAACATCGATACTGATATTAGGAAAAGGCGAATGAAATTCTTTGTTCACCTCAGCCAACTACTAGAAAAACGATTGACGAAGAGAATAATATGAGGCACATCCAGAAAGTGAGTTTCGTTTCAATTTATCTCCGCTGCAGCGCTGCAATTGCAGTTCCGCTAAAGTTCTGTATAGGGAAAGTATGGCCATCCTTTTTCGCGCCGCTTGCCGCCATCTGCAGCTTGTGATTGGCTGAAACTGAGTCACGTGGTTCTTTCCGCCATCTTGGTCCTATACGTTGCTTGGCTGCCATGAGAAGTCTTGTGAATATTCTTATGTTTTGGTTTGAATAATGCCACAGTATTGTACTTTTGGGTGTTTTTAAGAAGCGAAGAAGGGAGGTAAACATTATAGTACTTCCATTAGGTATCAGAAATGCAGGATGATGAACAGCCTGGCTGATGAAAGTCGTCAGAGATAACTAGGAGTCCAGAAACGAACTTCGGTTCTTGTGCTGTGATGATTTTAATTCATAATGTAAATTAATAGAGTAAAGATTCACTGACGAATGGATCACGCAGCAGATACCTACATATTTTTAACTTGAATAAATTTGTGAAGAAAATTCCTGCACAACGTCGTGAGGTTAAATTATTCACGCGTCGTTGATTTTATCTGCAGGTAGTTGTCGAAAATACACCTTTTTTTATTTTACATATTAGTGAGTGAACTAGATTCCCGTTTAGATATGAAATTAACGTACAGTTCCTGAAACAAGCTTTTCTCATTCGTTTTCATGTGTTAGTGTATCATATCAGGAAACAAAGAATTTAAACAAGACAAATATTAGACATCCAAATGTAATTGGCTTTGTAAAGACACCTTTAATTTCTGTTTCTGGTAAAAGACATGTAGTGGGTATCTCTTTGCATTTTTCGTAGTTCATGTAAGATATAAGTACATAATAAGCAAAGACTTTTCCATGATCTCAATTACACTATGCTCCGATGACGACATGTTCGCGGTCTATTGAAATATTTGGCTACGGTACAGGTCAGTCTGAATTTATAGGTGAAGTCTTTAGATATAGAGCCAGAAACCAGTTTTCTTAAAATCGGACGATTCCGTAGAGCAGCCAGGTCCGCATGAACAGAAGTACGCGAAGTTCCCGCATCTGTCCGTCGGATATAACAGCCTGTATCTCGAGAATGAGAAGAGTTATCGTTCTGCTCTGAACCTTAAATAAAATTTCGATATCTTACCTACATTTCGTCCGCAGCATTGTATGAGCTAAAATCAACCATACGCAAAGTTTACGCAAAGCGACTTTTCCTCTGCAAACTCTTCAAAATTTTGCGCAGTAGTTTACTTAATTTGATGTAGCACGGAAACTATAAGTAATAATGAAAAGAAATTGAGATCATTATCGAGAGAATGTATCACACTATAACATGCGAAAAAATTAATTTTTTCTATTGAATGGTTTTCTCAAAATCGGTTGATAAGTATTGTTAAGCGCTGGGAACTTCGTAGCGGTCGGCGTGTAAGCAGCAGCGGAAATAGGCCCAACATGGCTGCCGCTGGCAGGCTGGCCATACTTTCCCTATACAGAGCTTTAGCGGAACTGCAATCGCAGCGCTGCAGCGGAGATAAATTGAAACGGAACTCACTTTCTGGATGTGCCTCATATTATTCTCTTCGTCAATGTTTTTCTAGTAGTTGGCTGAGGTGACCAAAGAATTTCATTCGCCTTTTCCTAATATCAGTGTCGATGTTTGCAAACTTTTCTGTTGTTTTAATTGCTTGTAGCCTACAACCGTCTTGGGTATGACATCCTCCAAGAATTTTCCTAATGATATTCCTCTCTCCATTTTTTATGTTTTCAACTTGTTTTCTCTTAATGGTTAGTGTTTCATTTGCGTAGAAGATTGCTGGTTTTATGACAGTATTATAATGTCGAATTTTTTCCGCTCTTGACATTGATTTTTTGTTATAGAGGTTTTGCGTTAATCCTACTCTTTTTTTTTTCAATTTTTTGGAGGCGATGTAGCTGTGAGATATTTTCAGTACCCGTTGGTTTGATGAATTCTCTTAGGTATTTGAAGTATGGAACCCTGTTAATTTTACCCATATTTTGTTTTCAAGCTTACAATTTCTGTTTTAGAACAAAAGAATTCAGTTTTCTCAAATGAGATTTGTAAACCCACCGTTTTCTGCACATTCTTTGAGTATTTCCAGCTGTTTGACTGCAGTCTGCTCATCCACCGTCAGTATCGCCAGGATATCTGCAAATGCAAGATATGGTGTGTAGAGGTTATTTTTGGCAACACCCAGTCGTATTCTTCCAAACCCCACGTTTTCTGAGTTCTTTCTCTTATTGTTCCATAACTTTGTCTACTACTATGTTGAACAGAATAGGACTCCATAACCTTGTCTCACACCTGTTTGAAAATTCGAAGGGTTCTGAATCTCTCCCATAAATTTTACTTTAGATTTTGTGCCAGCTAGTGTTTGTTTTATGGTTTCTCTTGTTTTGGGATCTAATTCCCTCTCTTCTAAAATTTGTAATACTGAAGGCCTGTCTGTTGAATCGTATGCTGTTTTGAAATCTACAAATGTTCATATTACATGTTTTTGTCTGAGAGCTCGCATTTTGAGATCGGTCTGAATCCTGCTTGATATTGTGCGATTTTGTGTTCTAATTGCTGTTGTGTTCTATTCAAGAGACAAGAGGATAGAATTTTTAGGTGAGATTCCCCTATAGTTGTTTACGTTAGATTTGTTACCTTTCTTATGTAGTGGATGAATCAGAACAATCTTCCAGTCATCCGGAATTCTGTCTGCCAGATGTTTTGGATTATTTGAGTAATTGCTTTGAGTGAATTTGGGCCTAAATTCTTCAAGAGTTGTGCTACAATTCCGTCCTCCCCTGATGCTTTATTGCTTTTAAGTCTCTTGATGTGTGCATAAATCTCTTCTTGTGTTGGCGGTGACGAGTTCTGTGGTGAGATATCTGGCTGTACTTTCGGGAATCTCTCTTTGGATTTGAAAGCTGTGAAAAATATGTGCCTAGAACATGGCAGTTTTCTTTATTTGTCAGGGCCAACTTACCGTCTTCTTTTGTAAGCAGAGTAACCTTTGATCTGGTTTGCGAAACTGTTATAGAAATCGTGTGTATTGTAGTTTTTGAAGATATCTTCTATTTACTGCAACTGATCAGTGATATATTTTCGTTTAACTTGTCTTAAAAGCTTAGCAATCTGTTTGCGTGTTTCTAAAAATTTCTTCTGCGTTTCTTCTGATTTGTTTCAATTGTAAATTTGAAATATATTTCTTATAGTGTTTCTCGCATTCTTCATTCCCCCAGGGGTGTTTTGGTTTTTTGTGAAGAGAGATCAGATCTTTTGCTGTTTTGACGATTTTAGTTTGAAATTTCTCCAATCTTCCTCGTGTTGTTCTTCCCATTTCTCAATGATTTTGGAGTCTTTGGTTTTGTGTAGATCAAATTTAGGAATCAGTGGTGTCTTTCTTTTAAATTTCTTCTTGGCTACATCTTGGTGTGAGAGGGTGTAATGCAGTATTATAATGGATGGCTAGTTTTGCATTACTGCTCGGATCTTATAAGGGTCTGTAGAAGAGAATAATGTATCCTCGAAACTAGTAACTAAAAGTCCAAAAATAACGGCTGAAGGTTTTTCATTTGTCAAAAGATGAAAGAGGACGGAACACGGTGTTGGTAAAGAGTCTGTTTCAGTTTCGAATAGCACCAAGGGAGTCACCGTGTTAACGTTCCTATCCGAAGAAACAAATATACATCAACAATGCCACATGGCCTCACTTCAGAACAATTACGCCTAATGAACCTCCGAACTCTCGCGGGAACACAGGTATAAGCCGAGAGCAAGTGGATTAACTCTTTATGGCCTGAATTTTTATCTTTTCACTTTGATATTTCGAATTTCTTCTGTGGTATTTTACTTCTTCGGAAATATGTTTAGTATAAAGAAAAACAAATCAAATGATATTATGTAGGCCTGAAGAGACTTAAAACGAATCATAATCATAAATTGACTTACCGAGTAACAGGAAAAAAAATTATGAAGAAAGCTTTCCCACACTAAATGCACAGAATACAAACTGAACCATCACCCGCATACAGCTAAAGAGTCTAAGGTCTACGTGCCGAAGCTATGTACTGAAATTCAAATTGCTTTGGCGACACAGATATCACATCAATGAAAGAACTATGATGTATCAACAATGTGCCACATCAAGAATAAGTAGCGCGCTACATTTCTGCGGCAATTCAAATGACGAAGAATGTTTTACATTCATTTTCATGAAGTGGGACTTTGAAGTCCCGTCAGATCATACAGGCCGACCGCGGTGGCCGAGGGGACTGAGGCGCTCCAGTTACGGTCTGCACGGCCACTACGGTCGGGGGTTAGAATCCCCCCTCGGGCATGGATATTTGTGCCGTCCTTAGTATTAGTTAGTTCATAAGTAGTTTGTAAGTTTAGGGACTGCTCACCCCGTAGTTAAGTCCCCCCCCCCCCCAAAAAAAATGATCATAAAGGGTTAATGGAGGCCCCATTTAACAGTTAGGAATCTGAGTCGTACGGGAAGTGTGTCCGGATGACCGAAATGGCATGGCACCGCTCTCGTAAAGCAGACGATCTTTATGTTAGTTATTAATAGTTTTTTGTTCTAGATTTTTTTGGAAAAGAAATGTAATTTCAACTTAGTAGTCAAATATGAAAATTTGTATGTTTTGTCTTTTTCTATTATATTAATATGTGATTAGATTTTTTTATAAGAACCAGGACACTATTCAGGTATGCTACCAATATTATGATTATTGTCAAGATCTGCATTCTGTTGATGGTTCTGCAGAGGAAAGGTTTTCTTTTATAAAATAAATTTAAAATTTTAGTGCATTAGGTACTCTTTTAGTTTTTAAAATTTACATATCATTTCAGATGCTTAGTAAACAGAGAGATAGTAAGATGTAACATATAACATTACAGAACAAATATTTACTATGACCAGTTTAATGTGACATGAATTTGTTTTCTTTTTATTTATATATGCAATGTGAGAGAATACTAAAATGTCGTGATTTCAATGTTTATATATATATTTTAGAGTTAACTAAAGTGGTCAATAACACAACTACAACATTACATAACAAATAATTACTATAAACAGTTTAATGTGATATAAATCTTGTTTTCCTTTTGTTTATATATGCAAGGTGAGAGAATAACAGTGTCGTGCTTTCAATGTTTATGTATATACTAGCGTATATGCCCGTGCTTCGCAACGGTTGTTAAATAAGGGCCTGTATAGATAATGGTTTTTAGGGTTTCGGACCTAGGTCAGCAAAAACAGAATCCTTGTTGGATCGTTCTGTCAATAAACTCAGTTCTCCTAGCTAAGATGTCAAATTTAAGTAGAAGTAATTGTCAAAAACAATGAATGTTCATAACGTTTTTCATACAAAACATGAAATTAAGTCCGTACTCCGGATCTATATAAATTCAATGTTATGTTGTGTTCATAAAGTTAACATTGCGGTGTGTAATTCTGTGTTTGAAGTAAACTTCTGAAAACACCTCTATTGTTGAGATGAGAAATAGTAATAATTAAATCACCCACACCAACTAATCGAAGTATGACTGTGACTGTAGTGTAGCGCTCTATTATTCATTTGTTAGCCTATCTGCATGTTCAACTTTGTCTCTGTCGATCGTCGCTAAAGCATTGAGGAAAACGCGCCGAGAAGTTAAAAACTTATATATTTCATATTATACGTCGTTATTCTCAATTTTGTTACACATTTTTCAACAGCAGCGCCGAAAGCAGCTGGCAAATTATATTTCTGAAAACGATATTGGATAAGTGTGAATATTGATTTGTAACAGTTTTCACAAATATATTCTTGAATAGGAATTTGGAATGAATTGTAAGACTGTGTGGATCATGAGACTCTATACAAAAGAGTTTCGCGTGAAAGTGCTGGTCATAATGACATGTGACAACAACGGATGTATCTGATTCGGTAAAATTTTACTTTCTATCCTGGCGGCCTCGTGTTTTTATGTTGGCAACATCAATAGCACGATATAAAATCGTTGCAAAGATGACCGAACCACATAGAGTGTAGATAAATACTGCTGTTCTTGCTGTATGCTTGATTTCACGACAAAATATTTGCGTGTCACGCGATTGGCTTATAACGATGTTACATGATTCTCGTTATTCAACATCTGTTGCCAACATTATCACAGGAGACCGCCGGGATATGAGTAGGATTACGTCGCATAGTTTTTCTTGACCCAGCTGTCAAACGATAACGCCTTTCACATCAGATAGTGTCGCGGCATTGATCTCTATACTCTCTGGATGTTGAACTTCAGTTTTCTTAGCATGCCAGCCATAGATATTCATATTTAGTTTCTTGCCAAATTCAAACATGGCTGCTAAGAAGCATTTAAAGAAAATGAGAAGAAAATATGTTTCGATTCCGTTTCTATATCAGCTTACAACATCGAATATGGAATTAAATTCCAAATCAAGAGGTAAGCAAGCAATTCTTTGTCACGTAATAACCGATAGAAACTCGTTTGCCAAATTTAAACATGGCGGACAATGCGAAATCGTTTTATTGCATATTTTGCGAATTTTTGCTCGTCACACTCACCCATTGCCACGCACCGCGACCGAACTCCCTTACTAACATCTTTGGACCAAGGGCTATCTACCACCACAACCACGAGTGGGTGGCGGTATGTGGTCATGGAGAAAAGTCTGTCAGCACGTACACACACAAGCCTTTTATATATAGGTTTTAAAGTTGACTAAAGTGGTCAATCACACGACTGAAACTCTCCAGAACAATTACTATAAACAGTTTGTGATATAAATCTTGCTTTCCTTTTTAGTTTAGGTATGCAATGTGAGAGAATCCTAAAGTGCCGTGATTTCAATGTTTATATATATTTTTTAAAAGTTTACTAAAGTGGTCAATCACGTGACTACACGGAGCAGGGAGCAAGGGAGGCAAGGCGCGTGGTCTTTTGCTTGCCGGACGCCGAGTAGGTAAGGTAGCTGCTTATAGCATCGGTGCGGTTCGCGTTTTATACGCCACGTGTGGCGTTCCGAAATTTGTAAGTGCGCTCGTACGCGAATGTCTTCCATTCTCGGCTCCAATTTTTACGTGAGTGGCAAAGTTGTTTATTGTAAATTGTGATATATGGTGTAAATGTGACTAAAGAAAATAAAGTACGTAGAAGCACAAGTGTGGACTTATTCGTTAACGGTACTGTACCTTGTTAGTTCACTGGTTTACAGGCATAAACTTTAAAGGGTAGAAGCAACAGCGTTACAACCGCCCCTTAGTAGGCGAGCCAAGATACTTTAATGTTAGGTTGTACACGAGCCCTGGCCGTTAGGCATGTTGCAAACAGGGCAGACGCAAAACGTTTTGATTACTTAAAAAGTTGTTTTCTAGTGTATGTGGTTATCGATGTTTTGTTTGGTAATTACGATATCTGCTATTTAAATATCTGTTACGCGTTCTTTGTTGAACTGTTTCCGTACCTTGGTTTTC
The DNA here is from genome assembly GCA_026315105.1 of Locusta migratoria. NCBI lineage: Eukaryota > Metazoa > Arthropoda > Insecta > Orthoptera > Acrididae > Locusta > Locusta migratoria. The sequence goes on along the minus strand of CM048744.1, from coordinate 251,338,078 downwards.
ATCTGTTTTGTTTTATACAATGCATGAACTTTAATCAATATTCTTTACCATCTGACCTTTAAAAAAATTATACTAACTGTTTGATTCTTACATACAAACTGGAAAGTGAATCACATCAAATTTTGTGATTAGACGTTACACAAATTTCAAGAGTTTTTACTTATCGTTGTCTCTGCTACAGGCCAGATTCCCCCCCCCCCCCTCCCCGGCACCCAATCCCCTACTGTGTTAATCATTTTCCACGTACCGTAGTTTCCCCGTTTGTTATGCTCTTATATTCTGTTCCAAAAATCGCAATCAACTAGTGTATCAAATTGCTTACAGTATTTCTTACTAATTGAGGAAAAGGGGTGGAAACACAAAAATCAATTACACCACTTAATCACAACACAACAAGGACGCATAAAAATATATACACATTTTGTATTTCCTCTTGTAGTGAAACTTTGATCTTTACTTTAAACAACTAACATTTTTCGTGATTGTCAATTCACCTAACTGCGCGTCGTATATATAAATGTGATTCTGTCAATTGAATTTATTATTCACTCAGACAGGTGTTCTGGTTAAGTGAGCGCACTAACAGGTCCATACATAACGCAGTCAGTTAATGCCTGGTTGATTAATTGTAATGTTTATTCTCATACAGACTCACTAATTAAATTTTATGTTCACAGTGCAGCGCCAGTTAAGACCCAAGTCGCATTCACACCCCATATATTAGACAGACGCAGGACTCATTCACAGTCAGTCCATAGTTTTCGATTTAAATAGTTCATTTAAATATATACGTATCAATACGTACCTCCCTTTCCTGCAAGCAAACACTTAACGGTCTCTTGTTCAATTTTTCAATTGTTTGTAGAGCTTATGGGACTCGACTACGGGGCCATCAGTCCTTAAACTTACAAACTGCTTATGAACTAGCTAAGACTACAGACGGCACAAATATCCATGCCCGAGGGGGGATTCTAACCCCCGACCGTAGTGGCCGTGCAGACCGTGACTGAAGCACCTCAGTCCCCTCGGCCACCGCGGCCGGCGACGGTCTCTTGAATACGATCAAGGAAATCCCTTTTATTTGTGTAACATTGTAGAATACCTTGAATTTCAGTAATTCCTCTAATTGGAAATAAGGAGACAGACCATATAAGGAAAACCTGTCTCTGATACAGAGAACACAGGAGATCCAAATACAGCGCAGGAATCTATGCTGGCATACCAAACATACAGTTTTCTAGCGATTTTTCCATGTCTCTTAAAGATTCTGCTCATTTTAACGCCTTTCGCGTCCAATAATAAAGTACAAAAGTAAATACTGTTTAATAAAGAGCCCAAGATTGAGGCATAAGTAAAGTGACGATGCAGCGTGTAGTCAGATATCCTTTGCGCACGGACACTGCAAAGTCATGTCGCGGCCTCGAACGATGCTCAGACGAGGTAAGCAAACAGCAACCTTGTTTTCATAGTTCACAAGCTACAGTAACTGGTTTATAAGGTAATCGAGACATTTCTTCGGTAAATCGTCCTATTTACATCTAAACATTTTCTTTATTTTCTGCAGCGATCGTGAAATTGAATAGTGAATCGACTCTTCCTCTACCAGCTCATTAGTTTCCCACCTCACCTCACACCCAATGAACACTTTCGAATATTTTGGAATACTGATTTCGTCTTCTTTGGTGAAGGAATTACTGAAAGCTGTGTTTAGTAAGTTTTCTTTAGCATCAATCCTCACCGGTAGCATCAACATTACTATTGCGTGGTGAAGGCAGAGTTTGCGTATTTCCCCTGGTAAACTTCAGCATGGAACCAGAATCTCTTTGGGTCTTCTGCCAAATTTCGAGACAGAGTTTAGTTGTGAAAACTATTGTAAGCATCCATCTCGCATTCCTGAAAGTTTATCTCATAATCGTCTGCCACATGACCCCCATTTTCTTTTCTAACTTTGTAAGCTGAAATCAAGATGGAGTATTTACGAATGTCCGCCTTGATGACATTACCTCCATAAGGTGAGGCGCAATTTTTGTTGCCATTATCAAATTTCTAATCTTCTCCGAACAAACCATATTCAAAATACACTACTGGCCTTTAAAATTGGAACACCAAGGAGAAGTGCAGATGATAAACGGGTAGTCATTCGACAAATATATTACAATAGAACTGACATGTGATTACATTTTCACGAAATTTGGGTGCATAGATCCTGAGAAATCAGTACCCAGGACAACCACCTCTGGCGGTAATAAAGGCCTTGATACGCCTGGGCATTGAGTCAAACAGAGCTTGGATGGCGTGTACAGGTACAGATGCCCATGCAGCTTCAACACGATACCACAGTTCATCAAAAGTAGTGATTGGCGAATTGTGACGAGCCAGTTGCTCGGCCACCGTTGGCCAGACGTTTTCAATTGGTGAGAGATCTGAAGAATTTGCTGGCCAGGGCAACAGTCGAGGATTTTGCGTATCCAGAAAGGCCCGTACAGGACCTGCAACATGCGTTCGTGCATTATCTTGTTGAAATGTAGGGTTTCGCAGGTATCGTATGACGGATAGAGCCACGGGTCGTGACACACATGAAATTCCACTGTTCAAAGTACCGTCGATGCGAACAAGAGGTGACCGAGACGTGTAACCAATGGTACCCCATACCATCACACCGGGTAATACGCCAGTATGACGATGACGAATACACGCTTCCAATGTCCGTTCTCCGCGATGTCGCCAAACACGGATGCGACCATCATGATGCTGTAAACAAAACCTGGATTCATCCGAAAAAATGACTTCTTGCCATTCGTGTACCCAGGTTCGTCGTTGCGTACACTATTGCAGGCACTCCTGTCTGTGATGCAGCGTCAAGGGTAACCGCAGCCATGGTCTCCGAGCTGATAGTCCATGCTGCTGCAAACGTCGTCGAACTGTTCATGCAGATGGTTGTTGTCTTGCACGATCCGTTACAGCCATGCGGTTAAGATGCCTGTCATCTCGACTGGTAGTGATACGAGGCCGTTGGGATCTACAGCATCTTCTTCCTGTCGGTTAAATTTCGCGTCAGTAGCACGTCATCTTCGTGATATAGCAATTTTAATAACCACGAGTGTAGAAGGTTGGATATGAATTTTAGTCTACCACTCTTTTGCGAGTGGAACCCTTCATTACATGTCCTCGTTCGGTGGTTGCGAGTAATTGCGAAACGCCATAAATCGCACACATTACTTTCTTTGCACGTCTGTTCGTCTCTCTGTCTCATAAAAATTCTCGTCGGGAGATAAAACAGCTTCCCTGGTGTGAAAATAGTTATGGCTGATGTAGTAGCAACAATAACAGTAATGCAGTAAAAAATCGTAGTATATCTTCGTTTACGAAGGCAACCGCTAAATCGACTGGCTCCGAGAATCCTATTGTACCCCCTCTCCTTTCCAATCATAGCGTGCTGCCGCGCCTCTACCTACACAAACCGTCAATCCTCCACTTGCACAACCCCCGCATTCTCTCCCAGTGAAATTTCAGCCACCTCCTTCTACAAGCTATGCCCTAACATGTACCCATTCTACCAACTCTGAATCCTGTGTGTCCTTATCGCCTCCCCACTCTCCCCATGGCTTCCCCACTATCCTCTTCCCTAATCACTTCATCTCCACTCTCACTCCCCACCCCTGTCCATCACATTTATAACTCCGAAAAACAACTATTCCTTTCTCTGTGACAGCTGCTAGACACCCCTTTCCCGTCTCCACCTTGTACCAGACTCCCATCCTCTTCAAGAGCATACTGCTCTCCTTCCATTAACTATTCCAATAAACGACCTAATATTAAATATATTTTCATCAGTCGCTGCTATAATATTTATGTATTTTATACTATGGCCATCTTCAGTTCATCTGCAATGCACCTCATTTACATGGGCTCCCAAAACCGGATTTCTTCAACCGATTTCCCAATTCCGCTTTTGGTTGGTCATGTAAACACTCAAAAATCGATTCTGGAAATCCACTTCTCTAAAGCGGTTTCCCAGTTCCATAATCGATTATCGTGCCCATGTAAACGCAACCGTTTCTGAAGTGTTCTTGGTTTGTCAGATTGTGCTTTCTTGTTAAGAATTTTCGACACATATGAACAGAGTAATTTTTTCTGCCGTGAAATGTAAGTATAAATTTTAGAGCATGAATATCTGTATTTAAGTTAAGAAATATAGCGATTGTGCTGACTAAAACAGGAACTGAAACAGTTGTTTTTCTGGCGCCATATTGAGCGAGCTAGGAAATCCGATTCAGGCCTTAACATGTAAATACGACAGTGAAAAACTCTCTACGAAATTCGATTTTCGTCTTCCAGAAGATTTGTTGCATGTAAACATAGTGGATTTGTTACATTTTTCGTATGGTGTTATAATACATAAATTGCAGGATACGATGATTTTTGTATAAAATTTGATTCTACATACTTTCTGAATTTGTGTTTTCCATAGAGTATTGTTAACTGTTCTGTCATTGCAGTTAGTTTTTACTGCAATTTGATGCTACTCTGATAGTTACTTATATTGGTCAATAATATTGTTTGGTTAGAGTGGTTTGTTTAGGTCTAGATCAACGATACTTTAAGCAGTCCAAAGGGTATACGTCGGTGTAATGTATGTTGAAAATTTAGTCTTTGGTTGTGTTAGTCAACGATACTATATGGTTACCGTGGCTTGTTTAGGTCAGTGTTTCCAAGCTTTTTGAATACGCGACCCCCTTCTAACCTAAAACATTGTGGCGGCCCCCCATCACCCAACCTCTCCGACAGAACCATGCATGTATTTTCAAAGGCAACGGATTTAATTTTCTTCTGATCATAAACCTTCTTGGAAGAAAAGTACAGTATTGTACATTATACGATAAATTTCAGTCAATTTTTTTAATGGAATGCAGTTCTATCATTAATGAATTCCATCAGAAAAATATACAATATCAATTTAAATTAAGAAACCCTGAGACGGTTTTTCGTCTCAAACATGCCCAAGACATTAATGATAAGGGTGAAGCAATGAATGAAAATTTGTGATGCGGCCGGGAATCGAACCCAGACCCCCATGCTTACTAGGCAGACGTCTGACCATTTTTTTTTTTTTTTTTTTACACCCATGCCCCAGGGAGGACTCGAACCTCCACGGCGAACAACCGCGCGCTCCGCAGCGAGACGCTTTTTTTTTTTACGCCTTAACCACTTTTTTATTTTATTTTATTTTTTTGCTTTTGACCATTTTTTTAGACGTCTTAACCGATTTTTTTTTTTTTTTTTTTTTTTTTTTTTTTTTTTTTTTTTTTTTTTCTTCCGCTTCCGGCCAGCGGTCGCCTTAACCATTTTTTTTTTTAAATCTGTACTTCAATCTTTGCTTCCACTTTGGCAAAGAAAAAGAAAACTTCTTGTATGAGCCAAATTTTCCTCCACATCCACAGAATTACACTGCTTGTTTGGCTCAGTATAATAGGATACAGGAAAAAAAAAAAAAAAAAAAAAAAAAAAAAAAAAAAAAAAAATTCTTCCTTCATTTGTGTGAAGGTGAGACTATATTTTTCGTCTCAAAACTAACAAAATTTTTACTTCTGTTAAATGGAAAAGTATATAATTATACAGATATTATCCAGCTTCTTCAATGTTGAAAATAAAAACTAAACACCAAAAACTGAACTTGTAATTTTTAGTATGGGTAGTCCTTTAAAACTGCGTTCTTCTCTACTTTCTCTTACTTCATCAAATGTGCTCTTACTTCATGTCTAAAGGGTGTTAATCGGAAGTATTTCCTTTGGATACCGCCTTCTCTGTGTAAATAACTCTCCTTACTTTTGTTATTCTACATTATTGTTTTAATTAAAAAGTTTGCAAAGTTCTCTTTATATTTTTTAGTACGCATTAACATATGGTGCTCAACTGTGAGATATGTTGTGAAGTCCTCCCTGGAGGTTGATTGTCTGGTTAGGATGTAATGTATTGTTTGGCCTTTCAGCCAGTTGATAGCGTTCCTCCTCGTTCTTGGGTAAGGTATTTCATCTGGGTTTAAAAATTGAGCCGGCGTGATCACATTGGGCGAGGTCCTACAGATGCTCGCTATCTTCTGTTTGATGTAGTGCCATATGTCTGTTACCTTAGCACACAACAACTTGTGTTCATCATCGTCCTGTACATTGCAGTATGCACACATCGGTGTCTCTGCCAAATGAATAGCATGAAGTCGGGAGTTTGTTGCCAGTTTTCTGTTGACAGCGAAATACCAGCTCGACTTCGCATATGTTGGCAGGTGTCTACTGTGTATGTTATCCCAGATGGCATTCCAATTGTTGAACGGATATTTTTGTTCTATATTGTTCCTGGCCTTCGTTTTGATCAGGTTGTTGTAAAGATGTTTTACTTTAACGATGTCCTTGTCGGGGATTTTGTCATGTAGGTAGCTATACTCCACTAAAAAATATTTGAGGTGGTACAGACCGTTGGGTATATGTCGAACATTGATTGGTGCATGGAGATCTTCAGGGGCAATTTCATTCAGCAAATGCCCAGCGAGGCTACCATTTGGCTGTTTCCAGTTCTTATACATGTTTGATACGTATAAAGCCCGCGCCTTTATTCTCACGTCTGTGAGATTTAACCCGCCATAATACGTTGGAAGCATCAGAGTATCATACGTGACCTTAAATATGCGGCCTCGGCTCACGAAATGTCCCAGTGCCGATGTAATGCATTTAGCCATCGTTGCTGGCAAGGGTAACACTTGCGCAACATAATTTACTTTGGAGGTGATGTAGATATTAGCCACAGATACTTTTTGGAGTTCATCTAGTTTCCTGATGCTGTGCTCTTGGACAGTGGCACGGATTCTGTGAAGTATTTTCCTGTAATTCACAGCAACAGTGTTTTGTATACTTCTTTTAAAATCAATTCCTAGACATTTCATGATTGAAAGAGCAGGTAACTGTCCTTGTATCTGCGATCCCAGTCCACGACCAATTTCGAATATCCCGGACTTCACTCTATTTAGTTTCGCACCACTTGCCTGTTCATATTTTCCTACTATTTGTAGTGCGGTTTGTACCTCATTACCATCCGTAACAACGAAACTAACGTCATCAGCGTACGCATGACACACAATTTTTTCACCTCTTATATAGAGACCCCGTAGATTCTCTGTAAGAGAGGCGAGAAGGGGTTCGATGGCGATCGCAAAAAGTGCCATTGACATCGGACACCCTTGCCTGATGGAACTGGTGACTTGAATCGGACGGCTGACTTGTCCATTGATGACAACCCTGGCTGAGTTATTCATTAGTGTGTTGCGTATGACGGCGAGGAACTGCGGTGGGAATCCCATCGCATCCATAGTTCGAAGCAAAAACTGGTGATTAACTCTATCAAACGCCTTGTCAAAATCCAGCGACACTATGGCACACTTGATTTTGCAGACATCAGCCGTGGAAATGAGGTCCCTGTAACCACAGAGTGCCTGCAGAATTTTTCTGTCCTTGCCTACACTTGTTTGGTATGCGCCGATGACGCCGGTCATGGTGTTACGCAATCTTCGCGCTATAATGCGACCAAAGATTTTGTAGTCGCTATTTAATAGCGTGATTGGCCGCAGGTTGCCGACGGTGTTAGAAGTCGAGGTCTTGGGCACTAAAACTACCATACCTTCTCGGAATTCTGTTGGAACAACAACGTCAGGATTTAAAAGTTCATTGCATATTACGGTGAATTTAGGTGTTATAAGTTCCCTGAACTGCTGATAAAATTCGGCTGGGATTCCATCCTGTCCCGGCGACTTGTTTTTCTTACTATCATTTATGGCTTCTAGAACGTCGTCTTCAGTAACTTCTGAAGTAAGACTGAGCGCTTCCGCGTGGGTTACTCTGCCTTGCAGGTTGGTCAGTAATTCGTCCTGAAGCTGTTCTTCAATCGGGTGGCTGGACAATAAGGAGGTAAAATGTTGTAGTAGTGCCTCTTTGATTTCAGAGTGCTTCGTCAGCTTTCTTCCGTCAGCAGTTATTAAAAAAAATGTTCAAATGTTTGTATAGTCTATGGGACTTAACTACGGGGTCATCAGTCCCTAAACTTACAAACTACTTATGAACTACTTACGAACTAGGACGGCACAAATATCCATGCCCGAGGGGGGATTCGAACCCCCGACCGTAGTGACCGTTCGGACCGTGACTGGAGCGCCTTAGTCCCCTCGGCCACCGCGGCCGGCAGCAGTTATTAATTCAGTTAATATTTTGCGCGAGACTCTTTTGGATTCAAGTATCACGTGATATATTGAAGTGTCCTCTTGTGGTGCTACATTCTGGACCCGCGACCTTATTTGGTATCCTTCTAACTGTCTGCGCCGAAGAGTCAGAATTTTTGCTTTAATCTTTTTAATGCGTTCGTAATTCCCGACCATTGTTGCATCTGACGTGTGCAGATCCCTTGGACACTGAAAGTAAAACTCCATGGTTGATTTGTACCAAAAGCTGTTTTCTTTCGCATAATTAATGAAAAACTTTCGTATTTTGGGTTTGGCGTAACGTAGCCACCAGGTTATACCGGAGTTGTAAGAGGTGAATTTGCTTTCGCATTCTCGCCACAGGGTTTGGAACGCCTCCTTACAAACATGGTCGTTCAGGTGGGATACATTTAGTTTCCAGGTACCTCTCCCTCGAAACGTCCCCTGTTTGTCCATATTAAGTGTGCATATGAACGCAGCATGATCCGAAAATGCCGTTGGCCAGACTTCGGACTGTAAAATGTGGTCTTTTAAAGTTTGCGAGACATATATCCTGTCTAGCCTGCTCGCCGAGTGGTTGGTCACGTGTGTAAACCCAGGGGTTGCACCGTGCATATGCTCCCATGAATCCGTTAGTCGTAAGTCAGTTACTATGCGTTCTAGTTCAGTTGACTTGTTAAAATTCGGAATTTGATCTTTTGCATGGAGAACGCAGTTAAAATCCCCTCCCATGATAATATGGTCGTACCGGGATCCAAACAGGGGAACAATTTCTTCTTTAAAAAACTTCGCCCGGTGTTGCCTGTTGCTTGAACCTGAGGGAGCATAGACATTTATCAGACGTGTCTTATTTATGGTACCCGCTAGTCCTTTACTGTTTGGTAATTTTACAATGTCTTCTAAGATGATGCCCTCTTTTATAAGTATAGCCGTGCCCATTTCTGTACTATTGCCGGGGTTCACTATTGCGTTGAATCCAGTTATGTGGTCAAGATCAATTCCTGTCACTTCTTGTAATAAAATGATGTCACTATCAGAGGCATATATAAAGTCCTTTAAATTTTGTAGTTTGAACGAGCTTTGTATCTTGTTCAGGTTGATTGTGGCGATCTTGTATGCTTGTCGTTCAGGCATGTTTCTTCCTAATTTATCTATCTTCTAAAACAGACTTCAAATTCTTCATATGAAAGTCACGTTTTAAAAACATCTTAATAATATTCGTCGGTGTCAAAGGGGTCGGGGATTCGTCTCTGAAGAGAGGATGTATCTTTCATTGCGACATCGTCATTAATTTTGTCATCCTGGTCTGAGGGTGGTGTGCTTGCCGCTTCGCTTTCTGAGTCATCATTCATCCCCTCATCCGCCGTGTCGGTGCCGTCGTCGTCCGCCCAGTTAGTTTTGGGTGCCTGTGGAAGGTCGTGGGGAGCTTCCGAAGACAGACTTCCTTCTATTCGTTCTCCAGTTGCCTTGAATGTCATTCCTTCTGTCTCATGTTTTCCCGTCACGGAAATGGGGTTCTGTTCCTTAGCTGGAGCCTTTTTTATTTCGGTGGCGTCCTTCTGGCAGAGGCTGCTCCCTATTTCCTTCGCTTTCTGACGCAAAGAGGGGGCGGTCTCGTTTGCACCTTGGCGTGCCAACCTCCGTTTCCTAGTCCTTCTGGGGGAGTTCCTCTTTGACGGGCGCTCTTCATTTACCATGCCAATTTCTGGTTCTTTTACCGGTGTTGCTTCCTCCGTTGCCGGGGTTTTTTCCACCTTTCCGGTTGGGGTCACCTGAGTCGGCAGGGCTGCAGCAGCTGTCGGAGGTGGTAGGGGCTCAGATGAGTCTTCCAGTACGTTAGTACGTATATCCTTAGAAATTTCAGCCACCTGCGTCGGCAGAGGTGCAGCAGCTGTCGTAAGTGGATGGGTTTCAGGTATTTCTTCCGGTACGATAACAGTTATATCCATAGATATTTCAGTCTCAGCATCGGCGGTAGCTGCAGTCACTTCCGGGCTCGGATAGGCAGACGGCTGCGCGCGAGCTGCGGCCGCGTGAGTGACGGGCAGTGACGTCACAGTCTGAGGTCTGGCCGGCTCGCCTGCCGGCAGTTGTGCCACGCGCCTCTGTATACAGTTAATGCGGACATGTCCAGGCTTGTTACATAAAGAACAAGTACGCGGTTGGTCGTCATAGATGACAATACCTCTGTACCCACACACATTAATGTATGACGGGATATGCTGTCGTAACTCAACTTTAAGTTGGCGTACACCATTGAGTACAGGAAACTTGTGGGCGCTCGACCACCTCTCTGCAACGTTAGAAAGCACTGTCCCGAACGGTGATATTACTGCATTTATGTGTTCTTCAGTTATTTCGAAAGGAAGCTCAAATATTCGGATAGTCCGAACGCCAAACCCTGCATGGGAAACGGTAACATCTCCAACACGCCCATCAGAATATTTAAATTTTAGCATACCTCCACAAGACTCAACAACTTTGTCACATAGCTCGGCACTACTCAATTTCACAAAAACTACGCAGGTTACAATCGAAATATGGATACCAATAAGATCGTTTGCTGATAACTTCACCTCTTGTTCCAGCCAATTCTCGATTTCAAAAGACCTCGGTCGCGCGGATCGGTTGTCAAACGTCAATTTCAACGTATCTTTCCTTGTAGGTTGTGCCATCACTGACATCTACTCATAATTCCTCAACAACTTATACAAGTACAGCACGAAGCTGCAGCAAGCGCGAAGACTTACCCACGCGGAAGCGAGCAGGCGCAGCGGACAGCACACTTCCTACCGCCAGCGCGGCCGCCAGCAGACTATGCTACTCTGATAGTTACTTATATTGGTCAATAATATTGTTTGGTTAGAGTGGTTTGTTTAGGTCTAGATCAACGATACTTTAAGCAGTCCAAAGGGTATACGTCGGTGTAATGTATGTTGAAAATTTAGTCTTTGGTTGTGTTAGTCAACGATACTATATGGTTACCGTGGCTTGTTTAGGTCAGTGTTTCCAAGCTTTTTGAATACGCGACCCCCTTCTAACCTAAAACATTGTGGCGGCCCCCCATCACCCAACCTCTCCGACAGAACCATGCATGTATTTTCAAAGGCAACGGATTTAATTTTCTTCTGATCATAAACCTTCTTGGAAGAAAAGTACAGTATTGTACATTATACGATAAATTTCAGTCAATTTTTTTAATGGAATGCAGTTCTATCATTAATGAATTCCATCAGAAAAATATACAATATCAATTTAAATTAAGAAACCCTGAGACGGTTTTTCGTCTCAAACATGCCCAAGACATTAATGATAAGGGTGAAGCAATGAATGAAAATTTGTGATGCGGCCGGGAATCGAACCCAGACCCCCATGCTTACTAGGCAGACGTCTGACCATTAGACCGACGCACCACTAAAGATTAAGGCGCCTCGGAATAGTCTTAGTACGACTTCCCTCCACGTCACAAACTTTATCTATATTATCTATGAAAATTATTATAAATTATCTATGGAAGACAGAAGCTGAATTAAAGTTAGTGACATGGAGGGAAGTCGTATTTAGACTATTCCGAGGCGCGTTAATCGTTAGTGGTGTGGTGGTCTAACGGTAAGAAGTCTGCCTAGTAAGCATGGAGGTTCGGTTTCAATTCCCGGCCGCATCACAAATTGCAATTCATTGCTTCACCTTTATCTTTAATGTCTTGAACTTGTTTGAGGCGAAAAACCGTCTTAGGGTTTCTGAATTTAAATTTAAATTGATATTTATATCACCTTAACAGGAATGTTCCACTATGTCCATTGCCGAGGTGCTATTCCGCTGCATGGAGAGCCTTGGCAGTAGTGGCAATTATGTAAGGAACACAGAAGCTGTATTAAAATTTGTGGTACTTAGATTATTCCGAGGCGCCTTAATCGTTAGTGTTGCGGTGGGCTAACGGTAAGACGTCTGCCTCGTAAGCAAAAAGGTCTGAGTTCGATTCCCGGCCGTATCACAAGTTTTAATTCATTGCTTCACCTTTATCTTTAGAAAAAGATACGTTCCAAAACGAGGTTTCTCATCGCAGATAAAGCTCAGATGTGAATTATGCTCTTTGAGAAAGGTCCTTCACTTTGAAACAATCGAAATTCTCAAAATTACTTACAGTGCCTTGTGACTTTAGCTATCGCCTAGTACCTGAAAACAGTTTCCACGCCTTTCGTTTCGTAATTGTTAACACGGCGTCTTTAGTATCACACAATATTTGTTGTATTCAACTAGGTATTGATGATAAACTAGGAATTGTGTTGCGAGTCACAGGTTGAAAAACACTGGTTTAGATCAGTACCAAGGAAATACGAAAATAATCTAGAAGGTATATCATTGGTGTAATCTGTACTAAAATTTTGTTTCTTATTGTGTAGTTGTTCACCTGGTTCCTGTTTGTATATGTCAATAAAATTTTCGAGGAAACTTTTATGTTTAAAATTTGTTTGTTTATTTACTATTAGATGAGGTTGTTTTTCGGTGTGTAAAAATATTTCTAATTTTTCTAAAATGTTCATTATTGGTCCTTTTGGTGTAATGTGTAATATCAATGTTGAAGTTGCACCCCCCCCCCTTTCTTTTTGCCAGGAACTGTTTTACAATATTGGCTGTGTGTGGATCAGTGTCGTCGTGTAACTTTCAACACCCACCATACTAAATCCACCAAACGTCCTCCTATTTCCTGCTGAAACTCGCTTTGAAAGGCTTTTGAAAAACACCCCCAAAGGAAGACTTCTGCAAAGTTTCCAGAACATATATCTCAGAGTTCAGCGATGCATGGTTATGGAAGGTGACTATTTCGAACCTGGATGTATAACTCTGGTATGTGAGCCTGCACATTCATATGTTTTGCACACAATTTTGCATTGTCCGCCATGTTGTAATTAGGCAAACGAATTTTTATCACTTAGTACGTGTCAAATAATTGCTTGAAATTTGGAATTTATGTCAATATGTGAACTAACAGACTCGTATGAGAACGGAATCGAAACATATTTCCTTTTTGTGTTCTTGTAATATAGTACGACAGTCGTAACACTTTATAGCAGCCATGTTGTAATTAGTCAAGAAACAGAATATGAATATATTTGGCCGGCACGATCAGAAATCTGTAGTTCAACACCCAGTTTCGAAGGACATTATGAATGAGTAAAGAACAAATAAAAAGGGGAGAATAAATTTCTGGATCTCATTAAAGTATTGAAATAACGCAGCGGAACTGTATGCGATTTTCTGCTAGTTTTCAGACTGCTCACTTTGTTCCTTTCAAGAGATCTGGTACATTCGATGCGATCCAGTGTAACAGAGTAACTATTTTTGTCTATGCCACTCTTAGCACCGCGCCACCTCGAGCGATGAGACAGCTGAATTTCATCAAGGTAGTACAGAGATAAATGGTGACAGTCAACTAGTTCAAATGTTTGTAGAGTCTATGGGACTTAACTACGGAGTCATCAGTCCCTAAACTTACAAACTATTTATGAACTACTTACAACTAAGGACGGCACAAATATCCATGCCCGAGGGGGGATTCGAACCCCCGACCGTAGTGGCCGTGCAGACCGTGACTGGAGCGCCTCAATCCCCTCGGCCACCGCGGCCGGCCAACTAGTACTAGCATCGTTGTTCAGAACGCTCAGATAGTTGCAGTTCAACATTCGATTTCCACATGTACAATACATAAATACGAGTCTGCAATACATAAATGCGAGTCTTTCTTAATTCTTAGGTCAAGTGGAGCACTGTCTTTGCAGAACTAAAGATTTCATACTACGTTATGCGTAATGAATCATTAAAGAGATCTCTAAACATGTTTTACAGAAAACCGTCAAATGTAGTTCAAAGTTAAGTAAACCAGTTATCAACCAGAAGACTGTTTGACTACCGTAGTACTTTACCAAACATGTTCCTGTTAGAGGTGCTGTGCCGTTTGCCTATCCAACCTTCGAACTGACTTAACCAGCCATTTACAGGAGGACCTATAGTGAAATGCGGATTCCTAACCGTGTTATGAACTGTTTGACTACCGTAGTACTTTACCAAACATGTTCCTGTTAGAGGTGCTGTGCCGTTTGCCTATCCAACCTTCGAACTGACTTAACCAGCCATTTACAGGAGGACCTATAGTGAAATGCGGATTCCTAACCGTGTTGTGCCTTGGTATTTTTTACGTTTACAAACGTTACCAGAAATGAAAGACTCATAGGTGAGAAATACAAATCCTAGGAATGACCAGGGTTCGAACGTATGATCTTTACATTTGTAGTTCGGCATTTTACCAGCGAACCACGGAAGCACTGCCTAACATTGTTTTATTCTGTGTGTGTATTCCCTTTGAGAAACAAATTAAATATGTGCCAATTCAAACGTTTGTAGAGCTTATGGGTCTTAACTACGGGGTCATCAGTCCCTAAAATTATAATCTACAAGGTGTCTCTCGAAAGACGCCTGCCAAACGTCTGTGGATCGCGCGGTACGGCTCCCGGCCGCCGCCACCGCATCCGCTGGCCACGGCAGCGCCCGATTCTTGGACTCTATTGTGCCACGGGCGCATACACTGAGTAAAAGTCTAAAAAACATTGCTATCTGAGTAACCTAAGCTTACCTTTATTTACAGTAGATGTTCAGAATGATGTCCCTCTATGGAAAGAGCGACCTGACATCTCTCGAACACATTTGCGAACTCTCGACGAATTTCGGCTGCCGAATGGCAGAATGAAACTCGCCGTGATTATCCCACACATGTTGCACAGAGGCAACCCACAGCCGCGCAGTATGATGAGCTGTCATCACCCTCTGATTCAACTGTATCAACTCAGAATTCTGAAGTACTTGATCTGTTCCAGTCACGAGTAATACAAGAACTGTAATATAGTAATATTCTTTTCAAATGTTGTTTAAATGTCGTTATAATTTAACATGTAACATTAAAGTACTAATGTCAAATCATCATATATGTTGTTGTAATTTTTAAACTATCACTTAAGTTTTCCGAGTTTGTCTTTTCTTCAGATCGTTCAAATCTGTAACACTGAAATCTTTGGGTCAGTGGAGAAAACGACTATTCAACAATGTGAAACCTTAACTACTCCCGGCGTAATGAATGCTCAAACAACTTACGGGTATGAAACTTCCTGCTAGATTAAAATTGTGTGCCGGAACCGGGACTCGAACCTGGGACCTTTGCCTTTCGCGGGCAAGCGCTCTACCGACTGAGCTATCCCGACACGACTCACGATGCCGCCTCACAACTTTACTTCCGCCAGTACCTCGCCTCCTACTTTGCAAACTTCACAGAAGCTCTCCTGCGAACCATGCAAGACTAGCACTCCTGGAAGAAAGGACATGGTGGAGACATGGATTAGCCACAGCCTATGGGATGTTTTCAGAATTAAACTTTTCACTCTGCAGCGGAGTGTGCGCTGATGTGAAATTTCCTGCCAGATTATAATTGTGTGCCGGAACCGGGACTCGAACCTGGGATCTTTGCGCTTTCCCGCGAAAGGCAAGGGTCCCAGGTTCGAGTCCCGGTTCCGGCACACAATTTTAATCTGCCAGGAAGTTTCATATCAGCGTACACTCCGCTGCAGAGTGAAAAGTTTCCTTCTGGAACTTACGGGTATGCTGCCGGGTGACGTCGTCGACAACCTTGCAGTTGTGACATGTATTATATTGGTCAAGACTGTGGAAGACTGTGGAAGACCGGTGTATTGAACACAAACGTTAAACGCGCTTACAACAGCCAAACAAATTCGCTGTTGCGGAACACTGCCTTGGCACCGGTTATCCTATGGAATACAACTCGGACATTCTGACATGTACTTCCAAATATTGGGATAGTGTTATTAAGGAAGCTGTTGAAATCAAACTAGCAAGCGACCTTATAAACAGAGATGGTGTTTTTTTGTTTAAATTCTGCTTGGAATCCGGCACTGTCTCTCGTAAAAAAACAGAGGGAGGGGGAGAGAGCTAAACACGAAGAAGTCTGCTGGTCCGGATGGAATACCAGTTCGGTTTTACAAAGACTATTCTGCGGCATTGGCCCCCTACTTAGCTTGCATTTATCGCGAATCTTTAATTCAGCGCAAAGTTCCTAGTGATTGGAAAAAAGCGCAGGTGACTCCCGTGTATAAGAAAGGAAAGAGAACTGACCCCATACAATTACAGGCCAATATCGTTGACATCGGTTTCATGTAGAATTTTGGAGCATATTCTCAGTTCGAATATAGTAAATTTCCTTGAAACGGAAAAGCTTCTTTCCATGAATCAGCACGGGTTTAGGAAACATCGTTCATGTGAAACTCAGCTTGCCCTTTTCTCACATGAGCCATGGACGAAGGGCAACAGGCGGATTGTGTTTTTCACGACTTCAAAAAGGCGTTCGACGCGGTGCCACGCTGCAGACTGCTAACGAAGATACGAGCTTATGGAATAGGTTCACAGATTTGTGCTGGCTGGAACACTGCCTAAGTAATAGAACACAGTACGTTGTTCTCCACGGCGAGTGTTCATCAGAGACGAGTGTATCGTCAGGCGTGTCCCAGGGGAGTGTGATAGGACCGCTATTATTTTGCCGGCCGCGGTGGCCGAGGGGACTGAGGCGCTCCAGTCACGGTCTGTACGGCCACTACTGTCGGGGGTTCAAATCCCCCCCTCGGGCATGGATATTTGTGCCGTCCTAGTTCGTAAGTAGTTCATAAGTAGTTTGTAAGTTTAGGGACTGATGACCCCGTAGTCATCAAACCTACATTTGAACATTTTTTTGCTATTATTTTCTATCTATATAAATGATCTGATGGACAGAGTAAGTTTTAATTTGCGGCTGTTTGCTGATGATGCTGTGGTGTATGGGAGGGTGTCGTCTGTAGCCGACTGTAATAGCATACAGGTTGACTTAGACAAAATTTCTAGTTGGTGCGAAGAATGGCAGCTAGCTCTCAATGTAGAAAAATGTAAGGTGATGCCCATGAGTAGAAAAAACAATCCTATAATGTTCGAATACAGCATTAGTAGTGAGCTTCTTGATGCTGTCGCGTCGTTCAAATATCTAGGCGTAACATTGCAGAGCGATATGAAATGGAACGAGCATGTAAGGACAGTTGTGAGTAAGGCAGACAGTCGACTTAGGTTTATTGGGAGAATTTTGGGAAGATGTACTTCACCTGTAAAGGAGACCGCGTATAAAACGCTTGTACGACCACGTCTTGAGTATTGCTCAAGTATTTGGGACCCGCAGCAGATCGGTTTGAAGGAAGACATAGAGGACAGCGGTTCAGAGGCGAGCAGCTAGATTTGTTACCGGTAGGTTCGACCAATGCGCGAGTGTCACGGAAATGCTCCGGCAACTAAATTGGGGATCGCTGGAAGAAAGACGACGTTCTTTTCGTGAATTTCTGTTAAGTACATTTAGAGGGCCGGAATTTGAAGCTGAGTGTAGTACGATCTTGCTGCCGCCTACTTCCATTTCGCGTAAAGATCACAAAGACAAGATGAGAGAAATTAGGGCTCGTGCGGAGGCATATAGGCATTCTTTTTTCATCGTTCAATTTGGGAGTGGAATAGAAAAGAAAATGCCTAGTAGTGGTACAGTGTACCCTCCGCCACGCAACTTACGGTGAATTGCGGAGTATGTATGTAGCTGTAGATGTAGAATTAATGCTGCATCACCTGTTGATTGACAGTCACTATCGACATTTCTGATGTTTGCTCATATTTGATAGTGTTGACTCTGTAGTGACTTGAACTGTGTGTGTTAGCTTCCTCGTTTACCCTTTGCATACCGAGGTATTCAATACGCTTGCACATTGCTTCCTTGAGTGCAGTTGTTCCTTGAGAATGGCAGGATGTCCTGCCGAAATACCGTCGGTTGTCGACGACGTCACCCGGCAGCATACCCGTAAGTTGTTGGGACAATTCAACAGTTTTTCTCACAAATTTAGCGTTTTACTCGTTTGACGTTTATTTTATCGTACATTTTCTAATCCGAGCGACCATTATAATCAGTGACATAAATATTTGGTGTTGTTACTTTCTGCGGAATTTTAGAAGAACAAATACCTTTTTTCCCCGAAAAAAAAAATTAACTTAGTAAATTTTAAATTGCCATATTACCTCCTGCCCAATTATTTTCAGATAGTATTAACAATGAATTATCATTTTTGTTTCCGACTCACCTCAGAGTAATCAACAGTTTCTCTTCCGGCATTATACAAGCTCACATAAGAGTATCATTACCTATAATGGAATTTCTTATATTTTCCAGAAGGTTATCAAAAGATGCGACTGACCTCCTTGTATAGTTAAAATAATGATCTGGGTAGTATCGAAGATCCCCCTAAATCGTTTTTAAAAATAAGGAACAGTAAGGGCCGTATAACACTTCCGTGGGGATCGCTAGATATCACTCCTGTTTTACTCAGTGACTTTCCGTCAATTACAATGTACTTTGTCCTTTGTGACAGGAATCGCAAATCCAGTCGCACAACTTTGGCGATATTCCTCAAGCGCGTAATTTGATTAGGAGACGCTTGGGAGGTACAGTGTCAAAAGCCTTCCGGAAATCTAGAAATATGGAATCGATTAGAGATCCTTTGTCGAAAGCACTCGTCACTCAATGTGAGTTAAGAGCTAGTGTGTTTGACAAGAACGATAATTTATAAATCCTTGTTGACTATGGGACAATAGGTTGTTCTCTTCGAGGTACTTCATAAAGTTTGAGGAGAATATATGTGTTAAAATCCACGTTAATGGTGCAGGCCTGTAATTTTGCGGGTCACTACTATTGCCTTTCTTGAATATTGGAGTGAACTGGGCAACCTGCCAGTCTTTGGGTACGGACTCTTTCACTGAGCGAGCGGTTGTATATGATTGCATCAGCATACTCTGAGAGGTACCTAATAGGTATACAATCGGGACCGGAGACTTGTTTTTCTTAAGTGATATAAGTTGGTTTAACACTCGAGGAGTACCTACGTAGCCGGCCGCGGTGGCCGAGGGGACTAAGGCGCTACAGTCACGGTCTGCTCGGCCATTATGGTCGGGGGTTCGAATCCCCCCTCGGGCATGGGTATTTGTGCCGTCCTAGTACGTAAGTAGTTCATAAGTAGTTTGTAAGTTTAGGGACTGATGACCCCGTAGTTAAGTCCCATAGATTATATTAAAAAAAATAATAATTAAAAAAAAATACCTACGTAAAAGTTGCGCATGCTTACAGCTGTACTTGATTCCAATTCAGGAGTGTTTGCTTCGTCTGCTTTGGTGAAGGAATTTCGGAATCTGAGTGTAGCAATTCTGCTTTAGCGGAACTGTCAATACCGTTGCTATCTCGTTGTGAAGGTATTGATTCAGGTAGAAATCACTGTGGTAGGGTGAAAATGTATGCAGCACAAATCGGATTTTCAGCGGCTCAGAGGTACTGGAATGTGATTTTCTGATGTCTCTGGTACTGGTGTCACTGGAATTCTTTTCTTAATTTAGAAGGCAACATAGTGAATTCAACTGGGAACTGCGAGGTAGGTACCAAGAGGCCTATTTGGACCCAAGATGAGGAGTCTCGGTGTGCCGGCCGTCTCTAATGACCACGCTGTCGACGGGACGTTAAACCCTAAAGGGTATATTACACGGAGCGTATTTGGTCGCTACTCGCTGGCGTCTGTTGTCGCTCGGCGTATGGGCGAATAGCGAATGAATACGCTGACGCAATGACACGCGGCGACTTCAGACGCTGGCTTCTTCGTAAAAACAAGTGAAACACGACGTAGCATATGATACTTTGTTTTGGAGGTTAGGTGATACCAAACAGTTCTGTTTCCCAAGATGCGACATGGTCGCGAATTTATAACAGTGATCCATTTTGTAATTACTTTTAATATCTTGATTTACGTCGATCACAAAATTTCTCGTTTTGACGACCGGTTTCGGTCAGTGATGACCATTTTCAAGTCTACAGCAAATCGGAAACAGGACAAATTTAGTAATAGACTACGGTACCTTACAAAAAAGGCATTACAGTCATCAATATAAAAATGTGTTACAATATTATACATCATACCTGTTGTTACATTCCATAATGAAGATACACTTATGCTGTGATGATGCCATATGGCTATATTACATATATTGATGACTGTAATCCATTATTTATGTTTTATAAGGTAGTCTAACACTAGATCTATCTTCTGTTTCTGATTTGTTGTAGACTTGAAAATGGTCATCCTGACCGAAACCGGTCGTCAAAACGACGAGAAATTTTGTGATCATTGACGTAAATAAAGATATTAAAAGTTCTGTGTCCCACCAAACAAAATATGAAGTGGAATTCTAATCAAATTTCTGAAAATTTACCGACGTTTTCCAGTATTATGGGACATTAAAAATAACGATTATTTAAATTTTATTCTTGGCGAGATCGCCATCCTCATAATGGTATTCTGTTTCCTTGTTTTATCCTCTACCAGTTACAGTAATCTATCAAAATTTTCTTATGTGATCTTCATTATATTTACGTAGGCAGAAGGACCTTCACACGATAATTCACCCAAAAGATTTGCAGAAGCACCATATTTATCTCTCCTCGCAATCTACCTTCTAATCCATTCCTTTTTATTCTTTTCTACTTTTCCGTTTTGCTTTTGGTTCATTAATTGTTCCTTTAAAACTGTTGCTAGAAACACAACGCCAGCATTTACAATATCCTTCGACATTTTGACTCGACTGGTGGCTACTTTAGACGCTCCCGTATATGACAAGGGGGCGACCAAACACGCCAGCGACCAGAGTCTAAAGTAGCCCACCCTTCAACTTTAGACGCTCGCGTTTCGGAGCAGCGACTTTGTTCGCTGTCCTTGTTCACGCGGAGCGAATTTAGCAGCTGCGTCCACGGTTGGTAGAAACACGGTAGGGGTCACGCGCAGGCAGGCTGTGAGCGATGACGTCAGAGCGCACCCTCTCGCCGCGCCGCGCTGCGTTTAGCCGTATAGGCGCACGGCGCACAACAAGCTTAACTCATGCACAGGTTTCAGTGTGTTCGAGATTATCTATGTTTTCGTGTATTATCGTCATAGTAACAATTATGAAGATCTATATTAGTTAGACTACTTTTTATGGTCTGTGAAATGCTAGTTTGAAGCCTCCGAAGGACGTCAACCTCTTTCACCATATCGGAGAGCGCTGTTAACCCCGATAATGTAATATTAAACTCTATTAATGTGTTTCCGTTTTGTACTCGGTAAAGTTACCTCATAACGGTTTTCATTTTTTTTTCAGTTTTTGTCTTTGTTCGCTCTCAATTCGCTTATTACTTTTGCAATTTTTTTTCTTGTTGAGAGATTTCATTCTGATGAAGGTGCATGTCCTTAGGAAACACATTACGGCAAGGTGCTCCATTCCTGGATACTTCACATTTATAATATCCCTTAGCCTTCCAAACACGTTTGGCCTATGGTCACTGTAACTGCCGTGGAATTGTTGAAATTCTCTTTGCATTCCATAAAACTTTCAGTTGGCTTTATTAAGGATCCCCTTGAAATTGTTTGAAACCAGTTCTTTCCTGAAACATTTACATTATCAGTCATTTTACCAAACAAATGTGCTAATTCAGGGTATTTTCGTTTAACTCTGTAAGGAACATGTCCTGCAATCGTCTCTAACAGCTCAACATTTTCCTTTAAATATTGAACATTTTCCCATTCGTATTCGACGTAATTCTCAAAAATTTCTGCCACCTCTGAAATAATCTCTTGCACTTCCTTGTTGTCGCTTTCACTTTCATGTAGACAGTAAGTGCGTTGCTTCTCAGATGACAGATCTACGGTCGTATCTTTTTCCGACAGTATGTTAGCACTTAAAGTATTACATTCCTTCTCAGTCTTACATTTACCATCTGATAGTATTTCGTTCGCATTAGGGCTCAAAATCAAAGACTTTATTCCTTGGAAGACGATGGTAGGCAAAGGGTGGTCGTAGAATCTTCCCAATCCTCTTATTTTGGAAAAGTAGCTCCCAAGAATATCTTGATTGCATATTGAAGATATGACGTACTTGTAGCCTCCCAGAGTTAGCTTCTTAAATAAAGAGCGTAGACTGTTTATCGACATCAAAAACCCTTTCTGGAAAGGAAGCAAATCATCAGTAGGGTTTTTTCCTTCATGTACAGTGATAATTAAGAGAATACTCTCAATCTACAGTCGCTAAAAACAATTCACACTGACCTAAAAACCGTGTTCTCACTCGTAAACTCAAGCGATACAACACGCACAATGGGAGTCAGCACGCTGCTGAGCGCTGCGAGGGTGCGCCGTGACGTCAGCGGCGCGGCTTGCTACTGCGCATCCATCTCGTGATCCCTACCGTGTTTCTACCAACCGTGGCTGCGTCCAAATACGCCAGCGACTAGCGACCAAATTCGCTCCGTGTAATATACCCTAAACCTTCCTTCCTTCCCTCGGTGCCGGTGGTTACGTATACCACAGTCTAACATACCAGTGGCGACACTCACTGGTGTAAAATCTGTTACCGTCTGACGGCTAAAACGACGCTAGCGCTCCAAGCGGAGAGCAAGGGAGCCGCCTGTTAATATCATATGAATAATACTTTATTCTCGCACCATTTTCTACGTAATTCACGATATGATTGTTTTATTTTAGATACAAAGTTTTTACTCTAACATCGGACGAAACGGATGATGCATAAATAAACATTAGTGGAACTAAAACAGATGAATGAAACGATGAAAGCTAGAACCTACTCACGCATAAAAATGTGCCTCCAAATATTTTTGCAGCTTTCCCCATTGAAACGGAAGTAATGTAAGCCTAAGAAGTGTACCATGTAGTTCCAAAGTAAACGCATATGACACACAATTTCTTTCATTTTCTTTTGTGTTTTGGTTTTCAGGACAACTTTTGTAAAACTACGACTTTCGTCTTTCTTATTGTTCTGTGTCGGAAGAGATGCTTCCAACTAAAAGTTGAAATGCGTAGAAAACTTTTTTATAGTTGAAAGTTTACGAACTGCCCTTCTTAGGTTTACGTGTCTATTTCCAAAGGAAAAAAAAAGAGTTTGGTGTTAATATTTGCCTATCTCCCTAGATGGTTTTCATCTTATTTTCCGACCTTTCAATTTTGTACTAAAGCATAAGGTTTCAGAGTTTTGTAGCATATTCTTCAGAATGTTACTTTATATTTTAAGTCTATCATACGCTTTTATTCCTGTACCTTTGGACATACAGAATGCAGTACATAGTTGTCTGTATACACTATGAACCATTTTCTACCTCTAAAAAGGTCAAACAATCACTATTATATACAGGGTGTTACAAAAAGGTACGGCCAAACTTTCAGGAAACATTTCTCACACACAAAGAAAGAAAACATGTTACGTGGACATGTGTCCGGAAACGCTTAATTTCCATGTTAGAGCTCATGTTAGTATTTCTCTTTAAATGTAAATTGAAAGACAGTTGTCAAAATACCCAATTGTTTCGTTAGTATGTACTGTACTTCCTCGATTCACGGCATCAACACAGATTTTCTGTGAGCGTTTGGACAGGAATTGTTGGTTATGTCTTGATTGGACCTCATGTTCTTCCCCCTACGCTCACTGGAGCACGTTATCATGATTTCATACGGGATACTCTACCTGTGCTGCTAGAACATGTGCCTTTACAAGTACGACACAACATGTGGTTCTTGCACGATGGAGCTCCTGCACATTTCAGTCGACGTGTTCGTATGTTTCTCAACAATAGATTCGGTGACCGATGGATTGGCAGAGGCGGACCAATTCCATGGCCTCCACGCTCTTCTGACCTCAACCCTTTGGCTTTCATTTATGGGGGCATTTGAAAGCTCTTGCCTACGCAACCCCGGTACCAAATGTAGGTTCTTCGTGCTCGTATTGTGGACGCTTGTGATACGCCATTCTCCAGGGTTGCATCAGCGCATCAGGTATACCATGCGACGGAGGGTGGATGCATGTATCCAGTGGCGTAGCTATCATAGGGCTAGGCGGGGCAGTGCCCCGGGGCCCCCGAGATCAAGGGGCCCCTCGGCCTTCGTGAGCAAAGTTCGGAAAAAGTCACAGTTGAGCGTCAATTTTTTTTTTTTTTTTAATTTTATTATTATTATTATTATTTTCATTCCCAACCTACCGTCCATCAACTCCCTCTCCCGTCAAACTAAGCTGCCCACAGTAGCCGCACTGGGCCACAGGGTGACGGAACATTGCTTCTAGTGGGGCCTGCTGACAGGACAAGCCGACAGTCGCTGAGTACAACAATCGGCAGAAGTAGCGGCAGCATCAAAGCTGTTCATAGCGACAGCTGCGCCTTCCCTAGTGTTGCGGCGTGCCACTCGGCGCAGTGTGAAGGATCGCGCGACTGTACAGTACTTCTTATTGGCAAGTAGAAGTGTACAGTTAGATTATACGAATAATCGGTTTCCCAAACATCCATGTCCCCCAATTACACTTCGGATAATCGAAGTTCTACTGTATATAATATTTTAGCCGAATGAAGGATTTTCGACTTTTAACTTTTTGAACACTGCCAACAAACTTCAAACGCAGGGAGTGAAATACAAAAATTATTTGTTGTAATTATTTCAGCGATCAGTCGTAAAAATATAAATTTTTATTTGTTTGCAAATCTAGATTTCGACCACTGTGTGGTCATTATCAATGGTAAAATAAATACAGAAGAGCCAGTTAGAATAACAAAAATGTTCAAATGTTTGTTAAGCTTATGGGACTTAACTACGGGGTCATAAGTCCCTAAACTTACAAACTACTTATGAACTACTTACGAACTAGGACGGCACAAATATCCATGCCCGAGGGGGGATTCGAACCCCCGACCGTAGTGGCCGTGCAGACCGTGACTGAAGCGCCTCAGTCACCTCGGCCACCGCGGCCGGCTTAGAATAACATACATGTCATATTATAAGCCAATTGTACAAATTTCAGTTAAAGTCAATGATAAAATTGGTTTTAAGGTATGTTTTTTTATCATTGATTTTAACTGAAACTTGTACAATTGACTTATAATGTGACATGTATGTTATTCTAACTGGCTCTTTTGTATTTATTTTAGCAGTGATAATGACCACACAGTGGTCGAAATCTAGATTTGCAAACAAATAAAAATTTATATTTTTTACGACTGATCGCTGAAATAATTGTAACAAATCAAATACAGTCGTGGAACATCAATTCCAACATGGAATCAAGCCAAAAATTATTCCCATCTCAGAATATAAACATAAAAAGGTATTGCCTGTCCGCTGAGACGTGCACCCTGTCACCTGCTGAATTACTAGCAGTGTGTGACAATACTGTTCATGGTTTGGTTCCGGCCGCGGTGGCCGAGGAGCCTAAGGCGCTTCAGTCACGGTCTTCACGACCACTACGGTCGGGGGTTCGAATCCCCCCTCGGGCATGGATATTTGTGCCGTCTTTAGTATAAGGTAGTTTATAAGTAGTTTGTAAGTTTAGGGACTGATGAACCCGTAGCTAAGTCCCATAAGCTTAACAAACATTTGAACATTTTTTTGAACATGGTTTGATTCGCGGCAGGTGGCCATATTTTCGTGGTTGAGTAAAACTTCATTTTTCATTTTTACTAGCTTCTGCCTGCGACTTCATTCACCTAGTATGGAGCAACTTCGAAAACTATTCCATGGTAGTTTTATCTGTATGTCCAACCTAGGTCCAACTCTATCGCTCTCCAAAATTTCATCCAAATCCACCCAGTAGTTTCTGCTTGAAAGCATAATTAACTTTCACAGTTATAATTATATTAGAGAGTACGATTCAATATTATCTGCTGCGTGACACACAGTAATTTACTTAAGAGTATTTAGTTTTGCCATATTGTCTTCCACTAAGCGGTAAGGACCTGATGAAGTAGTATTGCATCTGTATAGTTCATAGGCGCCGATTACGGGTATGCTCGGTCGCTCAAGCATACCCCAAAATTTGAGTGGGTATGCACGGCACACCCCACTGAAAATTTTGGTATTATTTTTTTTCTTTACGTTATATTTCTTAATTGTAATCAATTCGACTCTCTCATTTCATTGATGGGCGGCTGGCTTTTGTAATACACCACTGTAAAAAGATTATCTAAAACATACAGGTAATTTAATTCGTAGGCATTAAAATTCATGTTGACATGTGAGTGATAATTTTCTAAATAGTCCGAATGTTAATGGAATGGTACTTGTAAGTTCAATATCGTAAACTGAAGACGGTAACCTTTAATTTTTGTATTAAATAACTAGAAATGAAGTGGGTTTCGTACGATACGATGAAAATGTGTATACTACTAATTTAACGTTTATGTGTTCTCTTAGAAGTCAATTCTCTTCAACGAATCGTGTTAGTGTTAAGTCGTGACATTTTTCATCCTGTTTACTGAATGGGTGTAAGATGTAAGAATGGGTTGTAAACCTATTGGTATCGACAGACATGGTATGACAGCAGAAGTGGTTATGGACTATTTTCGTAATAAAAAAATGTTCAAATGTTTGTTAAGCTTATGGGACTTAACTACGGGGTCATCAGTCCCTAAACTTACAAACTACTTATGAACTACTTACGAAGTAGGACTGCACAAATATCCATGCTCGAGGGGGGATTCGAACCCCCGACCGTAGTGGCCGTGCTGACCGTGACTGGAGCGCCTCAGTCACCTCGGCCACCGCGGCCGGCGGAGTTTTCGTAATACTGTATACAAAATAAATCTGCAGAAGAAAGAAGGCAGGGAGACCATCCGATGTTAGTATAATGAACACTACAGACACATCATGTCTCAGAAGACGAAAACTCTGAAAATGATTTCTGTACTTACTACAACGGGAAAACAGGTTCAAATGGTCGCAAAAGCCGCCCAGTAGTTCTGAAACGTGAAATTGAAATTAATAACTGTTAATTTCTTTACTCTATGTTAAAAAATTACCTTTCTCCTTTCAGAGATTAAAATGGTCCTAAATTAACACCATATGAAGCAAAAAAGGAGAAATACTACTAAAATAAAACAAAATCATTACTTTACCATTGTACCTTGAATTCAAAAAATATAATAAAGTTTTTTTTTATTTCTAAAAAAAATGGTGCCAATTTACAGTAACGTGACAATGAATTCCACATTAATGCATTTATCTGATAAAGTATAACCTGCACAGAAAAATATCATTAGGATTTCCTGTAGAACTCTTTGACAGCTATTTAGAACTGTGATCAGAACTATGTTTGTGCTAATAGGCAAATAATTATTTTAAAAAAAACTCAAAAAACTCAAGTTTGTGGTAATTTTTACTATTTTTTCGGGGAAATTCTGCAGAACTATTTAAACTTTGTACAGAGAACTCTAGAACTATTGCACATCAGTCTAGAACTCTGAAAAAAATTTACATTTTTGAAAAAATGGGTGCCAACTTCGCAACTCTCCCACTATTCAGAATTGCGATATTTCACGAAATTCTGCAGAACTATTTAAATTTTATACAGAGAACTCTATCACTATCGCATATCAGTCTAGAACTCTGAAAAAAATTTACATTTTTGAAAAAAGGGGTGCCAACTTCACACGACTCAGGCGCAATTTTGTGTAGTTTTTCTCCCTATTTACGCAATTAGCTCGTGAACTATTATCTGGGCAAAAAAATATCATTAGGATTTTCTGCAGAACTCTTTGAGAGCTATTTAGAACTGTTATCAGAACTATGTTTGAACAATTAGGCAAAAAATTATTTGGAAAAAACTAAAATTTGTTACAATTTTTTGTAATTTTTTCTCGAATTAGTGCAGAACTATTTAAATTTTGTACAGAGAACTCCAGAACTATTGCATATCTGCCTAGAACTCTGAAAAAAATGCACACTTTTGAGAAAAGGGGTGCCAACTTCACAGTAGCGTGTAAATGGATTCCCCATTATTGCAATTATCTCATGAAGTATAATCTGCACAGAAAAATGTCATTAGGATTTCCTGTAGAACTCTTTGAGCGCTATTTAGAACTGTGATCAGAACTATGTTTGAACAATTAGGCAGAAAATTATTTTGAAAAAGCTAAATTTTGTGGTAATTTTTCCTATTTTTTTCGGCGAAATTATGCAGAACTATTTAAATTTTGTACAGAGAACTCCAGAACTATTGTATATCTGTCTAGAACTCCGAAAAAAATGTACATTTTCCAAAAGAAGGGGTGCCAACTTCACAGGACTATGTATCCTCGCTAACGGGGGACATTTTGAACATTTCCTGTAACATGCTGGTACGTTCTATCGCTGTGTGTTTCCATTCCATGATTAATGTGATTTGAAGAGAAGTAATAAAATGTGCTCTAGCATGGAAATTAAGCGTTTCCGGACGCATAAGATATTTTCTTTCTTTGTGTGTGAGGAATGTTTCCTGAAAGTATGGCCGTACCTTTTTGTAACACCCTGTATAAATAAATGCAATTTTCAGGTGAATCGCAAAGGAAACTTTGTAGCAGAATGATTGTTACATACCTCTCAGTGTTCTTGAGAACTTAAAAAAAAAAAGAGGCTTTTTTTGTTTGTTTTTACTACATTTTATTGTGCCACAAGCGTTCCCCTTTTCGGAAAGCATCACGAAAACGAATATAAGCTACAAGTAAGCCGACGTACAACGCAGGAAATACCGCCTACTCAGTAGATGATGATGATGATAGGGGGTTTTTGGGCGCTCGACGTCTAGGTCTTCAGCGCCCTATCAAAGAATATAAGGACCAACAAGTGTGAACAGTAAGGAGACAAAGGACAGCGACCGAGCAAGCAACACGTACAGCTGAAGTGAAATACATAGGTGAACAGTAGACTTGAAGCTGGTGAAAAGGACCCCAATACAAAAGCTGGAGAAAGAGCTAAAATTACTAAGCTGAGGAACAGGGCCGGCTGATCACAGCGATATAAAAGGTTGAGCCAGCCAGGCTGCAACATACTAAAACCTCCAGCCTAAAGGTTTAGGACAGAGTTGGCACAAATCACAAAACTTTAAAACTTTACGCACACACACTTCGTCATTACCTAAAATAAAGGGCAGATCTGCACCAAGATTCGCCGCAACCCTCTGTGTACGATATAAATCACATTCAATTAAAATGTGGCGGACAGTAAGCTGGCCGGCCGCGGTGGCTGAGGGGACTGAGGCGCTCCAGTCACGGTCTGCACGGCCACTACGGTCGGGGGTTCGAATCCCCCCTCGGGCATGGATATTTGTGCCGTCCTTAGTATTAGTTAGTTCATAAGTAGTTCGTAAGTTAAGCTACAGGCATCACACAGCGGGGGCTCCTCACGTCGAAGTAGGAAACCAAGGGTCTCCAACTCAGTAGTGTCCCCTGCTGGCCGCTTGGTGCGCTGCTGTCGCGGTGGGTAACAAAAATTCGCTCGAGTGTCGCGACTGTTATGTTGAACTGTGCGTATACCGGGGTAAAGCTGCGCATGGCGAGCTTTAACACGGAGATCAGGTGACCGCAGCCGTGACACCGCCCTAGAGATCGGCGCGGCGGCCGTCCAACAGGTTCTGCGGCCTTCAGAGGACGAGGAGTAAACAAGAGCCAGACCCAAGCCACGCCGCTGGCGCCTGGACACCTGCCGCACACACCTATCCCACGGCGGATCTACTACACGGTTGCTATGCTCTCAGGTGACAAAAGTCATGGCATACCACTCAATACCGTGTAGGAGTCCTTAAATCCCAAGCAAAAATTTCTTTCCCTCCAATGAAATTCGCTGTTACGTCAGCCCAGAGCTTTTCAAACTAGTTGTCGCGACACCCTGGGGTGTCGCGTAGTAGTATCAAGGGTGTCGCGAGACTAACAAATTAAGACTCTGAAAAAAAAAAAAAAAAAAAAAAAAAAAAAAAAAAAAAAAAAAAAAAAAACTTTTCATAAAATAAAACAAAATATCCTTCTCTTCATACTACCCTGAAGACTCGCCTGAAGGTAATCATCCTTCTCTTCATTCAGTGCACCACAGATCACGTATTAAAAGGAATGATCGGTGCACATTAATTGCGTGCTCAGCCGCTAGGCGGCAGCTTTGCTTCAACAGTAGTAGACACTCACGGTTCGTTCAAGCAGCTGCCAGTTACCAGATTCCAGCAAACTGCGCATGCGCAGAGCTGCTGCTGATACTCGATAACAGCTCTTCCCATGCGCAGTTTGCTGGAACTGGCAGCTGGTTGAACGAACCTTCACTGTAGTCTGCATTCCTTTTCAAAGAGCTGCACCTGAGCGTTTTTTTAATGGATTTATGAAAGCTACGTCACCCTCGGTAGCGTTACTTACAATTAAATGTCAACCAATGACGCAGTGGCTGTAATAGCTGTCAGATTGTAAAAGCAGTCACAATTGTCCACTGACTAAAGCTATTCAGTAGCGATGTTTAGTATGGAGTATGGCCGGGTGATTAAGGGAGAGTAGTATTTTAAATGTAGTGGTTGTTGTTTCGAACCCTGGTATGTGTTAATTTTTTTCTCTCAGTTTCCTGTATGTAACATATTCTGGGACCAGAAATGACATTCATATTCTTACTTGTCACAAATATTTATCCATTTTTTCCGAATATGTCGGGACTTCCGAGGTCGTGGTGAAGCAAGAACCTAACAATAGAACTTAAATAATAATGCATCACTTGTCATAAATACATCCTCCTTATTTTTGAAAATAATGTGATAATATTGAATTGAAAGGGAACAGCCACTGTGCTGTCTAAATCAGAAATCCGAGCAGCTAATTTCCCGATGCCGTTTTAAATCGATCCAGCAAAACGGTATCTGGCCCTGACATGTACACTCGTCAGCGATAAACGGTTTCCGAAATTCAGTTTTCGTGTTTCGGAAGTTGGGTCGCATGTAGAAGAAGCAAGTATTACTGTGTGAATTAGGCATTGTTGTCTGCGGTGTTACTCTGTTGTACATCTCCGTGGTTCCTAAAGTTTCCTTTTCTTGCGATGAGTGGACGTAATTGCTGCAGTCAGGATCAACATTAAACATGTCAATGCGTACGAGGATTTCAGTTTCGTTTACAAACTACATTTAAGCGATACTTTATTTCCGCCCCCCCCCCCCCTCGCCGCTAGAACCATCTAATTTTTTACGATATGTATTTATATTAGTGAAAGGGTGTCGCGCAAAACTGTAAGCTATAAAAGGGTGTCGCCATGAGGGAAAGTTCGGAAAGCACTGCATTAGCCAATGAACGACGATTTTGGAAAGTGACGTTAAAACGATATTCACTTGTTCCTTCCATGTCACAGACGCCATCTTGATTTGCCGTATAGCTCACAGTTTTGGTTCTATAACTCATAGTAAACCGTTTCAGGGCTACAGCGAATTAAAGATGAATTAAAAAATCATCTCTGGATCAGTTTATTATAACTAAATGTAACTAAAATCACATTAACATTGAGAGACAAATATGTAGGAACTAGTATAAAAACCATGATGGAGCAAATGGCGTAGTGTTGCTGTAGCCTAATTAGTGCCGGGCGCCGTGGTTCAGCGCTCCCGGTCAGGGGGCAGAACAGCCTCTGTAATAAAAAAGCTGAGCCAACCATTCAACGAACAACCACGAACAAACTGAACGGACGACCGCGAACCATAGATGTACCAGAATGAAACATTCACTCTGCAGCGGATTGTGCTCTGATATGAAACTTGCTGGCAGATTAAAATTGTGTGCCGGAACCGGGAATCGAACCTGGGACCTTTGCCTTTCGCGGGCAAACGCTCTACCGACTGAGCTCTCCCGACACGATTCGCGATGCCGCCTCACAACTTAGAGCGCTTCCCCGCGAAAGTCAAAGGTTCCAGGTTCGAGTCCCGGTTCCGGCACACAATTTTAATCTGCCAGGAAGTTTCATATCAGCGCACACTCCGATGCAGAGTGAAAGTTACATTCTGGAAACATCCCTTAGGCTGTGGATAAGCCATGTCTCCGCCATATCCTTACTTCCAGGAGTGCTAGTCTTGCAAGTTTCGCAGGAGAGCTTCTGTGAAGTTTCGAAAGTAGGAGGCGAGGTACTGGCGGAAGTAAAGTTGTGAGGCGGCATCATGAGTCGTGTCGGGATATCTCAGTCGTTAGAGCGTTTGCCCGCGAAAGGCAAAGGTCCCAGGTTCGAGTCCCGGTTCCGGCACACAATTTTAATCTGCCAGCAAGTTTCATATCAGCGCACACTCCGCTGCAGAGTGAAAGTTACATTCTGGAAACATCCTTTAGGCTGTGGCTAAGCCATGTCTCCACCATATCCTTTCTTCCAGGAGTGCTAGTCTTGCAAGTTTCGCAGGAGAACTTCTGTGAAGTTTGGAAAGTAGGAGGCGAGTGCTGTCGGAAGTAAAGTTGTGAGGCGGCATCATGAGTCGTGTCGGGATAGCTCAGTCGATAGAGCAATTTTAATCTGCCAGGAAGTTTCATAGATCTACCAGATGAAAAAACAAAAGAAAAAAAAAACACGTAGAGTGGTGAATTGCTGTGCTACAGGTTTAGTGTTAAAATCTCATCCCAATGGAAATATTTTTTTTTTTTTTTTTTTTTAGTCTTACCGTTTGTAACACTTTGTAGGAGTTATTTATCCTCAACACTTTGTGGGATTTTCTTATTCACATAACAGTATTATGTTATTCAGTTCTCTTGTGTGCTGACTTAAGAGTTAGTAATATCGATTTGGTGATTTATGTGTGACTGAAGAACGAAGAATGAAATTGCTGCTGCAAGTGGTACGATCAGCAGTTACACTTGTGTTCTTCTTTCTCACAAATATTTAACTTTTGTTCCAAATATGGTGCGGTTTTCGAGAATATAGTTGGAGACAAAAAGAGGGAACGTTTAAATTGCTAGTACAGTAAGTGAAATGAGTATCATTGACATTTAGGCCTACACTATTCGCGTCTCAGAAAGATTTGGCTATTTATTTCCGAATATCTCGTGATTTCCGAGGGTATGGAAAGGTTGATATTTCTTGTTTCTCCCCAATATTTTGCTGCTTAGTTTAGAATATATCGCGATTTCCAAGTGTGTGCTTGATCCATATTCCTTACTTTTCACCAATATTTGGTAGTTTGTTTCTGAATACGTCACGATTACAATGTGTATGGTTAACTAAGATCAAACAGGATAAATTTAATTTCTGTTGCAAGTGTATAGAAAATACTCAGAACAACGTCGTCTGCTGGCATCTCTGCATGAACGTTTCAGATCTTTGCTTAATGCCAACAGGTAGTACCTCTGGGAAAGATTTTTTCGCTTCTGATATAAGCGCACGTATACCGTGTTGGACCTTTTTCCCGGCTAAGTGCAGCAACTCGACGTGGCATCAACTCAACGACTCGTTGTTGAGCCCCAGAAGGGATACTGAAACAAGCTGCCTCTATACCCGTCCATAATTACGAAAATTGTCGCCTGTGCAGGAATTTGTGCACCAACTCATCTCCAGATTAGGTCCCATAAATTTTCGCTGGTATTCATGTCGGGCTGGACTGGTTTACCAAATCATACCTTAGAATTGCCCACAATGATCTTCAAACCAATCGCAAACCACCGCTCCCAGTCAATGATGGGTTCATTAGTTGAACCAGATGAGCCCTTCAATTCCAAATAAAACCAGTCAGCACCATTCTGGAGCCAACACCATCATGTACAGCGCCTTGTTGAAAAGTTGGATCCATTGCTTCCTGTGATCTGCGATGCACTCGAACCCTACTATAGCTGGGACATTATCTGATCGGCGGATAGTAAACCTCTATTCAAGAAAGAGATTAAAAGATATCATCAAACTAACAGACCAATTTCACTTTTGTCAGCATCCTCGAAAATTCTAGAAAAGGTAATGTACAGTCACCTTCTCAACCACCTGACCACAAATAACATATTGTCCAGAACACAGTTTAGATTTCTGAAGGGTTCCGATATCAACAAGGCTATTTACACCTACAGTGAGAATGTACTTAATTCATTATATAATAAATTACAAGCCACAGGTATTTTCTGATTTTCATTGTGTGAAACACATATCCTTTTAAATAAATTAGAATTCTATGGTGTGACTCCAGTGATGCAAAATGGTTCGAATCACACCTCGCTAACATGTCACAAAGAGTGTCACTGCAAGGGACTAGTGAATTAAGCTATCATTCATCATCAGATTGGGAAGAAATTACATGTGATGTCCCACAAGGATCCATCCTAGGGTCATTGCCTTTACTTGTGTACATTAATTACCTCTCAACAGTTACGCTGCCAGAAGAAGAGTTCGTTTTGTTTGCAGATGATACAAGTATTGTAATAAATGACATGTTGAGCATAGTTCTAGAAAGGTCTGCGAATGGCATTTTTATGGACTTTAGAAAATGGTTTAAAGCCAACTCATTGACATTAAACTTTAAAAAGAATCACTACATGCAGTTCAGAACATGTAAGAGGTTTCCATTCAGCATATGTATAAAGTATGAAGAAGAGCAGATCGAAGAGATTGACAGTATTACTTTCCTTGCATTACAACTTGATAATAAATTTAGTTGGGAGAAGCACACGTCATAACTGCGGAAGCGTCTTAACAAAATTTTACTTGCAATTGTAGTGTAATTAGACGTAGGTGATATAAAAAAGCGGCAAACCTTGCTTATTTTCATTCAATAATGTCATATCGTATAATGATTTAAACAGTGCCAGTTCCCAAGAAAAGAGTGGACTAACAGAAAGAAACATCATGAAACACAATCAAACGCCTCAAACAAGAAACAGCAGCACCACAGCTGTGAAAACTTGTCGTTCCTGAATTGAAGCAGCATGCAAATCCTGTGAATGGCACTATAAAATAAAAGGCAAAAACCCACAGAAGATGGCACAATAAGTGCCGAAACATGTCTGGGTAATAAAATAAAATGAGGTGTCTTGCATAATGCGAATTCTACTTTCAAAGTCGATGAACGCCTCTCGCATGACAGCCCTACGCCAATTTTGGTATATTTAATTTTTGGTTGTCTACACGTCTTTCGCTACTTATAAAACCTCTGAAAGGTTCGGTGAATAGTTCTGTAACATTAACGTCGATGTACTATGAACTACAGTTACCTTACTGTTCATCTAAATAGTCATCTCCAATAAATATGCACCCCTAAGCTCTGCAATACATATCCTGTAAACTTTGCATGAAACATTCCTTTCGGATGGTGTTCAAAACCTCGTCACATTTCGTTGGATGTGAGGAATATTGTCAAATCTCTTTCTTTTCAAAGCGAGTCTGAATCGAGAGAGTAGGAAGAAGTCTGGAGGACTGACATCCGGCGGGTGTAGTGGATGCTCAAGTTGCACCGCCTCCTTGTTTTGCCAGGAAACGTTTGTCGATATTGACTGGTGTGGGAGAGTGTTGTCGTGCAACTTTAAACATCTGCCATGCTCGCCTGATTTCAATTCTTCAGACTTCTTCCTATTCCCTCAACTTACACTCTCTTTGAAAGAAAAAAGATTTGACGATAGTCCTAACAGCCAGAGAAATGTGACGAGGCTTTTGGAAATCACCCCAAAGGAAGACTTTGTGCAAAGTTTCCAGATCACGTATAACAGAGCTCGGCGGTGCATATTTATAGGAGGTGACTCTTTCTAAAGACAGTAAGGTAACTGTAGTTCAGGTCTTCTCAATCTTTTATAATTGGCGGACCCCTTTTTGAGGCGAAAGTCCACCGCAGACCCCTTGTCAGTCAAGTAACTGTTGAAATTCAGCGCGAAACCCGTGGAAATTGAAAACTTACCAATTTAAGCACCATTTTCCATTAAATCCATCAAGAATCATGAGTCAATGGTTTAGAGATATGTGGAAATAACTTAAAATCAACGATGTTTCCATTTATTTGGATTCGCAGTATATTCATATACTTTGCTGTCGGAGTTACTCCGATTGTTCAACACATTATACCTGGCGTCATATAAGAAGGCGCTTCTGCGCATAGAGGCGGAGCGATTGGGGAAGCTTTGAGGGGAGGAGCTACTGCCGAGCGCCAACACGGCCAGCCACACGCTTACAGTATGAACATTATTGGCTGTCGTTGCGGTAATGGAGGGGGATGCGCAGAACGGCTGAAAACTGTGCCGCCTTCGTAGGTGACGCCGACTATAGTGCCTCTAAAACGTATTTGTTAGTTGACAGTTCACGCGTTTGAGCTATGTTCCTCCAATCAGAATGATCAACATCACACCCTAACTGTTAGGTGTTGACAAGGTTTCACAACAGTTGGCCAGTACACTTTGATTATTTTGGTAGTGCTGTAAGAAGCTTGTGTTTATTTCGTTACTACTGTTGTACATGTGTTTTGTTTTTGGTTTCGTTGTCATGTCTGATGAAATGTGAGAAGAGGGGCAGACCCACTATTTGCGATTTAAACACATCAGTGAAGCCGGGTGCAGTGGCCAAGGGCACTGAGGCGCTCCAGTCACGGTTTGCAAGGCCACTACGGTCGGGGGTTCGAATCCCCCCTCGGGCATGGATATTTGTGCCGTCCTTAGTGTTAGCTAGTTCATAAGTAGTTTGTAAGTTTATGGACTGATGACCCCATAGTTAGGTTCCATAAGCTATACAAACATTTGAATTTGAACATCAGTGAAGAAAAGTGGGCAGGGAATTATGTTTACAAGCCAATCGCCACAACTTGTGAGCAATGTGTGTTAATTACGTGATCTGGAAGAATACTATGAGAGGGAGGTGGAACCTGGAGGACCTCTCTTACCAGTTTCCAAAGTAGTCGGCGACTTCAATGCGTATTGGTAACGAAAAGTACGGAAAGAAAATAACTGGAAAGGACCCTCTTGCCTTGATATGCCAGGGAAGGAAATGTAAAATGCGAAACAAAATTATATCCTTTAACATAAGAACGATTAGCACCACATGAAGTACGTGGTAGTACAGAGAGACGAACTGCCCTCTATGCCGTCCGTTCTCACGTTCTTCGGCACTCCTCAAGGTTCCGGGAGTAGCTTTGCAGCTTTATAAGCAGGACACCGAGCCAGCACCGGCAGTCAGTGATTACACTCCTGATGACGACGGCGGAGTTTGCCATCGAAAGCTTGGGAATTTTATTCGACGTGATGCAGCTTGTATACCGAGATTTTATTGAAAAATGTCTCCGTGAAAGATTTCGATGATACGTAATACAGTTACTATCACAACAAAAATCGCGTACATAAGATAGGCTTTTACGGCGCTGTGTGACGCCGAACTTTTTGAAGGCGACAAATCTCGGTTCGACTAATTCTACAGAATACGGTTTTAAACAGATAAGTTTTTCAGTTTGTTAAATATTGTTCGAACAAGAAGGCAGCCGCATGACGATTCAGATAGCTGCACGAAGAAATGAATTGCGAAACATTTTTAAATTGGTTCGAAAACATGTTGCTACCAAGTTTAGAAAATCCATCAGTAATTATTAAAAAAAAAAAATGTTCAAATGTTTGTAGAGTCTATGGGACTTAACTACGGGGTCATCAGTCCCTAAACTTACAAACTACTTATGAACTACTTACAACTAAGGACGACACAAATATCCATGCCCGAGGGGGGATTCGAACCCCCGACCGTAGTGACCGTGCAGACCGAGTAATTATTATCGCCAATGTTCCATACCATTCAGTTTTAAAGGATAAAGCCCCAGTCCTGTCCTTCCGAAAGGAGACATTATTCCTTGGTTAAGACAACACAAAGTACTGCCGAGGATACAATGAAGACATTAGAATTATTAGAACTCCTATCACGTCATAAGCCACAATTCCCAATGTATGTTATCGACAGACAAACAGTATTCCTAACACTGGAAAAAGAAGACGATAAAACCAACAGAAAGTTCGTTGAACAAACACAACTTCAAAAGTTAAATTTCTTGGAGACGTTTCTGAAGCTTTCAGAATTAAGACAGGAGTTCGGCAGGACGATGGACTCTCACCAACTCTCTTCAATCTGGTCTTATACAAAGTCGTGACAGAATGGGAAAGAGAAATAAAAGAGAAAAACGAAGGTATTCATTTAGGACTAGGAAGTGGAAGATTTGGTGAATTGTCTTGCGTTTGCTGACGATATTGAAATAATTTCTAAAACAAATGCAAAAATAATGATATAAACACTTCACAGAACTGCAGCCAAAACCGGTTTACACATATCATACGAGAAAACTGAATATATTGAACATAAACTCAAACAGAAATAAATATATATAGACACAACACTGAAACATTAAAACAGTTGAGAAGTTTAAGTTTTTGGGAGAATGGCTACAATCAAATGGACCAGATAATACCACAAGTAAAGAAAGATGAAGGAAAATGGAATTAGCAAACAAACTCACCAAAAACCAATGTAATAAAAGATTAGTATCGTTCCAAGCAAAAATTAAATGCGACGTAACAGTAATTAAACCGGGAGCACTGTATGGATTTGAATCCCTAACACTGTATTGAAAAGGGGAACAAGAAGAACTAGAAAATGAAGAAAGGAAAATACTGAAAGAAATTTTAGGACCACAAAAGAACAAGCATGAAAAGGAGAAATGAAAATTTATACAGAAACATAGAAACCACCACGGACTCAATGAGGAAGAGCCGGTAAAGTTTTGCGGACTCATTTACAGAATAAATGCGATAGGTTGACGGAAAAGCTTTCAATTTTATTTCCAAACCGCTGGATCTCTGGAAGGAACAAAAATGGATTTGAGAAAACGTATTGTCACCATACACAGGGAGATTTTCAGGCTACAGATCAGTTGTGCACAACATCCCATCCACCAAAAAAACTACGACCTTGGAGGGCAATGTCAATTGAACAAAGGCAGGACATCAGCCAACGCATGAAGAACTGGGAAGATAAGAAGAAAATGGTCTTAGGTTCCAAGCGGTCTATAGGGCAAATTCTGTAATTAAAAATGTGCGCATTCTATTTTTCTTTCATTTCTATTTAATCTATAAGAGGCCAAAACAACGCGTGCCCTTTATAGATAATGTAAAGCCGGCCGCAGTGGCCGGGCGGTCTGCGGCACGCCAGTCACAGTCTCCACGGCCGATGCGGTCGGGGGTTCGAATCCCCCCTCGTGCATGGATGTTTGTGTCATCTTTAGTATAAGGTAGTTCATAAGTAGTTTGTAAGTTTAGGGACTGATGACCCCGCAGTTAAGTTCCATAAGCTCTACAAACATTTGAACCTTTAGATAATGTAAACAGACGAGTCGATTTATGCTCAGGCACCGGCCAATGGAGTGTTGTAGAATGTGAGTTTCCTACGTTTGAAATTTAATACGGTTATTCCATCGTATCATTTCTTACCACATAGCCATTGGGTAAGACTCCAGGGCATGGTTGGTAATGACTGAGAGAATGGTGAGCCGCGTGGTATGACCGCATGCTCTAAGGCGTCATGTTACGGACTGGGTGGTCGTTTCCGCCAGAGATTTGTGTGCGTGAGAGAGAGAGAGAGAGAGGGAAAGAGAAAGAGAGAGAGAGAGAGAGAGAGAGAGAAAGAAAGAGAGAGAGAGAGAGAGAGAGAGAGAGAGAGAGAGAGAGAGAGAGAGAGAGAGAGAGAGAGAGAGAGTGAATGTATGTGCGTTGTGCAAGTTAGTTTAAGTAGTTTCTAAGTCTAGGGACTGATGACCATAGCAGATTGGTCCAAAACGTTTACGAACATGTGAACATTTAAGAGAACGGTGATAGTATGTCTCATATGTCACCTTTCATATGAAAATATACTGGTGTCATTGTTCAGTAGGACAATGTTCGTCCACACATGGTATATGTCGCTATGAACTGGAGGTTGTTTGCAAAAACAATTTTCGGAGAATATGACTGCATTGTCAATTTATAATACTGCCTTACGTTTGGCCTCATTGATGGAAATGCAACCACAAATAGCAAGGAAACTGTGCAATGCAAACGCCAGTCAATGTCATGTGTTGCCACCAATTGCATGAAATATTGCGTAGACCAATAGGGAACGCCCAATATCTCTCCTCCTCTTCCTACTATTATATACGAACCAGATGTTTTTCCATTCATCAGTCATAAAAACACCCTAAAGAAGGCAATAGCAATAGCGACCGAAACGTTGGGAAATTTTATTAATTGACAATATGATCACACAAAGTGAAGAGTTTTATTGACAGTGATAACGGCCGAAGAAGCCTAGGCTCAATGTCTGCGTGATGTTGAGGTACTCACGTGGTCAACAATAGACAGGGACCAACTCCATCGCCGCAACAGTACCCAATGGCATTTTAGACAATTTTAGGCAGCTCACTTCATGACACCCTTCCACACTAAATCGGCGCATTCATATTGCCAAATTCTTATTAATGCCACTCATCTTATAATTACAGAAATAACATCACACACCCTACCAACTCATGTCGTTTCATTTCTTTTCCCTCTTCTTATTCTGAGTGCTTTACAGTTTTTTGTCAAGCAATAGAGAGAGTTGGGGGAAGGGAGATATCTACTCTGAAGAGTCAAACAAACTGGCACACCTGCCCAATATCTTTTACGGACCCCACGAGCATGCAGAACTGTTGCAACACGATGTGCCATGAACTCGACTAATGTCTGAAGTACTGCTGGAGGGAATCGGCACTGTGCATCCTGCAGGGATGTCCGTAAATCTGTAAGAGTATGAGGGGGTTGAGATCACTATTCTGAACAGCAAGTTGCAAGGCATCCCAGATACCCCCCAGGGGGCTCACGGTTCTTTCGTGAGTACGTGCGTGGCGAGCACGGGACCCCGAGCTAATGCAGTCTTCCTTCCTTCTTTACTTTCCGGACTGCATTTCCTTTCCCTGTCCTCTCCTTTCCTATCCTCACGCCTTCCCCTCCCCACCGGGGAACTGATAACCTCAGTAGTTTAGTCCCCCTAACCCAACCAAACAACCCAAACCGCATCCCAGATATACTCAATAATGATGTTTGGTGGCCAACGGAGGTGTTTAAAATTAGAGGAATGTTCGTGGAACCACTTACAGTGGGAAAAATGGCTTTTCTCCTCCATATTGCTATGGATGACGCACAACAGTATGCGTTTGTACCGCCATTACGGTGTACGCGAGGGTTGTAGTTACTCCCCACTGCACTGTGTGAAGAGTAGAAACTCTAAAAGTTCACCAACCTAACGTCTTCTGTAGATGTCCCCACGCAGATGATAGCACCCAGGTCGGAGTTCTTGAAGAGAGGCTGAAATTATTAAACTATTGGCAGGGACTCATCTAAGTACGAAATAAAAGTCCTTGGGATGCCAGCTGATTTATTTAAAGAAAGCAGAAAACCAGCAAACCGCATAATAATTTACACTTTCCACACATTGTTTTAACTGAAAGTTGAATATATTGGTATTCTGCATTGTTCTAAAATAATTAAATTATGTCTTATGACCGCCTACTTATGCCAAAGACATTAATGATAAATCTGAAGTATTGAATTAAAATTTGTGATGTGACCAGGAATCGATACGTCAGATTTATCATTAATGTCTTTGAAATATTCGAGACGAAAATCCGTCTCAGGGATTGTATATTTGTATTTACATTGATATTTATATCATCTTTAACAGGAAAGTTCAAATATGTCAATTGCCGATGTGCTATTCCGCTGCATGGAGAGCCTTGGCAGTAGTGGCAATGTTCTATGGAGCACTGAAGCTGAATTAAAGTTTGTGACGTGAAGAAAATCATGCTTAAACTATTCCAAGGCGCCTTAATCGCTAGTGATGCGGTGGTCTAGCGGAGCCGGGCGCCGTGGCTCAGCGCGCCCGGCCAGGGGGCTAATCGCCCTCTGTAATAAAAAAAGCTGAGCCAACGGATGCCGGACACTTGCCACGCCGGACACTTGCCACGCCGGACTTTTGCCACACCTGACCCTTCGCCAGGTAGTCGGATTAGCGGCCCCTCAGGCAAGGGACGCCCTTCCCCGCACTCCTGCTATTTGCTTCCAAACCTCCGTCTCCGCATTTCACTCGATATAGCCAACAGCTTCTTTTCAATATCCCGAAATCTAAATATTTGTAACTTTTGGAAAACGAAAGCAATACCGTAGTCTATGTCAGTATGTAATTAATTCTTCCAACCACAAATATGGATCCATTCTGCCTTCGTCTGTACGGTAGCTTTCTACCACACTTACTGATTACGATAGAAATAGTCCATCGCCATGGAAGGAACACGAAAGGAACAATATAAAGATAATTCGAATGTTCGCTGATCATTCAAGTTTGATCACTGCATTTGTACATATATTATTTGCTACAACTGCGTGAGAAAAAAGTAGGAAAGAAGAACGATACACTTCATAAATTTATTCTTTTGCGGCGAAATATTAGTTAATAAAGTGAATTGGGGCAATGTTCAAATCAATGACAGAAAATACGTTACAAAATATAGATAAGAGCGTCTAGTTTTTTTAATGGAAATGCCACAATTCCCATGATCTGCACTACAAAAGAAACAGAAAGCACAATGTAATATGTGTAGTAGCTCACAAGCGAAACTGAAGTCAATAGTTCCTGTCAGTTAGTGTGAGCAGATGTTCTCGACTACCGGAATAAATTAAAACTGCCGCGGCGGAGCGGCCAAGCGCATTGAGGCACTATGCTGCGATGCGTGAGGCCGTTTCCCGTCGGGGGTTCGAATACCCCATCGGGCATGGATGTTTGTGTCGTCCTTAGTATAAGGTAGCTCATGAGTAGTTCGTAAGTTTAAGGACTGATGACCCCGCAGTTAAGTCCCTTCAGCTTAACAAACATTTGAACATTTTAATTTACCGACCCCGGCACTCTCATGATGCAGCCGCTTAACAGTTCATAGAAAACTTGAGTCTCAACACAAATAGTTACACTACTCATACAATTATAGTTGGCGGTGACTTAAATCTACCATCTGTATGTTGACAGAAATAACCTTCTGACAGGGTGGCAGATACA
This sequence comes from Locusta migratoria, assembly GCA_026315105.1. Taxonomy (NCBI): domain Eukaryota; kingdom Metazoa; phylum Arthropoda; class Insecta; order Orthoptera; family Acrididae; genus Locusta; species Locusta migratoria. Next base: position 251,294,866 of record CM048744.1, on the reverse strand, counting down.
TCTTCCGATATTGTTCTAAGTGCTTTTTTAAAAATTATTTTGAACAATTGTTCACGAGCACATTAAAATTGTAAATGGATTCGGAAACACACTTGAGCTCTTAGACACAAATACTCCTGAGCATCACGACGGATACAGGGAGAAGTGAACCCAAAGTTGTAGCCAGCTCAAATCTGTAACAAAGATATTCACAAAAACTAAACGCTAAATACGTCTATTGAAAAAAGAAAAAAAGAAAAAAGATAAAAATTCGGTTGACATCTTCCTGGGAGACAGTTTCCATTTATTCTAAATTAACTATGTAAGTGAAGACCATATGTGGCTTACATTCAAAGAAATAGTATCAACAGCATTGGAGTGAGTCCTACCAAATAAATTAATAAGAGACTTAACTGGTTCCCCATGGTACATAAAACAGAACAGAATGCTTTTGCAGAAAATTTAGACGAATTCAAAATCCCCAAGATTGCCAATGTTTTACTGAAGCTCGAAATTTAGCGCGGCCTTCAATGCGACAATCGTTTAATATTTTTCACAACGAAACTCTTTGTTGAAATGTGGCGGAAAATCTAAAGAAATTCTGGTCCTATGTTATCTAGAGCAGCGGAAAAACGTAAGTGAATACCTTTATTGCGCGATAGCGATGGTAATGTTACTGAACACAGTGCCACTAAAGCGGGTTTATTAAATGCAGTTTTCAGAAAGTCTTTCATCAAATAACACGATGTAAATATTCCACAATTCGTAATAAGAAGTGTTGCAAACATAACATACAAGTAGATACCCTTGGTGATGCAAAGCAAATCACCCTATCAAATAAGTGATGTTGCAGACGAAATAATAAACTGTTTTCAAAAGTTTCTAATGCATAAGAAAAATACGTCTAATACATTTGTTTATGATATTGTTTTGTAACAATTATTTTTGAATAGTAAGCTCCTTGCCTTGTTTCCATAGCTTTTATTGGCCTGATTAAAGATAATCAACAACAAGGTGAGAAACTATAATTTTTAAGGACTACATCTAAATGTATTTCATGAGATCTACGTCTGCTATTATGTCATTTCTATCCTTGTCTAATTTTGGAGATATGGGAATTATTTCAATACTATAGCTGCCGAACTTGTCAATCTTAAGAGCAGACCTGTTTTAGGGCGTGTATTTTAAATGCAATTCTAAAGTTCAGATTCTTTTTAAAACATAAAGGTACCTTATCAGTTTAAGGAGCTGATTGCGGCTCTGAAGTTACAGGAATAATTTTAGAGCTCACAAACTTTGACGGTATGACCATAATATTAGAAGGTAAAAAAACGTTCTCTTATCGTGTCAACTGTAGGAGCTTTAACCTAAATAGGAAATTGCAAATTGAAAAGCGGTAGATTTAACTATAAGTTCTGGTTGCAGGAGGGTCATTTGAGTGATGTTAAATGTAATTGTTTCGTTGAGTCATATTTCACCACGTATTGATTAAGCATCATCATTGTTATTTTTACAGTTAATAAAGGTCGAATCGTTAGGTGGTCCTCACAGGTGTTCTCTAGGTTCAACACGTTTCCGTTCATCGAAAGCAGCTGTCCCCCTCAATGATCCTGTTTTCGGAGTAAGCACATCCACACCTTATTATCGCGTAACCATTGTAGTGGGCAAAAGGCCTGCCCTGGTCGTTCTAATAACTTCCATTCTGACGGTCATAATACGAAATGTGAAAGCGACCAGTGTGCATATGTCGGGACAACGTCCACAGAGTTCTCGGGCCGGGTGGAAGGGGGTGGGGGCGAGGAGGAGGAGGAGACAGGGGCACCCGACCCTTCGGAGCAGGTAAAAGTGTGGCAAGTGTCCGGCGTGGCAAGTGTCCGGACACCGAGCCAACCATTCAACGAACAACTACGAACGAACTAAACGAACGACCGCGAAACATAGATCTACCAGATGAAAGGGGGAAAAAAAGCGGTAAGACGTCTGCCTAGTAAGCATGGAGGTCCAGGTTCGATTCCCGGTCGCATCAAAAATTTTAATTCAATACTTCAGATTTATCATTAATGTCTTTGACATATTCGAGACGGAAAACCGTCTCAGGGATTGAATATTTGTGCCTACATATGCGTGTTCTGAAGTATGGCGACTCGATGTAAGGCTGCCTTAGCTCCGCAATTTGGCCCGCAAACATGGCCGCCGTGCATCGTCCGTCTTATATTAATTGTTTTGTTTATTAATTTAGCGATAGTTAATATGATTTACATAATCAGGACATAGCTTGGCTTTGAGGGGTTTCCTAACTTGCAATATGTTAGTTTATTAAGTATGAATAAAAATATGATTGCGTTTTGGCGCGTGTACCGCCAGTACTACAGCCAATCGGCGTCCAGTGCCTGCCGCTCGGGGACTTCCCTGGAATTCGGGAAGCTTTGCCAGTGCTCTTTCCCATGAGAACCCGGCCTATTGTACCACCTGTCGTGGTTCTCACCAGCTTTCACCATCTGTCGCCTACTGGTGCTAACCGGCTGTACTGAAGCAATACTCCGATCTTAATATGATGGTTTTAAGCCAGAAATATTACACACACTGTAGCAATTCTGGACGTGTGATCGTCCTGCTCGAATTGCCCAAGCCCATCGGAATGCACAGTGGACATGAATGGTTGCAAGTGATAAGCAAGGATGCGTCATCTGTCAGAGTATCAGGGGTCCCACATCACTCCAACGGCACACACACCATTACAGAGGCTCCACCATCTTCAACAGTCCCATGTTGACAAACAGGGTCCATGGATTTATGAGGCTGTCTCCGTACCTGTACACATCCGCTCTATACAATTGAAACGAGACTCGTCAGACCAGGCAACATATTTCCAGTCATTAACAGTTCAATGTCGGTGTTGATGGCCCCAGTCGAGGCGTAAATTTTTGTGTGATGCAGTCAGAAAGGGAACGTGAGTGCGTCTGCGGCCTCAAAAGCCCAAATCTATGATGTTTCGTTGAATGGTTCGCACGCTGCCGCTTGTTGATACTTGATACCCTAGTACTGAATTCCAAAGCAATTTCTGGAACTGTTACATTTCTGTGACGTTGAACGAATATCTTCAGTCATCTTTGGTCCCGTTCTTGAAGGATCTTTTTCTGGCAGCAGCGATGTTGGAGATTTGATGTTTTACCAGAATCCCGATATTTTACGGTGCACTCGTGAAATGGTCGTACGGTAAAATCCCCACCTCATCACTACTTCTGAGACGTTGTGTTTCATCTCTGGTGCGCCGCCTACAACACCATGTTCAAACTGACTTAAATCGTAATAACCTGCTATTGTAGCAGAGGTAACTGATTTGCCGCCTGCGTCAGACACCTGTTGTCTTATACAGGCGTTGCCCACCTCCGCGCCGTCCTCTGAGGGTTTACATATTTCTGTGTTTGCATACGCATGCCTGTGCCAGTTTTTTTGGCTCTTCATTGTAGTACACGACTACACTACTGGCCATTAAAATTGCTACACAAAGAAGAAATGCAGATGATAAACGTGTATTCACTGGACAAATGTATTATACTAGTACTGGCATGTGATTACATTTTCACGCAATTTGGGTGCATAGATCCTGAAAAATCACTACCCAGAACAGCCACCTCTGGCCGGAATAACGGTATTGATACGCCTGGGCATTGAGTCAAACAGAGCTTGGATGGCGTGTACAGCTACAGATACCCATGCAGCTTCAAGAGTAGTGACTGGTGTATTGTGATGAGCCAGTTGCTCGGCCACCATTGACGAAACGTTTTCAGTTGCTGGGAGATCTGGAGAATGTGCTGGCCATGGCAGCATGCGAACATTTTCCGTATCCAGAAAGGCCCGTACAGGACCTGCAACATGCGATCGTGCATTATCCTGCTGAAGTGTAGGGTTTTGCAGGGATCGAATGAAGGGTAAAGCCACGGGTCGTAACACATGTGAAATGTAACGGCCACTGTTCAAAGTGCCGTCGATGCGAACAAGAGGCGACCGAGACGTGAAACCAATGCCGGCCGCGGTGGCCGAGGGGACTGATGCGCGTCAGTCACAGTCTGCACGGCCACTACGGTCGGGAGTTCGAATGCCCCCTCGGGCATGGATATTTGTGCCGCTCTTAGTGTTAGCTAGTTCATAAGTAGTTTTGTAAGTTGAGGGACTGATGACCCCGTAGTTAAGTCCCATAAGCTATACAAACATTTGAACATTTGAAACCAACGGCACCCCATACCACCACACCGGGCGATACGCCGGGTTGGCGATGACGAATACACGCTTCCATTGTGCGTTCACCGCGATGTAGCCAAACACGGATGCGACCATCATGATCCTGTAAACAGAACCTGGATTCATCCGAAAAATGACGTTTTGCCATTCGTGCACCCAGGTTAGTCATTGCGTAAACCATCGTAGGACTCCCTGTCTGTGATGCAGCGTCAAGGGTAACCGCAGCCATGGTCTCCGAGCAGATAGTCCATGCTGTTGCAAACGTCGTCGAACTGATCGTGCAGATGGTTGTTGTCTTGCAAACGTCCCCATCTGTTGACTTAGGGATCGAGACGTGACTGCACGATCCGTTACAGCCATGCGGATAAGATGCCTGTCATCTCGACTGCTAGTGATACGAGGCCGTTGGGATCCAGCACGGCGTTCCGTATTACCCTCCTGAACCCAACGATTCCATATTCTGCTAACAATCATTGGATCGCGACCAACGCCTGCAGTAATGTCCCGTTACGATAAACCGCAATCGCGATACGCTACAATCCGTCCTTTATCAAAGTCGGAAACGTGATGGTACGCATTTCTCCTCCTTACACGAGGCATCACAACAAAGTTTCACCAGGCAACGCCGGTTAACTGCTGTTTGTGTGTGAGAAATCGGTTGGAAACTTTCCTCATTTCAGCACGTTGTAGGTGTCGCCAGCGGCGCCACCCTTATGTGAATGCTCTGAAAAGCTAATCATTTGCATATCACAACGTCTTCTTCCTGTCGGTTAAATTTCGCGTCTGTAGCACGTCATCTTCGTGGTGTAGCAAACTTAATGGTCAGGAGAGTAGAAATTTAGCTACTTAAATCGGAACGATTATCTTTATATACATATATCTGCACTTCTTCCTTGGAAACCTAAGGTACCGTATGTCGAGAGTGTTCAGTGCAGCTGAATGACTGAGTATTGTTCCTGATGTTGAAAGAGAAGAGAGAGAATGAAACCTGGAGTCAGTAGCACCAAGAGAATCGCTGAGTCGACATCCCAATTCGAGGGACTGACGCCACTAACACTGCCATATTCTCTCACTCTATGTGACTCTCTAGAGAGCCTTGGAATTTTATCTGGTACCTTAAAACGAAATCATACACTTTACGCCACTACCTTTCCTTCCTGAATCGGCCATATATCTGGTTCTCTTCCTGTTTCAGCACGATGAGTGTGCATTTGACGAGTATGCCCTATCTGTTACGATGTCCCGGAAATTAACATATGTCTGTAGTTAGATTTCTCGATGGTGGTTTGACTTCAGCCGCGCGGAATGGCCGCGTGGTCTAAGGCGTAATGCTACGGACTAGACGGCTGTTCCGCCGGAGGTTCGAGTCCTTCCTCTGGGAAGTGTGTGTGTGTGTGTGTGTGTGTGTGTGTGTGTGAGTGTGTGTAAGTTTGTGTTTTATTCTTCATGTAATTTAGTTTAAGTAGTTTGTAAGCCTAGGGACTGTTGACCATATCTGTTTGGTCCAATAGGTTTATAAACATTTTAACTTATTAAACTTCCTGGCAGATTAAAATTGTGTGCCGGAACCGGGACTCGAACCTGGGGCCTTTGCCTTTCGCGGGCAAGCACCCTACCACTGAGGTATCCCGACACGACTCACGGTCCCGCCCCACAATTTCAATTCTGCCAGTACAAATTTAATCTGTCAGGAAGTTTCATATTAGCACACACTCCGCTGCAGAGTGAAAGTTTCATTCCTTAGGCTGTGGCTAAGCCATGTCTCCACCGTATCCTTTCTTCCAGGAGTGCTAGTCTTACAAAGTTCGCAGAAGAACATCTGTGAAGTTTGGAAAGTAGAAGGGGAGGTAAAGTTGTGAGGGCGGACAGTGAGTCGTGTCTGGATATCTCAGTGGAAGAACCCTTGCTCGCAAAGGTCCCAGGTTCGAGTCCCGGTTCCGGCATACAATTTTAATCTGCCAAGAAGTTTCATATCAGCGCACACTCCGCTGCAGAGTGAAAGTTTCATTCTATTTTAACATATTTTTGCTTTGAGTTTTATTGAAAGTGGCATGTTACGTGATTCAAAGAGAGAATTATTATTAACATACAGAGAACGTACGTTTCAAGAAGAGTCCTATAGCAGGAAAGTGAAGGTGGAAGACATTGGAGTTCCAGTAACCTGCACCGGACACTCTTAAGCTACTCTCTGCTTACTTGTGAAGTACATATGTAGTAGACCTAGGTGTACATGGGATTCTCAGTGAGAGATTATATGTACCACAGACATTATAAAATTAATCTTTAATACTGTGCAGTTTCATTTTTCCCAGAGTGGGAAAGCAGTCAGAAACCACTCAAAACCGCCTGCTGAAAGTTTACCATTAGAACCGCTTGTAGCGTCTTTAAGAGATTAGCGAGATTAAATGCTGACGAAATTTGTTTCGACCAGCAGTCGAAGTTAAATGCATAATAATAAGAGAGGTTATGACATTCTTGATCCTTTTCCGACTATCGCAAACTATTCGATCGAAACTGAAGACGTTCCTGTCACAAGTTACGAGAGGCTAAAAGGATGATAAACTGTCTGTAACATTATAGTTCCGCGTGTTATTTACTTGTTAGTTTCTTGCTTCCTGGCAACAGTTAAGCTGACGGGCAGCCAGCCAGAAGCCAGAAGGCTTCGACCAAACAAGCTGTCCTTGCACAGGGCACCGCCGATCACGTGGTGTGCACGTTGTCGCTCGTTGCTAGCTGCCCACTTCACCAGCGATATTTCAACGCGACGTCCCATTGCAAACAAGTAGTACCGGCGCAAACACGAGTTATCGCCAAACTCTGAACACTCTTTAAGTTGGGGAAAAAAAATTCCACTCTTCAGCCTACCAATGAACAAATAAGTTGCCTGTGTTATTGTCCCTTCATGTAGAGAACTTTCACGATAGTCTACTTGCATTCAGATGACTTCGACCAGCACCCGGCTTGAACGTTCCGTCGACAAAAGACATAATTAGAAACAGAGCAGTCTCAGATTAGACAAGGATGAAAAAGGAAATCGGCCTTGTTCTCCTGCAAGAATCGAATCAGCATGAGCGATTTAGAGAAACCACAGATAAACATAGTACTGAGTACAATCAGCCGTGTACTGTATGGTGGTGTGCTGATTACATATGTAGATTTGCATGTCAGGATTGATGTGATCCCCACACCTTCCTAATGCGAACCCAGTACCTTATGCATTTACCAGCTTGATCGGTGGATTCTCCCGAGACGAATGCTCTTCCTGAGAATTCCATTTTTTCTACAAGAGGAAAGTGGCTCAAATCCCCATTCAGCCATCTACATTAGGTTCTTTGTGGTTACTCTCTAAAGACAAAAGCTGGAATGGTTGCTTTAAAAAAGATACAGCCTTCCTCCAATCGGAATTTGTGTACCATCTCTGGTGACTTAGTGTCCAGGGAAGGTAATGTCTGTTTCCTTCCTTTCCAGTGTTGAGTTCCGAAGCTTCAATAAATTAGTTGAGAACGGAAGCTTGTAGAAATTCAACCGAAGAAAACACTACAGATAGTTCACCGACTTCTTGATTACAACTTCAACGTGCTTTTTTTCCAATTTAATGGATTTGCACACACATACCGACAACTGGTGATAGCAATACAGGTCTGAAAACGACGGAGCTTACTGCGAATGTTAGCATCAATGGCATGTTGCGGCAATAATGCACATTTTCCTGTTGAGCTGCTCGCAGATATTGTAGAGCGGTTGGTGGACGCTGAAGCGATAGAACCCGTTCCACCAGTACACCCCAGACGTTCTTTATGCAGAGGTTTCCAACAGGTGATCCGCGGACGCCCAGGGGTCCGAGAGCTATGCCAGAGGGGTCCGCAAGATGCTATTAGAATAAAAATATATATAAAATATATTTCGTATGATAACAGATTTTTTGTTTTGGTGGCTTCCTACATGAGCAGAGCTTTAGCGAACGCTAACTTCTGCGTCTAGCGTCTTACTTTTCTACTTAGGAACTTTCAGGTTTCTTCACTACAGTTCCAGTAAAATCGGTGAGGGTGGAAAGTATGGAACGCATATAGAATGAACTATAGTATTTAATGTACCAAAGCAGCCAACACAGCTGTAGCTGAATGAAAATCGTCACAGATGTAGCAATAAAAAGGGAAAAAGAAACGCAAACTGTTTCCTAACGAAGAAGATTCCACAATTGTTGCTACAGCTGAACCACAAATGACAAGAATCTTCAAGACACTGCCAGTGGCGGCGCTAGGCGTCGGCGACCGCCGACGGCCTCGCGCCTTTGGGGGCCTCGCAAAACATTGTTAAAATTTTAGCTTTATTTTTTTATTTTATTTTTTATTTCTTTTCTTTTTAATTTGATGTTTAACGGCGCTTATCAACTGCTAGGTTATGTAGCGACTATTTAACTTACACTAGCTTAAGCCAAGGACGAACACAACATCCGTACCCAAGGGTGGGATTCGTCCCCCGACGGGAGCGACCTCGCGCACCGTACTATGACGCCTTAGTGCGTTCGCCCATTCCCGGCCGGTAGCTACTCAGCAGCAGTGCAGCAGTGATGAAATTTTCAGTTAAATACTTTATGTTATCGAAACTGAGTTTAATATTTGACACATTAAACAATGAAAATCATGGAACAAAAGACAATAACGACAGCCCAGCTCCGTTATTTGTAAACGCAGTGACACCAGGCTGTTAGCACACGCTGTGCAGTTGACAACGAGCATCGTCACCCCAGCACGGCTCCAAGTCTCACGAGTGCTGCCGACTGTTACCGACCAGTTAAGGGAATTCTCTTACAACCAACACCTGTCGTGAATCTGCGCATGCACACTAAGGGCAGTAACGAAATGACACAAAACTCAGACTTCCACGTAGAAAAATTCCGTCTACGTTTCTTGTCGTTACTGAGTGAAAAACTGGCTTTTTGTTTGTTGTAAATCAGTTAATACGTATATTTCCATACATTTATCCCAATGTTGGAATTGATTTCATAGTTGTAAGTCAGTATTCAGATATATTTCTTAGCATAATTATTTGTCTGTAAAGCATAATTTATTTTACTGTCTTAAATTTCATGTAAGACGCATAGGCGGATTCAAGGGGGGAAGGCGAAGGGTCCCCTCCCCCCTACAGCAGCTTTCGAAGCTAGCGTGCCATCACTGCAATGAGTCTTCAAAACTGTGAGAGTTTTGTTTGAGTTTGGGCGTGGGGTAAACTTCTTTCAACGCCCACCCGCCCCCGAGCAGGCCGTCCTGGATCCACATCAGTAAGAGATGTGGAACACACACACACACAAACACACACACACACACACACACACACACACACACACACACACATACTCTAACATCCATTGTATAGTATGTTTAAATTTCTTAAATAATTCTTATATCGTATTACTTGTTGTTCTGGCATCATACATGGCAAAATAAAAACTATGCTGCCATGCATGACGATACCACGGCCAATTATTTCTATACTATAACTCTGAGTACTTTTAAGCACCGTCAGATGGGGTAATTTAGGGCAGTATGGTATATTTGCTCTTTCGCGCTGTATAGCAACAATTTGAGGCTCACTTTCAATTTCGTACACTAAATCTTTTTAAGTGAGAAACTGTATTTTCGCATTCCGCGACTTTTATTTTGAGTCTATGTAAACCTTGATAAATATCCGATTAACAGTCTCGAGGTTCAAATTTCACAATATTGTAAATTGGAAACTTTCTGTTTTCCAGATAAGGGGAAAAGTGTAACAATTACAGTTGTCATCCAGGTCATTAGCCACTTTACTTACGTGGCTCAGGCAAATACCGATGCACATCGATTTATTTGCTTTTACGATGTTTTATTCGTTCTACATAAACCCTCCCACCTCACTGACAAAGAATGAAATCTAATACAACCTATGGAAGTTATGGTAAAAACAACTGCGAAACAACCCGGAATCATCAAAATGTTCATATGTTTGTAAATATATGGGACCAAACTGCGTGGTCATCAGTCCGTTAAACTAAGGTAAACTAACCTAAGGACAAACACACATACCCAGTGGCGTAACTATGGGGGGGGGGGAGATGAGGGGGATAGAACCCCCCCCCCAGAACACGAAAAGAAAAAAAAAAAAAAAAGAGAGAGAGAGAGAAAGTAAAGAAAAAGAAATCGTATAACAGCAATCTGGTAAAGGCAAAGATTGGAAACTTGGGGTGTTTTACCATAAGCTTTCATTGGAAGGGAGAGAATTAGTTTCTTCAACGGAGTGGTAGATGGTAATCTGTCTGGAAACTGACTAAAATTTTTCTCGTCAAACAGATCTATTCCCCCCCCCCCCAAAAGCCAAGTCCTAGTTACGCCACTGCACACACCCATGCCCCAGGGAGGACTCGAACCTCCGACGGCGGTGTGGAACAAATGTCAATAATGTTAAGATTTTGCAATTCCTCAACGGGAGAGGTAGAGGAACACTTTGTTGGTTTTACTACCGTTACAGAAACAACGGGAGAGTATTTAACAAATACAGTTTTAAAGGAACTAGAAAATAATGATATATATATATATATATATATATATATATATATATATATATATATATATATATATATATATATATATATATAACTATCGATGTCAGGGATATGATAACGGCGCCAAAATGGTTGGCATTAATAGAGGTTTTAGAACAAGAATGCTCAATATTAATCCACGAGCATTTTTCACGCCATGCAGATGCCATTCTTGGAATTTGCTTCTCATAGATGCAGCGAACTCATCTACAACAGCTACAACATTTTTCGGCTTCGCCAATAAAATTGATGTGCTTTTTACAAGGTCTAGTAAGCATTGGGAACTTATAAAAACTAAAAATTGACATTGAAACCTCTGTCTGAAACAAGATGGGAAAGCAGAATCAGAGCACTAAAAGCTATATTATTCCAATTTGATGATGTCATCGAAAGCGTGAATGACCTGAAAAGTAAAACTGATGATTCTGAAACTCTTAGTGACTGTGAAGCAGTCTTGAACGAAATGTTAACTTTTGAGTTTATTGTTGCAATGGTACGAGATTTTATACATGTGAAGAATATAAATAATCCACGCCAGTCGATTCAAGTGAACCTGAAAGTAGCTGTTGACTTGAAACTACCTGGCAGATTAAAATTGTGTGCCGGAACCAGGACTCGAACCTGGGACCTTTGCCTTTCGCGGGCAAGCGCACTACCGACTGTGCTATCCCGACACGACTCACGATGCCGCCTCACAACTTTACTTCCGCCAGTACCTCGCCTCCTACTTTCCAAACTTCACAGAAGCTCTCCTACGAACCATGCAAGACTAGCACTCCTGGAAGAAAGGATATGGTGGAGACATGGCTTAGCCACAGAATGAAACTTTCACTCTGCAGCGGAGTGTGCGCTGATATGAAACTTCCTGGCAGATTAAAATTGTGTGCCGGAACCGGAACTCGAACCTGGGGCCTTTGCCTTTCGCGGGCAAGCGCACTAGCGACTGTGCTATCCCGACACGACTCACGATGCCGCCTAACAACTTTACTTCCGCCAGTACCTCGCCTCCTACTTTACTAACTCTGCTGTAGAGTGACAGTTTCATTCTTGAAACATCCCTTGGGCTGTGGCTAAGCCATGTCTCCACCATATCCTTTCTTCCAGGAGTGCTAGTCTTGCATGGTTCGTAGGAGAGCTTCTGTGAAGTTTGGAAAGTAGGAGGCGAGGTACTGGCGGAAGTAAAGTTGTGAGGCGGCATCGTGAGTCGTGTCGGGATAGCACAGTCGGTAGTGCGCTTGTCCGCGATAGGCAAAGGTCCCAGGTTCGAGTCCCGGTTCCGGCACACAATTTTAATCTGCCAGGAAGTTTCATATCAGCGCTCACTCCGCTACAGTGAAAGTTTCATTCTGGAAACATCCCTTGGGCTGTGGTTAAGCCATGTCTCCAACATATCCTTTCTTACAGGAGTGCTAGTCTTGCTTTGGTTCGCAGGAGAGCTTCTGTGAAGTTTGGAAAGTAGGAGGCGAGGTACTGGCGGAAGTAAAGTTGTGAGGCGGCATCGTGAGTCGTGTCGGGATAGCACAGTCGGTAGTGCGCTTGTCCGCGATAGGCAAAGGTCCCAGGTTCGAGTCCCGGATCCGGCACACAATTTTAATCTGCCAGGAAGTTTCATATCAGCGCACACTCGGCTGCAGAGTGAAAGTTTCATTCTGGGAGCTGTTGACTTTTTACATTCATTTTGTGACTGGATTCGAGAAATCCGTTTTACACGATTTGAAAAATGTGACGCAGAAGCTCGATTGTAGGAAAAAGTAGTAACGAAAAAAGTATGATTTAAAAAAAGAAAAAAATAGCACAGAAAAAAAAACGTATGCTGGATTACGAACAAATTTATGAACCAATACAGTCTGCGGAAATGCAGTACAGAGTTATTTTTTATGCAATGATAGATGCTGTAATAGTCCACAGTGATCGATTCAAAGCGCTCGAAGAATATTTTGAGCGATTTGGTTTTATTTATATCGATTATTTTAAATCTCTATCAAAAGAGGACCTTCTCAAGCATTGTAATGATTTAGGTATGATACTCCAAGAAGGCGAAAATAGTGACTTATAGCCTGTAGAAATTGACGAGGAACTCCAGCTTTTAAAATCCAAACCACTAGACTCAGTCAAAAACGCAAAACAACTTCTTTAGAACATTTTAGAAAACTATTTGGAACAAGTATATCCAAATGTTTATATAACAATCATAATCATGCTCATAGTTCCAGTCAGTACAGTGTCGGCGGAGAGAAGCTTCACAAAGTTAAAATCGATTAAGACTTACTTAGGAGCACAATGAGCCGAGAAAAGTACTACTTTGTCAGTACTATCAATTAAGGCCGAAATAGCGGCCATTTATAAATATGAAGTGATCTTTAAAAAATTCAGTGATGCGAAAAGCCGAAAAGTTTCTCTGTCTTAGTTTGTGTTGTTTATAGGAATAATACTTGTATATTATACTAATAAAAATTTAGTACAATAATTATTAGTGTATAATTCAGCTCATTTTATTTGACATTTTCTTCCTCGCTGAAAAAAATGAAAGGGGCCTCGCAAAGACGAATTCGCCGACGCTGATTTTTCGTCTAGCGCCGCCACTGGACACTGGCTTTTTAAGCAAAAGTAATTAATCTCAAAAGCATAAGCTTGTATAACAGAGACGAATGAAGTGTAAGAAAGTACGAATCATTAAACTCCATTCCTAATTGATACGTTTCAAGAAAATTGCCTGGCGTAGTAAGAACAGACCATAATATAAATTTATGTTTCTCTTATGTTTATATTCTACTTACTTTCTGCGATTTAAGCTGCAAATGTACACATATTCGTAAGTATTTCTTCATGAATAACTTGTTCTTTATTCCACTGAATCAATGACATTCGGCTGTTTTTACATTAAATTTCAGATCATGTATGTCTCTTGGTATTTTACTAATGCTTGTAACGCAAAAATTGTAGTAACTATTTCGTTAATCTAATATATAAAAATTTATGGCTGTTTGTTTGCCTGAGTCAACAGATGGGGACATTTGCAAGACATCAACCATCTGCACGATCAGTTCGACGACGTTTGCAGCAGCATGGACGATCAGCTCGGAGACATGGCTGCGGTTACCATTGACGCTGCATCACAGACAGGAGCGCCTACGATGGTGTACGCAACGACGAACCTAGGTGCACGTATGGCAAAACGTCATTTTTTCGAATGAATCCAGGTTCTGTTTACAGCAGCATGATGGTCGCATCCGTGTTTGGCGACATCGCGGTGAACGCACATTGGAAGCGTGTATTGGTCATCGCCATACTGGCGTGATGATATGGGGTGCCGTTGGTTACACGTCTCGGTCACCTCTTGTTCGCATCGACGGCACTTTGAACTGTGGCCGTTACATTTCAGATGTGTTACGACTCGTGGCTCTACCCTTCATTCGATCCCTGCAAAAGCCTACATTTCAGCAGGATAATGCACGACCGCATGTTGCAAGTCCTGTACGGTCCTTTCCGGATACGGAAAATGTTCGACTGCTGCCCTGCCCAGAACATTGTTCAGATCTCTCACCAACTGAAAACGTCTGGTCAATGGTGGCCGAGCAACTGGCTCGTCACAACAAGTCAGACACTACTCTTGATGAACTGTGGTATCGTGTTGAAGCTGCATTGGCATCTGTACCTGTAATGTAATCACATGTCAGTTCTAGTACAATGAATACCCGTTTATCATCTGCATTTTTTCTTGGTGTAGCAATTTTAACGGACATTAGTGTATGTATGTTTTCAGATACAGGAGGGAGAGGAGTAGGTGGAGGAGGAGACGGACAGGAAGGGTAGGGAGGAGACGGACAGAGAGAGGGGAGATGGTGACAGGTAGGTGAAAGGAACAGAGGGAGGGGGAGGAGGAAAGGGACAGAGAACGGGACAGGAGGAGATGGGGAGGTGGGGGGAAGCAGGTGAACAGTGAGAAGTGAATGGAGAAGATGGACTAATGGAAGATAGGAAACCTCATATATATTTGTTCGTTAAATTTTAATAACTTATTTATAATCGACTATAAAATTAATACTCATTTATATCATTCGTAATTAAACAAGATAACACTTTCAAATTTCAAATGTTATTAGCACAATTATTTCTTCTGCGGCAGCAACGCGCCGGGTACCAGATAGTTACGTATAAAAACAATTACATACAGCTTGTCGGCAGCTTGTCGCCAGCTTGTCGGCCGCTAGGAGCGCTAGTGTCGTTGCAACTGCCAGTTGGTAGCAAATTCATAGCAGTGAGTGTCGTGACTGTTATCGATTATACTTCGCCGAACGAAACTGCTGCGGGCATCGGTCCATAGAGTTAGAAACTGCTTTACCTTACAGTAAGGACCACACCCACCCACACACGTGTGTGTGTGTGTGTGTGTGTGTGTGTGTGTGTAAGCGCGCGCGCACCCGAGGAGGACTCGAACCTCCGAGGGGAGCGTACGCGCAATCCATAGCATGGCGACTTAGACCAAACGACCAACCCGCGCGGCAATCAAGAACTTCCTGAAAATCCATTTCCAAGATAGATAAATGAAAGCAAGAATATATATTTTTGTATCGATGTGGCAGATGAGCGTTCTGTTGTTAGAATATCTCTCCTCCTGCTGATGAACTGATTTACATTCCAAGTGGGTGCAGATGGCATAGCAACACGTGGCTGGCGCCCGCTTCCAACCTTACCTGTCTGGTAGCACCAGGCTGCAACCGGTTCTGCCGCCACTTTCGTTCTTCACGGTGGCAAAGCTAAGATGTAACAGTCCTCTTCAATACACAGTGAGTAAATATATTTAGTTTATATGAAGCTAGAAAATAGGTGAGACAAATAATATAGAAGTGTACTGAAGTAATTGCATCAGAACTGTGCTTTCTTCAAAATGTAAATGATTCATATATACTTTTGCCAGTATTTCAACTATTATCGTCCAAATTTATATAAACTGGTCAAAACAAGTAAGGGATCAGTTGAGATACTTAGGTTCTGGAGTATTGTCATCGGCTGAATGAATTAAAATGGTTCGAGGTCTTGCTGTCGGTTCTACGGAGTGAAGAAACCAATATTACGGCAACCGAGATAGTGGTAGTAACAGAAAGTTGCTGCAGAGAGGGTTGGTGTTGACTTTTTTTTACCAAACGAATTGGGTTCAGATAGAGTTGTGACCTAGTACTGCAATGCAACAACAATGTGACTTACCCGAGACTTTCGGATGGAGAGACATAGAAAAGGGTGTCTGTGGGAAGGACACAGAAGGAGGTGGCTGAAGCTTTTGGGTGTCCCAAAGTGTAGTTTCCAGGACCTGGACGAGATTTCAGACAACAGGAACCGTTAAAAGAAGGGAATGTCAAGGTGGTCCACGAGTAGCATCAGCAAGAGATGACCATTATCTCCGGTTAACAGACCGTCGAGACAGGAGGCTGAATGCAACCCAGCTGCAACGCACCCTCCAAACAGCAACAAGACGCGATGTATCAACACAGAGTCCAAAATCGCCTTCAGGAATATGGCCCCTACGCACGGAGGCGTGTGTCCCATTAAAACAACGGCACAGTTTAGCCCACAGAAACTGCACGGAGGAACATCAGGATTGGCGCCGGGTTCTGTTCACAAGTAAAGATTTTGTGTTCATCCGAATAATCGTCGTTCCCTCATCTGGAGAAAACGTGGAACTGAGAACAATCCTGCTTATGTGCAGGAAACATAAGCCTATCATGGTGATGGACGATTGGTGTGGTCAAGAATCAGTATTGGAGGACGTGCGGACCTCTATGTCGTTCAGAATGGTGCTTTGACAACTCAAATGTATAGAGACGAGCCGGCCGCGGTGGCCGAGGAGACTAAGGCGCTCCAGTCACGGTCTGCACGGGCACTTCGGTCGGGGGTTCGAATCCCCCCTCGGGCATGGATATTTGTGCCGTCCTAGTTCGTAAGTAGTTCATAAGTAGTTTGCAAGTTTAGGGACTGATGACCCCGTAGTTAAGTCCCATAGACTTTACAAACATTTGAACATTTTTATAGAGACGAGATCGTTAGACTTTCGTTGTATCCTACGCTGGTACCATAGGAGACGGGTTCATTCTGGTGGACGATAACGCTCGTCCCCACACAGCTGCGCTGGTGGACAACATGCTTGATGCTGAGGGAATTTAATGAATTGAG
The DNA here is from genome assembly GCA_026315105.1 of Locusta migratoria. Taxonomy (NCBI): domain Eukaryota; kingdom Metazoa; phylum Arthropoda; class Insecta; order Orthoptera; family Acrididae; genus Locusta; species Locusta migratoria. The sequence continues at coordinate 251,277,900 of CM048744.1, read as the reverse complement.
TGGCCAGCTTGTTCACTGGATTTAAACACGATTGCGCATTTCTGAGATGCACTTGGCAGAACATTGCAGCCAGACCAGCACCTCAGACTATTGTTTCTCCGTCTTGTTGGCTGGAGCTCGTTTGTTCCTGGCGTGTGTTTGTCGGCTGTGTACCGCATTTTTCGTGTGTTTTTGTTTCGTTTTTTCCTTTTCATCCCAACACATCACATCACTTTTTGAAATGTATACAGATTACATAAAGGTAAAACAGTCAACAATCCGAAGATTGGTGTGAACACCACAGTGCTTTACTAGGCATGGTCCTGTTTGGAGGTGGTATGCCGTTGCCTTCCTCCGACCTTCTAACTGACTTACCCAGCCAGTTATAGGGGGACGTACAGTTTAACGTGGGTTCCGAACCACGGTGCTACTCGATATTTTTCACATCAGCAACATTGCCAGAAGTGAAAGAAGTGGAAAGTGACAGATAAAAATCCTAGGACCTGACGGGGATCGAACCCGGGACCTTTGGATTTGTAGTCTGGCACTCTACCACATATCACCTGTTATAAGTGGAATGCCTGTCTGTTTATTTATCATGTAGTGAAATGATAAATAAACAGACAGGCATTCCACTTATAACAGGTGATATGTAATCTGTATACATTTCAAAAACTGAAGTGATGTGAGTTGCTGGGATGAAAAGGAAGAAACGAAACAAAAACACGAAACGTGCTGTACACAGCCGACAAGCACACGCCAGGAAAAAACGAACTCCAGCCAACAAGACGGAGAAACAGTAGTAACATGTAAAGAAGAGACGTCAACACCGTGACTAGACCAATATTAAATTAAAAACACTTAGGCCTAACGTGCAAAATGTTTTTTTAAACTGTTTTTAATCTATTTATCGATAACTGTACAAACCTTTGTATCATTTACAGACCACAGAAGATGCTTTTAAAATAAAAAAGCGAAACGCGGCTGGTGTAAAATAAATCTCTTAATTGCAGTCAGCATAAGACAGATTACCTCTTATAATCAATTTTAACAGCTGCTGCGGAATATGGCCACACAGCCAAACACTGTAATACTTGAAATGTTCAGGGAAAAATATTGATTTGTTCTCAGTAAAACCGTTAACACAGAAAAAGAATATTGTTCAAAGTAAGATATATCATCATCAACAACAACAATATTGCACTGGGCAAAGCAAATACGTTAGATTGGACATTCAAATTTTCAGGCTGTGTACACGTATCAGAACATCAATTGTAATTTATGTGTTATAGTTTTTTGCAAGTTTTTTGCGATGTTATATCTGCATGTTTTCTCGATTTGGTGACGAAATTTGGCTTACACTGCATTCTTCAATTCGACATTATCAAATAAAGAACATTATCGGGACAATATGACTCCTAGACACAAACTAGTCATTGCTCAAAAACGTGTTGTAAGGGTCGGATGAAGGTGCATATAAGCGACTATTTAAAAGAACTAGCCAGACTAATAGCAAAGTTTATACTGAATGACCAGCAGAAATTAATTGCTGTATTCATAAATATTACTCTAGAAACTACCCACTGTATCCAGAATTTACCTTACAATTGCTCACAGATAGTAATATTGGAAGTCATTTGACTAGATTCTGGCAGACAATGAAAACAAACTGAAATCACATCTTCCTGATAACTTCTTCTGCTTCACCGACGAATTTCTAGAGACCTTTACCAGTCAGAAATGGCTTTAAAGATGTAATATCTATCCGTGGGTAGGTTACATTCATTAAATGTAAATAAATTAATATTCCAGTTTCGTAAATATTCAGCTTGTGAACATATTTTCTCCGTGGACCGTTATAATATTTACAAACTTCTGACAGGTTTCCTAAAGTATATAGTTGAGGCAAACATGAATCCTAGACAGTGGCGACGCTAGACGAAAACTGGGCGTCGGCGAACACGTCTTTGCGAGGCCCCTTTCATTTTTTCAGTAAGGAAGAAAATGTGATATAAAATGAGCTGAATTATACATCAATAGTCATTATACTAAAATTTTATTAGTATAATATACAAGTATTATTGCAATGACAAAAATTACAATCAACGAACACAAATTAACATAGAGAAACTTTTCGGCTTTTCGCTTCACTGAATTTTTTAAGATCACATCTTAATTAATACTAGCCACTATTTCGGCTTCAATTGATAATAATGCCAACGCAGATAGTTTTTCTGGGGTCATTGTGATTCTCAAGTAAGTGTTAATCAATTTTAACTTTGAGAAGCTTCTATCGGCCGAAGCTGTACCGACAAACTATGAGCTTCATTCTGATTGTTATATAAACATTTGGATATACTTCTTCCAACTTGTTTCCTAAAATGTACTGAAGAAGTTGTTTTGTAAGTATTTAACTAAAAAATTTCATCACTGCTGCACTCATTCGGAAATAAATAGGGAAACTAAATAGCTGCCAACAAGGAATGGCCGAGCGCACTAAGGCGTCATACCGTGGTTGGGGTCGAATCCCACTCTTGGGTACGACTGTTGTGTTCGTCCTTTGGTTAAGCTAGTGTAAGTTAGATCTAGATCGTCGCTACATCTAGCAGTTGAAAAGCGCCGTTAAGCATCAAATATAAAAAAAGAAAAAGCGCTAAAATTTTAACAATGTTTTGCGAGGCCCCTCCAGGCGCGAGGCCGTCGGCAGTTGCCGACGTCGCCGACGCCTAGCGCCGCCACTGATCCTAGAAAACGCAAATAACTGGAGTGGGCTACCTCTATCACAACCGTAACGAATTACGGTCTGAAATCATGGAAACTATCAGTATACTTTACATAGAATTCTCCGAAAGATAATGTGTATGTGAGTCGACTAACAGTGTGTGAATTTGTTCACCCTAATCACCGCAGAAACGTTGGCACTGACATCACTTACCTTTACTCCGGAAACAATACACTGGAACACAGCTTTTTTTTTTTTTTTTTTTTTTTTTTTTTTTTTTTTTTTTTTTTTTTTTTTTTTGCAGATGATAGTAGTCTAAAAGGACACAGCAACCTTTTTTTGATTTGTTAAAGGCAGAACTACAGTTGTTCACTGCAGATTCGTGGAGTGGGTGCCTTCATAATATACCACGTTTTAATGAGGCTAATTGTGTCTTGCTTTACCCAAAGAAAATTTCTGCATATTTCTGCATATACTTTAATCAATAAACTAATAATCCTCATATAGTAGCACTGAAATTCAATGGATCATTTTATTTTTTGATAAATTATTTGATTCCGACGATAACTTATTGGTCATGAACTATAGACTAAAACTGAAAAAACTACAGAAAGGGTGGAAAATAAGGAGATAGGACTTAGATAAATTGAAGGAACCTGATGTTCTTGAGAATTTCAGAGGAAATTTAGGCAACAATTAACAGAAACGGGGGAAAATAAAACAGTAGAAGAGGAACAGGAAGGCTTGAGAGATGAAATACTGAAGACGGCAGAGGAAAAAATAGATAGAAAGGCAAGATCTACAAAAAACCCATGGATATCACAGGAAATACTAAATTTAACTGATGAAAAGAGAAACTATAAAAATGCAGTAAATGCAGTACAGACGACTAAGAAATGAGATTGACAGGAAGTGCGAAATAATTAAGCAGGAGTGGCTAGAAGCCAAAAGCAAGTCTGTAGAAGAATTTAAAACTAGAGGAAAAGTAGATACTGCCTACAGGAAAATGTAATAAAAATGTAATAATCCCCAGTCCAAAGAAATCAGGTGCAGATAGGTGTGAAAATTACAGAACCATCAGTTTGATAAGTCATTGTTGCAAAATTTTAACACAAATTATTTACAGGAGAATGGAAAAGCTTGTAGAAGCTGACCTTGGGGAAGATCAGTTTCAATTCAGGAGGAACACGGGAGGTAACACTCACTTTACGACTTATCTTAGAAGATAAAGGAAAGGCAAATCTGCATTCTAGCTTTTGTAAATTTGGAAAAAGCTTTTGACAATGTTGATTGGAATAAACTCTTTCAAATCCTGAAGTCAACAGGGGTAAAATACAGGGAAAGTAGGGCTATTTACAATTTATACAAAAGCCAGATCACACTTATTAGAGTTGAAGGGCATGAAAGGGAAGCATCAGTTGGGAAGGGAGTAAGACAGGTTTGTAGCCTTATTCCAATGTTATTCAATTTGTACATTGAGCAAACTGTGAAGGAAAGCAAGGAAAAATTTGGAATAAGGATTGAAGTTCAGGGTGAAGAAATAAACATCTTGCCTTTTGCTGATGTCATTGTAATTCTGTCAGAAACAGCAAAGAACCTGGACGAGTAATTGAACGGAATGGACAGCGTGTTGAAACGAGCATATAACATAACACAAGAGCAAAACAAAGGTAATGTAATGCAGTCTTAGAAATTCAGGCGATGCTGAAGGAATTAAATTAATTAACGCATCAATAAAGGTGGTAAATGAGTTTTGTTCCTTGGGCAGTAAAATAACATATGATGGTCGTAGTACAGAGGATATAAAATGCAGAATGGCAATGGGAAGATAAGCGTTTGTAAAAATGAGAAATTTTGTTAACATCGAATATTAATTTAAGCTAAGGAAGTCCTTTCTGAAGGCATTTGTGTAGAGTGTTGCCTTGTATGGTAGTGAAACATGGACGATAAACAGTGCGGACAGGAAGAGGATAGAGGCTTTTGAAATGAGGTGTTACAGAAAATGCTGAAGATTAGGTGGTTAGATCGAATAACTAATGAAGAGGCGCTGAACAGAATTGGGGAGAAAAGGAATTTTTGGCATACCGTGACTAAAAGAAGGGATCGATTGGTAGGACACATTCTTAGACATCGAGGTATCGTAAATTTAGTATTGGAGGGAAGTGTGTGTGTGTGGGGGGGGGGGGGGGGGGGAATCGCAGAGGGAGACCAAGAGACGCATATAGTAAGCAGATTCAAACGGATTTGGGTTGCCGTTCTTGTGAGGAGATGAAGAGGCTTGCTCAGCATAGAGTAGGGTGGAGAGCTGCATTAAACCAGTCTCCGAACTGAAGACCATAACAAACGACAAATTATTTGAAAATGCACTTAACAAGATATAAGTAGTCACTTAGTACTCCTTGGTAAATTTGAATGATTGTTTCATTCAAAAAGCATTCGCTTTGTGTCACTGCTTTCGTATACTGACACCAATTCCGAGAAGTTTTGTTCACTTGTATGTACTACAAAACATGTGAAAAACGTATTGTTTTTGTGCACTTAATCTCTCAATAGACAAATATTTGCTTTCTTTAACGTAAGCAATTGAGATACTTTTCCTAAAGTATTGTTTGTGATAAGATCTATTTAACGTTAAAAAATTTCCATTGTGGCAGTCATGAACTAAAACAAATACAATTTTTTGTATATGTTTTGGAAGTGATAAAGTTAAGGATTGTCTGTGTATGAATAAAGAGTATAACTACAAACGAGATAGTAGTAAAAAGGATGCTGGCTTTGCCATCCAAGGAGTTTGTATTGACTGGCTTTATCAAAACTATTCTAATCTGCTACTAATATTTATTCAAGTAAATAACGTAATTTTCTTGATTGCGGTTCTTCTACCTTCGTCATGTTAACGCAGTTCCTGCTAGCATCTGCGGTGGAGGAAGTAAATAGGTTTCTCAGTCTTTTTAGCAGAGGAGTTACTATAAAGTACTCTCTCGTTGTTTCCTCAAACCACTGCGAGATTTTCCTCTTGCTGCTGGCTTTTATAAGGCGAGGTGTAATAGGAACACAGCACGTTCTAGGTCGATCGCATTGATATTTTCGTGAAAACAATTTATCCACCAAAGCTTACTATAAGGTCATAGCTCCCTCGTAATGGCATTTTTAAGATTCATGTGTCTGTACCGAAGGCGCCATAGTTACTATAGGGTTTGTGAGAAATAAATGTATAGAGTACGTTAGTACCCTTACGTGGCCATTCTAATGTGGATAAAATCACTTTGAGTGTTAGCGAGCGTCAGTTTAGAGGAGTAAGACTAAAGAAGAACTGCCGATAAAGTATGATTAATTAGGGGCATATATAGGAAGGGGGCAGGGTCTTTCCCCCACCACTCCCCACAATAATGAATATAAAGAAAAAATTGCTATATTTTTATGATTTAATGTCAACAATAACAAAGCTTGATCTCGGTAAAGTGAAAGGGGCTTCAACGCAAATTATCCTCTGAATATGAGGAGCAAAACTCATACAAAATATCATGGGCTGTCTACTTAAAATTACTTATCTTTACATTAATCTAGCCCCTTCCCCCTCCCCCAAAAAGATGCTTGGTGTCTGATGTAATAAAAATATACATACGACCTGCTCGTTGGCTACGCGACAGAAATCAGCAACTCTGCAATTGTTGCAGTGCATTTAGCATGATTGAGAGATTAACTATCTTTTTATCTTCGTTTATTACTCGAAATATCATAAACCAGAAGTAGTGTTTGATTTACTAGCTGCTATCTTAAAATAGCCATAATGACTAGATATTTCGTATATTTTTAATTTTCATTAAGCCATTCCTTAAAAACCACATTTTATTCAAAACGTGTATAGTACTTCTGTGCGCACGATCATTCCTATAGAGTTTCATTCTTCAACAAAACAATGCTCTAAGGCATGTCGTAATGAAATTCAATTGCCTAGCAGCGGCTGTTCAGAATGAGCCCTCAAAGATCGCTGCGAGACAAGGAAGCATACGAACAGGAAGAAAATATCTTTTCGCGTTAACAGCTCGTCGTAATTCATTGATTTGCGAGACAACATCGTCTTTTGACATTTACTGTCAAACCTAATACCATCACGAATTTACATTTAACCTTTATAGGTCAAACTGGGCATAATTCTTGTTTACGTGGGTTCCACGCATCCTGTGGGCATTTCACTAAAACACGACACAATTCGCAAAATAGGGCAGAAACGGCCAGCTGGACAAAATTATGTGGACGTCTCTGCAGACCATGTGGCCAGAAACAAGTAAGACCGCTACAGCTATTTCCAATTAGCCTTAACTAAAATGCGAATAGAAGAAAACATGTTACGATAAATAAGGCTTGCTTTAGCACTTTTTGGTAATTTCCAAGAAAGTTTACACTCGAAGTTGTACGGACGAATTCGATATATATCGAATGTCAATTATGTTGGTGTGTTCTAATTAAAAAAGTGCATATACAACTGAAAGACGTATACTTGGCTCATTAATTAAGTAAGTGAAGTAATTTTTTGTTATCGGTAGTTTTCTAGCAATAAAATATATTTGTACGTTATGATACATTACTAAATATCCGTATTTACTCATCGCGCAAGTGAAGTAACTCCTTTGTTATCGGTAGATTTCTAGTAATATAAAAGTACTAGCTTATATGCCCGTGCTTCGCAACGGTTGTTAAAGAAGGTCCTGTGTATATCATAGTTCTTTGGTTTCCGGACGTAGGTCAGCAAAAACACAATCCTTGTTGGTTCGCTCTGTCAATAAACTCAGTTCTCCTAGCCAAGATGTCAAATTTAAGTAGAAGTCTTTGTCGAAAACGATTAATGTTCATAAAGTTTTTCATACTAAGATTGAAATTAATTCAAGTCCGTGCTTCGGAACAATGTAAATTCAATGATAGGTTGTGTTCATAAAGTTACACATTGCAACAGCAGCGCCGAAAGCGGCTGGCAAATTACATTTCTGAGAACGATATTGGATAAGTGCGAATATTGATTTGTAACAGTTTTCACAAATATCTTCTTGAATAGGAATTTGGAATGAATTGTAAGACTGTGTGAATCGTGAGACTCTATACAAAAGAGTTTCGCGTGAAAGTGCTGGTCATGATGAGATGTGACAACAACGGATGTATGTGATTCGGTAAAATTTTACTTTCTATCATGGCGGCTTCGTGTTTTTATGTTGGCAACATCAATAACACGATATAAAATCGTTGCAAAGATGACCGAACCAAATAGTGTGTAGATAAATACTGCTGTTCTTGCTGTATGCTTGATTTCACGACAAAATATTCGCGTGTCACGCGATTGGCTTATAACGATGTTACATGATTCTCGTTATTCAACATCTGTTGCCAACATTATCACAGGAGACCGCCGGGATATGAGTAGGATTACGTCGCATAGTTTTTCTTGACCCAGATGTCAAACGACAACACCTTTCACAGCAGAGAGTGTCGCGGCTATATCATTAATGTATGTCTGTGTTTCCACCACGCTTCCACGACAGTGATCAGTGTTCCACGAGTATTTTTATCTTTGAGTCTATCTGGATTTTTATCTTTGTTTTGTGTCTCTGTTCATAGCCGGTAATGTGTGGTTGACGGAAACATGTGATCTATTTTTTTTTTTTTTTTAATGCGTATTTATTAAAGTCTGAAAGGACCGCATTGTCCGACGATTGAAAGAATAAACAGATTTTGACTCGTACCATAAAGTTCGTAAGTCACAGAGTATATAGCTTTTCCTAAGAGTATTTATTGCATATTTTGCGAATTTTGCTCGTCGCACTCACCCACTACCACGCACCTTGACCAAACTCCCTTACTAACATCATTAGACCAAGGGCTATCTACCACCACAACCACGAGCTGGTGGCAGTATGTGGTCATGGAGAAAAGTCTGTCAGCACGTACACACGCAAGCCTTTTATATATAGATATAGATATAGATTTGTGAGTTATGATGCATCTCACGCGTTAAGTAGTTTTCTTTTTAATTATTATTATCTATAGATTTCTAGTAAGAAATTGTAGGAGAAGGAGGAGGGATCTGAGAGTTTAACGTCCCGTCGTAAGAAAATGTATTCGTACCTTATGATACATTAGTAAATACCCGTATTTACACATCCTGCGCTTGAATAGCCGCGTAATAGACATTTGATATATATCGATTCCGGCCGTACAACATCGAGTTTAAGATTTCTTCGAAATTACCCGTTTTTTATAAGATACGAATTAATTTCGAATCGTCATCTTACGCGCGGAATATATGTGCACTACATGGGGTTTGTTGGCATGTTGTATGCAATAACATCACTTTTCAGAGAGACTATCAAATGGTTCTGTGCCTACTTTTCTTTTATCAGGCATCTGTCACGATTTTCATGGTGGTGGCTAGATTTACTGCGTATGAAACGAGCAACAACAATATTTAGTATCATGATGGTCCCCCTAGTTTTGTAGGGTCTTCCGGAATAATTATTGACTATCTAATAGACAGCTTAAATGTATATTATGACTTACACTCATAATTGTGACATATTTTTCGGGTGTTTCGAATATGTTGTGAGTTCGTTGGTTTGTGACTTGAAGGCACAAATATAATTTTACTCCAAATTTCAGGCTATATCATGTACCTCAATCTATTTCATTCTGCAGTTCTTCATACATCTGATGAAATTACTTTTAAAGAATGCAGTTGTCTCACTGGTTCCATCACCTAATGTAGGGCCTAATCATATCACCATTTGCTGTTCAAAATGTTCAAATGTTTGTTAAGCTTATGGAACTTAACTGCGGGGTCATCAGTCACTAAACTTACAAATTACTTATAAACTAACTGATACTAAAGACAGCACAAAGATCCATGCCCGAGGGGGGATTCGAACCTCCGACGGGGAACACACTCGCGCATCGGAGCATAGCGCCCCAAGTGCTCGGCCACTCCCTGGCGGCCATACCAGTTGCTGACTGGTAGCCAAAGAGGTATCATATAGGTAGTTTCAGCTATTTTTTAAACTATAAATTTTGCTTACATTACGTATACTTGTGTGGTTTTAACTAATAGGTATTCTTTGTGTCTACAGTTTAGTATCATGTGTATTTTTTCCATATGTCCGTGTCTTGTAGATATTTATGAACAGTTGCAGTCAGTTTTTATCGTTGCGTGACAATAAACTGTGTTGAATATGATGGAATTGAAGACAAGAGCACCAAATGTTCAAATGTTTGTAGAGCTTATGGGACTTAACTACGGGGTCATCAGTCCCTAAACTTACAAACTACTTATGAACTAGCTACAACTAAGGACGGCACAAATATCCATGCCCGAGGGGGGATTCGAACCCCCGACCGTAGTGGCCGTGCAGACCGTGATTGAAGCGCATCAGTCCCCTCGGCCACCGCGGCCGGCACAGGAGCACCGATAGAGAATTATACAATGTTTTAGCGAATGAAAGTGATACAGTGTAAATATTTAGTCATGGAAGATACTTAAAATATCTGTAGCAGCGAACGTATCAGAAGAAAACTAAGTTATTACAACTAGTCAAGTTACGCGGAAGATTTAATTTCAGTATTATAACATCGAGTTATGTGCACCAAATAATATGATGCTTTAAAGAACATAGTATAAGACGACATTACATGCAGCGCTTTTCCAGATATGAAAGTTTCAGAAGTAACAATTGTGAATGCCCAGGGGATTAGAAGAAAATAAAACCCTTTTCTTTTCCTGCGCGGGACGGGTGGGGCATGAGACATAGCGTACTTTCCAGACAGCATTTAACGGAGCAGAAAGAGCACAAAACAGGGGTCAAGTCTCCATGCGAAATTTTTAACCTTACTCTTCTACGTAACTTATACTGTCGATAAACCCAAATAGGGTATATATTAATAGTGTCATAAAAGGCATGAAAATGAAAGGCAAAGGAAAAGTTTGGATTGCAAATAAATTTCCAAGACAGTGTACTTACTGCGTTCACGAAGACACGGCAAGAAAGAATTGTAAATTACAGCATAGAGGACTTCGTATTGCGTAACTATCATTTTGACCTTCAAGCAGCATTAGGCGTGCCTCGACAGGAAACCTTTTACACATGTAAACAAAGTTGTTTTCACACTGCAACATGAAAAACCGTCTGCAAGACGCCAAGTAAATTACTATTTCACTTATTTTTACGATGAATGGGATGATAACCCCAGTATATGTAAATGATCGCCTATAAAATGACGCAGGATCTCATTGTATGTAATAAGTTCTTGTCTACGTCTTAAATCCTTACCTGGAAATTTATGGGCGGAGTCCTCCTGCACAAGTCTTTCTTGAAAAATTATTTGCAGTTCTAGGAGCTCTGTTTTAATTTATTGGCAATGGAAGGAAGGTAAAAATTTTGCATAAAAAAGTCATTATGTAGGGCCTCGACCCAAGGATCCTCGGATTAGCTTTCTGTATACTGTCTGCTGCGCCAACTGCTGTGTGGAATCTACGCTAACAAAAATATCACCTTCCTCGCCCGTTCCAAACCAAAAATGCTATTTCTTTCTGAACTCTTGGCTATCGTAAGTAGGCACTAGTCATTTTCATGGCTGGCCAAACCCCACATAACTACAAATCTGGACGGAGCAGGTAATAGTAGCATAAGGTCACAACAAACAGCACTGTAATTGTTGGGAGAGAGAGCACACTAAAATGTAAAGCAGTGAGCAATCCGAAGATTGGTTTGAACACCACAGTGCTAGTATGGTCCTCTTTCGAGGCTGCATGCCGTTGGCTTCCACCGACCTACGAACTAACTTACCCAACCAGTTATAGGGGAACCTACAGTTTACTGTGGATTCCGAACCACGGTGCTCTTCCATATTTTTCACATCAGCAACATTGCCAGAGGTGAAAGAAGTGGAAAGTGACAAAAATGCTAGGAAGAAAATTAAGTTGTGAAGTCAGCAGAGCCACGAAATTTGCCCAGAAAAGACCAACCAAAATAGCAATTAAAGAATTCTTTGCATGCAACGGCGTTAGTTTTTTAGGAAGTGAGTGCTCCCAAACGTGTGGTAGTTTTTTTTACGCACCGACTGTTTGTATATCGTCACGAACAGTATTTCTGCTACAGTTTGTTAATAATGACTAATGGTATCACATTGTGTGAGTTCGCTGTCACATCGTTCGAATCTTCCCTCGGGTATGGATTTTTGTGTTGTTTTTAGTATAAGTTAGATCCTAAGTAATTTGTAAGTTTAGGGACTGCTGACCCCGCAATTAAGTCCCATAAGCGTAACAAATATTTGAATTATTTGTCACATCATATCTTTGCACCTTACTTCGGGCAAATATTTCGAAAAATGATATATATAAGCAGAAAGTAATAGTGTGATCATAAAAAAGGATGTTAATTAGCACGGCTTGAGTGACAAAAGTCATCCTGTATTCTAAGAAAACACAGCAACTCACGTTTAATATGTTTCATAGAACGCTCTTGGCTACAGGACAGAACAATAATCGACTTTGTCACTTTGCACAGTTCACGGCGAAGAACAATTAAAGCTCAAAAATATTTACAATAACAGATAACGTTCAATCACTAATTTCGGTAAAGAACATTAATATGAAAGTGATCTGTATACTGTAAAGGAAACATTACGTATACTACACGAAAACATGCATAGTAACAGACTTTACTATGTATACAGTTTTACGAAATTATGTAACTCAATGAATGAAAGGCACCGCACCGCATATCAGAGGTAGAACTCGAACTTGACTATTTTAGAAACATGTTCCGGAAAAGAAACAGTACATTTTCGGTTCAATCAACGTGTATTGAAACACACACTGGCAGCAAAAATTTAGGCAATTCGTGGAAGGAAGAATAACGCTATCGAGCTCTACTAAGGACACTCGACCACCATAACATGATTAAGAAATAACGACATTTCGCAATCGAAATGAGGCTGTGCCAAACATCATTTTCTCAGCTTCAAAAGAAGTTTCAATTCGAAAATGATTGTTGGAGAAAAAAATGCCGAACAAATTATTAAGAGGTATGAATTTTTCACATTTGCATCAATCGCGACAAAAGATATCTTGAAGCGATTTTTGCGATATCTTTACGAATCATATGTTTCTGGTTAAGAAAACAAGGATCTTATTTCCACGAGTTAAAGTGGTATTAATCGCTTTGAATTCTGAATTGCGTCATTTCGGAATCAGTTTGATATTACAGCGAAATTTGTAGAGAATAACAAACTTGGAGTTTTGCTCCAAGATTAGATGTATCAAAAGAAAGGGAAGAGAGAATAAAGACAACTAAATACGCCATAAAAACCTGTTACCTTTAATATTGTGGAAAATCTTTTTACCATCATAATGCCAAAGAGCAAACTGGTTTTAAGGAGAGCGCGAAAAGAATGTTTGGAATGTTGTCCTCGGTGTGGCTGGGAAACCCACTTCAACCTGAGTACCTGAGTACTGTGATAGTATTCGTGGTTATCCCTTCTGGGGTCTACTGGCTACGTCGTAAACTGCATAGGGGATTCACGTATTCCGGCGTCCTGGTTTAAGTAAAATAAATAAAGTGACCATAGTTAGTAGTAAAGATGAATAGTTTCACAAGTGTTACGGTACACAGCAGAGCTAAGCAACTTGCGAGTGAAGATTTATACGTTTTGGAGGGCAATGCCTTAATGTGTAAATTTTTTTCGTTCGTATCGAGTTGGAGAAAAAAGCCGTTGTTTACAAACATTGCTTTAAATAAAGAACATTTAGAACATAAATTAAACACTTCAATAGTGAAACGGCCGAAAACAACAGAACTGTCGTAAGATAAGGAAAAGAAAGCTAAGAGTGAAAGACAGACCACACCAAAAAATTGCGATACTATTCAAAGTCTGCAGAAATTACACTACCCTGCAGTGCGGAAACGGCTTCAAATACTACAATTTCAATAAACAGAAATCAAAGCGACTCGTTGATATTGCCATCTGTAATTAAGGCAAAAATTATTATCCTTCTCGTGAAATCGTACAGACATTAAAGCGGAAAAAAATTGTGCCTATACACATTACTAACGACGTTTGGCAGTGTTATTAATAACTGCACTGTTGCAGATATTGAAGATACCTGCCTACATCCATCATTCACATTGTGATGCCTGTCACACAGTTCGGGTATTGCAGAGTTACAAATTTTGGAAATCAACTTATCAAAAAGAAACGAGAGAGCCTACAATATTTTAAACTTGAGGGGCTATTTTGAAAATTTATTTGAATTCACCACTATGAAGTCTAATCAATCAAACAGGTTCTGGGTGCAGAATAAGTTTTATATCTAGATAATATTAATTGAAAGGTGTTGAACGTAATCGAAACTTTCTGGCAGATAAAAATGTATCCATCAGATTGTGATTCTTACACGGAACCTTGCATTTCGCTAACAATTCCCTGACACAAATTTTCATAATGGCACTTACTAAATTGCAAATGTGATGTATCAAATCTGAACATATAATTGAAGTTAAGGAGGTTCTGAAATCACTGCCCAACTTCCGCGCACATTTTACTGGCGTCGTGAATGCACACCACCACTCACGTTATATTCCGCACAGCAATACGTCACACGTAGTTAGACTCTGCCCTTTCCAAGACACCGCCGTCACACACTGAGAACCTCCAACGTTACAGGGATGAGTTACCCAACAGTGCAACCCCTTCACCTCACTGCAATAGAAACGAAAAAAAAAAAAAAAAAATGTCCCGACAAACTGCTTTCACTCACGATTCTACATTTAATAGCGACTAAGGTTCGTAACTTAGAGCACGCGAAATAGGATAATGACACTAGGAATATCGTAAGGAGACGATGTACACCGAACGGCAGAGATAGTCCTGTGAATAAGCAACTGGCCGAATCGGCTTCCTGACAGACACTGGCGTTCCCAAGACGGTCGCATTAAGCTGAGAATAGGCTGATGCAACACCTCGTCCCTGGTTGCATCAGACATTAGAATTCCTGGGTAGTTACTTCTCTTAATAGTAGCGGGTAAATTCGTGGGTCAAGCTCAGTAGTGTAGATAAAAATCATCCCCCCTCCCCACCACCACTTGATGTCTACTTGCGGAGGCGACCTGCACTTCTGCCTAGCGCTCATGTGGTCGACCCTAATTCATTTCTGGTTACTGCCAGAGACAGTTTGTGTTTCTAAGAGCACTGCCACTCGGCCTCGTCAGCCTTGATGAGGAGTACCTTGAATGAAAAAATCGCACTGACGTGTTTTACGGCCCACTTTAGGTTTGTAGTTTTATAAGTTTTTGCAAACATTTTGGACCCAAATAATAATCTATATAATAAAAAATTAATTAATAAGAGTGTCTGAAACCCTTTTAGGAAAAAATGTAGGTGGTGACGGGTTCCGAACCACCGACCTTTAACGTCATAGTACAGCGCCTTGCCCTCTACACTACGGCTATCAATCAAAAGATGAGTCATTTAATCTCATAGTATTGATGGCCGTTGTTAACTGATGCTAATATGGTATCTGTAGACACTAGATTATCATTTATCGTACGAAGAACGATGTGTTTTTGTTAATTCTTCAGTGCGTCATTGCTTTGAAATGACAACGTGTAAGTTACAATAAGAAAATCATCAAATACGCAACGCAAGATGGCGTATGCCAGAGAGAGTTCTGGGCGACGAATGTCACGTGACCTCTCCGAACGGCTGGTTTTCGTTGGTTTAATGGAGGGTGTCAAATCTCCGTTACTTTTGCAAATATGTCTCAAACGATACGAGATTTGAAAAAAACATAAGGGAACTAAGTTGTAGAGAATTTTCTCCTCTACCAATTACAAAAAAATGTTCAAATGTTTGTTAAGCTTATGGGACTTAACTACGTGGTCATCAGTCCCTAAACTTACAAACTACTTATGAACTACTTACGAACTAGGACGGCACAAATATCCATGCCCGAGGGGGGATTCGAACTCCACACCGTAGTGGCCGTGCAGACCGTGACTGGAGCGCCTCAGTCCCCTCGCCACCGCGGCCGGCTCTACCAATTAGGTTATCAATTTTCGTGTCAGATGAACGTTCTGGTCTCTGGCGGCCTACAATCATGCCTGTAAAATTTGGTTCTGATCGGTTGCACGGTTCGTCTTAAAAACAGGGAACACGTTGCGGACAGACAGACAGTCATACATCCCAAAATCGCCGCTACGAGATATGAAAAAAAAAAAAAAAAAAAAAAAACAAACAAACAAACAAACAAACAAACCCATAAGAGAGCAAAGTTGTAGAGAATTTTCTTCCCTAGAAATTCGGTTATTCAATTGTCGTGTCAGATGAATAGTTAAGCCGTTATTTTCATTTAACTTTTGAGCTGTCAAAAGGCGATCGCAAAGGACCACTTTTAGTGTTACTACCGAAATCTAAAGTGGGCCTAAAATGAGGAAGCAGAGGCCACAGGCTGACTAATCCCATCCCCCTCCTCTCCCGCATCACCTACAACTCCTTCTGTTATGCATTAGGCTTTTCCTCAGCCTGTTGCAGCTACATTTAATCCTTCCACCTTTTTCTTCAGGTCTTCCAATGCATCTTTTACCTTTCTGAATATGTCATCAAGATATAACCTCTGAGAACGAGTGAATAGTCCTGTTACATTATCGTATATGAACAACGAACTACAGTTATCTTACTGTCCGAAATTGTAGCCTTCCTTAACTATGCGCTGCTGAGCATGGCGGTTCATGTTCTAGAAACTTTGGGATGGTGTTAAAAAGCCTCGTCATGTTTCTTTGGATGTCAGGAATATCGTCAAATCTCTTTCCTTTCAAAGTGAGTTTGAATCGAGGGAATAGGAAGAAATCTGGAGGACTGAGTTTGCTCGCCAACACACAGCCATTATCGACAAACTGTTCCTGGCAAAAAAGGGGGCGGTGCAACTTGAACAGCCACCATACTCGCCGGATCTCAAACCTCCAGACTTCCTCCTATTCTCTCGACTCGACTTCAAAGTTATCTGACGCATCTGGGTGGCGCTTCCTACTGAACTTTTGGTAATTTGGTAGACCGCTTGCAAACGATATATATCGAAGGTGCGACTGTGACGGATCGAAACAATAGATATCGAATAAGAGAATGTCGTAGCGTATTGTTTCATAGAAAATCTCAAGTTTTATAGGATGTTATAAGATGTGGTTAGGCAGGAACCTAAAAGTACAGCTTAAATTCTGAGTGAACATAATTATTGCTAGCCTTGCTTGTTCACTAACAACGATTTAATCTGTACACTTCGGTTCCTGCCTAACCACATCCTTTAAAATCATGCCGTATTCGTAAAAATCATAACATTCGCTCACATCAATTGAAGGTGTACTTTCTGGTTCCTGACTAAACACATCATTTACAATCATCATGTATTCGTATAAATATTAACATTCGTCTATGTATCCTTGTCCGGTCAGTACAATTAATTATCCTCGTAAATCTAACGTAAATTTTACTCGTATATTTGACTTCAATGCTTCATTGCTTGATATATCGATCCGTCGCACCTGCGACATGTATCGTTTGTAAGCGTTCTACCAAATAACCGAACTTGTTTACGCTTCTGCTGTTTACTTCTTCTGTTACCATTGGCGAATCCAGGATGTTGGGCTGGTGAGGGGGCTGAGCACATAGAAATTTCGTGCCTCAAGCTGACGTCAAAAACAAAAAGTTGTAGGATGTCCATGATGCTTGGCCAGAAAATCATTGAACAATTATTCGACGAGAGAAACGCAACTATGACAATAAGAAGCTGAACGAAGTAAAACAGGGCTTCAATAACTACGAAATGTACAATTTATACAAGATCTACAGCTGGCTACAAACCTCCTAGCATGTGCTTCAAATGGCCTGATAGATTCCTGGAAACCAATACAAAAAAATTGCAGTGAAGTTCTAGCCAAAGAGGTATTAAGATTCTTCTGGTTGCTGTAGCGTGTTGTATATAATAAATACTGTACTTCAAAATATAAACTACGAAAACGACGTTTCGTCCATATTACAACGGCCTCCCTCAGTGCCCAGGTCACTGTAATATTCAAGAAAGGCAGTAGGAGTGATCCCCAAAATTACAGGCCCATCTCAATGATGTCGATTTGCAGTAGGATTTTGGAACATATTCTTTGTTCGAATATTATGAACTACCTCGAAGAGAACGACCTATTAACCAATAGTCAACACCGATTCAGAAAGTACCGCTCTTGCGAAGTACAGCTTGCCCTTTATTCACATGAAGTAAGTGAAAAGGGATCTCAGATCGATTCCATATTTCTGGATTTCCGAAAGACTTTTGACACTGTACCTCACAAGCGGCTTCTAATAAAATTGCATGTGTATGGAATATCGCCCCAATTGTGCGATTGGATTCACGATTTCCTGTCAGAAAGGACACATTTAGTAGTGACTGACTGTAAGTCATCGAGTAAAACAGAGGTGATATCTGCCGTTCCCCAGGAAAGCGTTAGAGGTACCGTACTCTTCCTTGTTTTTATTAACGATTTACGAGATAATCTGAATAGCTCCCTTAGACTGTTCGCGGATGATGCTGTCGTTTATCGGTTAATGAAGTCAATAGAGGATCAAAAGCAACTGCAAAGCGAGTTAGACAAAATTTCTACATGGTGCGAAAATTGGCAATTAACACTAAATAATGAAAAGAGTGAAGTAATACACAAGACCACTAAAAGAAATCCGCTGAACTTCAATTACACGATAAATCAGTCAAACCTTAAGGTCATAAACACTACCAAATACCTAGGGGTTACAATTACGAACAACTTAGACTGGAGAGAACACAAAGAAAATATTGTGGGGAAGGTGAACCAAACGTTACGTTTTATTGGCAGCACGCTTCGAAGATGCAACAGCTCCACCAAAGAGACTGCCTACATCACACTTGTGCGCCCTCTCCTGGAGTACTGTTGCCCCGTGTGGGACCCTCACCAGGTGGGACTGACGGAGGACATTGAGAAGGTTCAGAGAAGGGCACCTCGTTTTGTTTTATGACGTTACGGGGGGGGGGGGGGGAGCGTCACGGAAATGTTACACGATTTGAGGTGGAAATCATTAAAAGAACGTTATTAGTTGCGGCGAGATCTATTTGCGAAATTTCAGTCACCGACTTTTACTTCTTAATGTGAAAATATTTTGCTAGCACCCACCTACATGACCATCCCAATAAAATAAGAGAAATTTGATCGAAAACGGAACGATTTAGGTGTTCTTTCTTCCCGCGCGCTATTAGAAAATGGAACGATAGAGAAAGATTATGGAAGTGGTTAATGAACCCTGTGCCAGGCAAAATGTTCAAATGTTTGAAAATCTATCGAACCAAATTGCGTGGTCATCAGTCCGTAGCTTACAAACTACTTAAACCTAGGTAAACTAACCTAAGGACAACACACACACCCATGCCGCAGGGAGGACTCGAACCTCCATGGCGAGCAACCGCGCGCTCCGCAGCGAGACTTTAGACCGCTCGGCTACTTCACCGCGGCCTGTGCCAGGCACTTAAATGTGATTTGCAGAGTATCTATGTAGATGTAGGGCAAAACTGATACGTTCCACATCATTACAAAATGTCGTATATGTGCTCTATGGAACAAGTATTAATCTAATCTAATCAACTGGTTTACAGGAGGAACGGTGCCCCTGTTTGTTGCAGACAATCGGTGACAATACGCCCTGTTCGTAAAACTGTGCCGACCCTAGTTGCTGGCTGCGGTATGTAAACGACACGTTCGCGTACCCAGTTGACTTAAACTGTGAGCCACCTCCTGGAAAACAAAAACTATAAAGATCTCGAGAAGCTACATTTCAAGTCACTAAACAACTAAACTTCTGGCACAAACAACTTGTTTCTGTCCTAACCAGTACTTCTGCTCAGCGTTGACCATATCACTCAATGCGTTACGAAATAACCTGCAACTGTGACACAATTAACTCGTTGCAGTAACTAAACACGCCTGTAGCTCTGACACAGACTACTTATTGTCGCCGTCATCCACGTATGCATTTCTAAAAGAAACAACTCATTGTTGCTTCTAAGAATTTTTCCAGTTCTGTAAACACGATTCGTTGGCTGTTACCTACCACATGCACCCGCCTCCGTAGCCACGGTTCCTTACGAACGCCAGTGCAATGGCGGTCGATTCTGACGTAAACCGGTTACAACCTAGGTTGTGGAAAGTTTTCGCTGCCAGTATTTGGCTGGCAAGGGATTTTTACGAGTGGGGAGGGGGAGAGGAGGGAAGAAAGTTGGTGACGTAAAACTCCTGATCACTAACCTTTGCGTCAATGTCCTGGATTCATTTCCAAACCTCTCCGCAGTTTGTGAGGGCTTGTAATACTGCTTTTCGTCGCTATTGTGTTGAATGTTGACATTTATGAGAACTGTAGTTCCGCACCTTTAGTATTTATTATTCTTCAGTTTTTTTATTAATATTACTTGTAACTACTTCATTCCCAGTACCTTCTTTTCTTATAAGATATTCATAGTAAAAACCTTTATAAGATTCAAATGTTCAAATGTTTGTTAAGCTTATGGGACTTAACTATGGGGTCATCAGTCCCTAAACTTATCAACTACCTTATACTAAAGACGGCACAAATATCCATGCCCGAGGGGGGATTCGAACCCCCGCCCGTAGTGACCGTGCAGACCGTGACTGGAGCGCCTCAGTCTCCTCGGCCACCACGGCCGGCCCTTTATAAGAAATCTCATATCTGGTGCTTGTAATTTCCTTTCTATCAAATTGTTTTAAGGAACCAAGACTGACTTTTATAAATCAATATAGGCATAGCCATGGTTTTATTAAATTTTAATTTTGTTTCCTTCCGAATTTTGTTCTGCAATGTTTTGTTCATCATTCTAAATACTAACTGCTATTTGCTAATCTTATTTTTTATGTTCTTTCATACCTCATAACTTACGTCACATCCCCGTGGGCGTTCGTAAGAGGGGAGGGGTCAGCAAGAAGGAACGGTTCCCCTCTCTTGTGACATGGAACACAGTATGAGTTAAGAAAACTGCTCCAGTCACTTTTTCTTGAAATGATGTTTATTCCATGAACCGGTTTTCAAACCTTTTCGAGTTCATCATTAGAAGGATCATGTTACAATATCATTTTAAGCGTCAAGTTGGATGCTGGCTCTGTGTTGGGAAGAAGGAAATATATTTTTAAACTCGAATTGCACGTTGTTTAGGTCGTGTTTTGTATTTGTAAGATTCCGTGAAATGTGTTGATTTACTTACTTCGACTGTATGGCCGGATTTTTGTGGTTAATTTCCATTTCTTGCGTCTCCTTTTGTTTAAGTCACAATAACACATCACCATTTTCTGTTGGGTTCTACACTGCACTATAGTGCAGAAATGGAAATTAACCACAAAAATCCAGCCATACAGTCGCAGTAACTAAATCAACACATTTCACGGAATCTTACAAATACAAAACACGACCTAAACAACGTGCAATTAGAGTTTTTAATATATATTTCCTTCTTTCCACCACAGAGCCAGTATCCAACGTAACGCTTAAAATGATATTGTAACATGATCCATCTGATGATGAACCTGAAAAGGTTTGAAAATCGGTTCATGGAATAAACATCATTTCAAGAAAAAGTGACTGGAGCCGTTTTCTCAAATCATATTGAAAATAAGTCACGGGTTCTGAAACATCCGTAATGGATAATCTAAATATTTCATTTATTAGTAAATCTTTATAAATGAATCTATATTTACCTTCGTCACGCCATAACTTGAGAATACAAATAGAATACAATCGGTGTTCAGCAAAAATGGGTTTTCGTCTACAGAGATCCAGAGATCACTTCGACCTGTCAAAAATGTTCAAATGTTCGTAAATCTATCGGACCAAACTGCGTGGTCATCAGTCCGTAGCTTAAAAACTACTTAAACATAGGTAAACTAACCTACGGACAACACATACACCCGCGCCCCAGGGAGGACTCGAACCTCCACGGCGAGCAACCGCGCGCTCCGCAGCGAGACGCTTTAGACCGCTGTGCTACTCCACCGCGGCACGACCTGTCAGTCAGCAACTTGATCCAGAAGAGGAACCAGAAAAGGCAAGGAAGGTAGCACACCGGCTGTATGCTAGACCGATTCTGCCAAGATCTCATGAAACATGACATCAGGAGCGTGTTGTGCCCACCCTCTAAAATTGGGACAATGCTGGGGAATGTAAAGAATGACCTGGGACTACGCAAGCCAGGTATTTACAACATTCCATGCCAGTGTCACATATCGGTCAGGCCACCAGGACTGCGGACATCAAGTATAAAGAACACCACAGGCACACCAGACTCGGACAGGCAAGTAAATCAGCCATAGTGCAGCACTGTCCAGTACTTGGTCACTCCATGAACTACAATGACACCACGGTTGTTACACAGAACCTAAGATATTCGGACAGTTTGATAAAAAAAATTGAATTATAAAATCTAAAAAAAAGGAAGAAGGAAGGAAGCTTAGGGTTTAACGTCCCGTCGACAGTGTGGTCATTAGAGACGGGGCTACGCTCGGATTTTGGGTAAGGATGGGGAAGGAAATTGGCCGTGCCCTTTCAAAGGAACCATCCCGGCATTTGCCTGGGATTTACGGAAATCACTGAATACCTAAATCTGGACAGCCAGGGGTGGACTTGAACCACCTTCCTCCCGAATGCGAGTTCACTGCGCCACCTCGCTCGGCCAGTTTGATAAAAGAATCCAGCGAGATCAAAGTCACAGGGAATCATATCATTCATGACACTGGATACCAGTTCAGCATTGCCTGGAATCTCTTGCCATTGTGAAAATTCAACGCAGGACGCTCCGAGATTTCGTAAAAACAGAAGTGGAACAGGGGAAACAGAAATGCGACAGAGAAGATTGGATTTGACACAATCCAGTGAACGGCAACACCTCAGAGGACAGCAGTCGGAACACCAGCGGGCAGAGAGGGCCATTGGAACCACCTGGTGGGCGCAGACGGTCCTGTTACGGAGCGCCCAGTACCATACAGGCAAAATACTGGATTCCATCTACCCAAGGGCAAATCACGGGTACTACCTGAAGAAAACAGCGAGTACGTCTCCCAAATATTGGGCGAGAATGATGCGAATATTCGGCAGCAGTCACGATTATTCAACATGTCAACAGATCGCCGGGAAGGCCTGAAGGACAACAGCCACACGTATTATTACGAAACTTGGCTTAAATCAAACCTTAAACAAACGTGTCAACGACAGGTTTGGTTGGTGGTTGGCGTTAGAATTATATACCTGTAACCGGTAGTGCTTATCCATCTGCCAGATGGAGACGTTGATATCTTCTGTGCTCTCTTGATACTATTCGAGGAGAGGAGGGAAGAGGCTTTGTGCCAGCATAGCCTCTGCCTGCCTTTCAACCATAACATCGCAAACCCAGTATGACACTGTACAAGCCCTCGTCATAGTCATCAGTATGACATACGAGGATTGTAACTTAAATAGTGGCAACACTACTGTGGAGACACTATGCAACTGTTGTCCCTGATGGCACACGTTGTTGACATACCTATCTTACCTCCGAGAAAATAGACTCGTCCGTCCCACGTCACTTGCATGCGCACAATCGAGGGAAAATTCAAATGTTTGTATAGCTTATGGGACTTAACTTCGGGGTAATCAGTCCCTAAACTTACAAACTACTTACGAACTAGCTAACACTAAGGACGGCACAAATATCCATGCCGTGCACACCGTGACTGGCGCGCCTCAGTCCCCTCGGCCACTGCGGCCGGCATCGAGGGAAACACAGCCACTTGTAAGCGATGGGTCCAACTTAACGGTGTCACTATGTTTTAGAAACAGGAACAACGGGTTGTTGGATCAAGATTGAATGTGCCAGAGGTCGTACAGCATGACAGTGCCATCAAGGTCTTCAAGAGGCGTGCGAGGAATCGGCATTGCCTTACAGAACAGTGGCACGTTGGGTAAAAGCCTTCAGCGAAAGTCGGAAAATTGTGGCAGACATGCATGGGGCAGGTTCGTCCTAGCTTCTTTGAAGAAGAAGAAGGAGTGCACACTGTTGCCGCGTTTGTGGACAGTGATCGACACCAGCTCGCTCACTAAACCAGATTAGCGCATACGACTGTGGTTCTCATTCTGTAGGAACGCCTGGGCATGCGAAAATTTGCGTCACGATGGGTTCCTCATGAATTGACGGAAATGCAGAAATGGATGCGTTACGATGCTGATCAGACGTACTTGGAGCGCTATCAGCGCGAAGGAGAGGCTTTCTTGCGCTGGGTGAGACATGGGATACATCGTTATAGCCAAAACTGAATGCCAATCCAACGAATGGCGTCATTACGGGTCGCCGCGAAAGTCGAAAGTGCTTCAGTGCCCCAGTATGGTGAAAGTTATGGAGATTCTCGTGTGCGAATGTGATGGTGTTATCCTAACGCATTACGTTCCTCCACGGCAGACCGGCAGTGCACAGTATCACCGTTCGTTTTTGGAGCTTCGCCTGTGAACAGCTTTGCGAAAGAAGCGGCAACAATTTCTGTGCAACTCACCCATCATTTTGCGCATACAGCACAAGCTGTGGCTGATCTGTTCGATCGGTGGGACTGGGAAGTACTGCACCATCCACCACACTTTCCGGACTTAAGTCCTTGTGACTTTGATTAGATTCCGAAGATGAAGGAACCACTTCGTGGCATTCGCCTCAGGAATGTTCCAATGATTCTACAGGCAGTAGACCGCTCCATTCGCACCATCAACAGAACAGGCTCTACTAACGGTATACTGCGCCTTCTACAGCGCTGGCAACGGGTTCTACACAACATTGGTGACTACTTTCTAGGACAGGGATAGGTGCAAAAATGTAACGCTTTTGAATCGGTTGTGAATAAATAGTTGCCACTATTTAATTTCCAACACTCGTAGATACACAATAGACACTTCATAACAGGCTGCGGCTAATCAACTTGCTTAGAACGGCGCATCATGAATCATCTGTCTTCTCCCATACGCAAATTGCTTGAGTATTGGATGACTTCTTCTTCACTCACCATACGCACACAAACTAATTCTCCGCGTTAATAGCCGCAAATCGATCATTTGCTGCCACTAACGATGGTACAGCTGTGTCACATTAAGTTTTTGATGTCATTAGCCTAACTTTGTGAAATAACTTTCCGGAAGTCATGATATTAACGATATGAGGTTCCACACATTAACAGTTACTTGGCATGGGTCTCTAACATGAATACATTTCCGCTAATTTTTACTTTTGCAAGTAGTGTAATTGGCGGTTTAGTGGTATGCTGTCAGAGGGTTAGCCGGCCACTATTTTTTTTTAACTTAGCCCCCAACTCAAGGATAAACAAAACACGAAAACAAGCCCACACCCGCAAAGAACCGATCTACTGGGGGAGAAAGGTGGTTAAGTGGCAAACGATGAATATGAAGGAAGGGGGTTCGATCCCCGGACAGTCCTGGCACTGTTGTTCATGTGAAAAGTATCGAGTTGCACTGTAGCTCGGAAACGACGTTAAACTATGTACCCTGTAAGTGGCTGGATAAGTCAGTTCAAATGTCGGAGGAAGTCAACAGCATACCACCTGGTGTTCAAACCACTTTTATTTTTTACCTTATAGCTACAAGTAGAGCAGTTAATTTGCGTTCTGAACCACCGTAGAAACAGAGTCGTTCCAGGCATGTGCCAGCAATTAAGAGGTGGGCAGAGGGAGTAGCAAACGGGAATGTTTGTGGCGGGATTTCCATTTGTCCCAAAACAAGGGAAACCTCTCGATTGCCTTGGTTAGGAGCAGAGTGGGTAGTTGATGTACGTTCTTAATTTAGGTCTCGAATAATGTATCCTAAACCTAAAATACGAAAACTGATTATATCAGTCAGTGTATTTGTTTGTGTTGACAGAAAATAAAGTCGATAACATTCCCAACAGGGGAGGAAGAAATTATTGAAACACCAAAAACAGAACACATTACTGTACATAGTAAAGTGTATGAAAACCATTGTCATTCAAAATAATTTCCAGTCGTCCCGAGATGGATGAATACAGGTCGTAGTTCGTTCACAAGGAAATCTGCTGGAAAGTAGTAGCAAGTTCAGTTAGAGGACAGTAATAATCTATACTTTGAAAGGTGTCTACTCTTTGGCTCCACTTGTAGTATCAGTGTTAGTAACATATGACTGTGTGCAAAGAGTGAACAGTATAAGTCTGAGAAGTTACAACTCCTCCTGTAGTAGCAGTACACAATATTTATTTTAGTTGCGTGTGTGTTAAAAAAGGAATCTGGCCTACCAAGCCGTGGAGGAAATATTATTAACGAACATTCATTTCGAGGAAGATACGTTTGAAAGGATTACTTATCAGGTATCGAGCGGGGTGGCGCAGTGGTAACACAATGGGATTCGCATTCGAGAGCCGCGGTGGAGTAGCCGAGCGGTCTAAGGCGCCTCGCGGCGGAGCGCGCGATTGCTCGCCGTTGGAGGTTCGAGTCCTTGTGTAAAACTGCACGTCGTAATCATAATCTTGCAGATTAAGTTACAGTGTGTTAATGGAAGTCGTAACATTGGAAGATTTTGAAAGGAATTAGTTACATAACAAAACGAGCGTTTCCATGTGCACAGGCAGCCAAATTAGTGTTGATTGAAGTTCAGATCCATTATAGTAATCAATGCTATTCCGAGGTTTCTGCTAACGTCAAATGTTAATAACAGTTTTGTGATTTTACGTAATTAAAAATATCTTCTGTAACTTATTAAATGAGTCAGATGTAAAATTTTTATTCGTTCTTTCCGTTATGCGGCTGGATCTTCATTTCACAACATAGACATTGTTGTTCATTTAACAGACAAGTAACAGATAAGTAACATTTTATCAAACAAAAGTTTTTAATACGCAGTCAGAGAGCAAGATTAAAATTCCTGGAGATATTTTACTTTCTCGCAGTTGAATTACTTGAGCAACATTCGCACATTCTAACCAGAACGTAAATTCTCATGCTTTATCAGTTCCTTAAAAGTACAATATAAACAGAACGGCCACTTAATTAACAATCACAGTGTTATAGAATTGCATTCTGACGTAAATCCAATTTCGCCAGACTAGCTTTGCAATCAGCTAAATTACGATAAATTTGTTTCACCATTAACAAACAAGCAAGTTTCAACTTCCTTCCATCGTAGACCACAAGTGCTCAATAATATTGGCATCTATTAACTGTGGTGGCCAGAGCAGATACTGCAATTAATTCTGCTGGTCACAAAACTAGTCCTGGAGGGTGTGTCCTGTGTGAAAAGGGGTCCTGTCGCTTGGAATATATCAACATCGAAAAACAAACATAGTACCATGGGATAGACCTGATCAGTCAAAGTCATAGCACAATCCTTAACAGTAATGCGACTTGACAGAGTGATTGTGGGACCCTTGCAATACCACGTTATAGCTGTCCAAATCCTCACTGATCCCCCGCCATGTTTCTCTCTTGGTAGCTTGCAGTCTGCATCGCAGGCTAGGGACGCCAGATGTTAACGGAGCCACAAGTTGGAAATAGTAGGCAGCCGTACTCATTCGACCGTATTAACTTTGAAAGACGGCTGTCTGCCGCCTTCCCTAAATTTTAATCTTGTATATTTTATTCAAAGTCGCTTAACGACATTCTATTCGTATTTAACTTCATTTGTGTTAGATTTATATTATTAATTTATTAGTGTGTCAATCAATGTGGTAACATGAACGGCTTCTCTGTCTCGCCACCATGCCTATAAGAGTGTAAAATGTTTTGTCTCTGCATGTGTGAGTATGAGAATTTTTTGACGTGCTAGTGTGTCTGGAAGTATGAGAAATTTAGCCTTGGGCGATGCTCTCTGGACCTGTGTCGATAGGTGGCTAGTACCAACGTCTCTTTCTATGCTCTGAAAAGAGGTTTCCACACCCTTTCGTTGCAAGTTAGGTTGGAAGAAGCTTGTGTGAGCCTATACGCACCTTGCCGATTTCCGCCCAGAGGCCCACATGGCCCGCCTAAGTCTCACTCGTTCGGTGGCTGTTCTTCGGAATGGTGAGTAAGCTCTGCTCTTTCAACCTGGAGATGGCAGCAATTCGTTGTTCAGTTGTTCAGTTGGTTTTAGAACTTGCATTCATTTTCGGAGTAAGTTCCTCCGAGCATGCATCGAAAGATGCACGACTACTAAGCAGGATTTTTGCTTCTTGTAAATCGTGTGCAATTTTACTGTTCGTTTTCTCTGTTCGTGAGTAACATGTACTCCACGTGGTGTGTTCTCAGAACAAAGCCTTCAGCGGAACCCGTGTTTGTTCTATGCCCTTCAGGCTAGAATAACAGCATGTATCCTTCCATTTTCTGGTAGTACTGCGCTATCTTCCCTCTTCTGCCTGTTGTAAATTGCTATTTTATTCTCGAACTTGTACTCTGTTCCCAACCGCGGTCTGTAAATTCTTTACTAGCCCTATACAACCTTTCTTATTTGCTTGCTTATGAAATGCTGCGCATTTCTATAGGTTGCATGCCGTATTTCATATTTGTTTTTCCGCGACTCTGAATTTATTAAACTTTGATGATTTCTGAGAGCGGACCTCATCCATCTCTCGAAAGTTCTCCTACCGTGTGGAACAGTGTTTCTTTAGTTTCGTTGTAACATTCTACGCATTTCTATGAGTTGCATGCTATAGTTAATTTTCGTAATATTTTAGTAACTGATTTTCTTCATTTTACTGGATTTCGGAACCACGTGGTGAGCGCCTCAGTTTGCCAGCGCTTGGTTTAGCTTCAAATGCAAACAGATTTTGTTGCTATACGCGCCATCTCCAGTTAACACTAGAACGGCGGAAGGGGTCAAAATGAACCCTGCCATACTTTTTACCTTCATTGTCATTTCAGTTTATTTACTTTCCTAATGAAATCATATGACTTTTCCTAATTTTTTCTCCTCTTTATGATTATGTATTTGAATTTAAAAAGTATTTATATTTTCTTTGACTTTTCTATCGATATACCTAGAACGGCGGATGGGGTCAATTTGACCCCAATGTAATTTCCTTCTGAATATATGTAAGTAATCTCACAATGTAGCGGCAACAGTCAGCAGTATTGCAGAGTAGTTGCCTGTCATTGTTGCAACTTGGCACGTGTTCATTCCAGTCTGCCACAGTTTATATCGTGTCATTCTGGTGATAGTTTTTGTCCTCAAAACACGCTTTTCAACGTGTATCGTCAACGTGGACTTTCTGATGAAGAAGTGTTACAGCTCTTAGAGAATTCCGAAGTTGAATCGGAAGCGGACTTCGCTGATGAAGATGATGATTATGTACCTGAGACAAGTGAAGATGAAGACATAGTTAATGAGGAGCGATTAGTGGAACTGGATTCAAGTGCTGATCTACATCAGTCATCACATCTTTCATCACAGCAGATGCAGCTGGCACGTCTACAAAGCCGGATGCTAGCGATGGAACCGTGTGGGAGACGACCAATTTTTCATCTTCTGGAAGGAGGTCGGCTGTGAACGTTCTGAAGGAGAAAGGAGGTCCCACTGCTTATGCTTGTCAACGAATAGACCAGTGCCTTCCGTAGGGTTGCCAGATTGAACTCGAGGCAGGCCCGGAGACCAGACGTCCCCCCTCCCCCTTGGCCAATGACTTACCCCCCCCCCCCCAACTGCGACCAACTCACCCCAACTCCAACCAGGATTACACGTAAAAAAAAAAAAAAAAAAAAAAAAAAAAAAAACCTAATCACCTCCTCCCTCCCAGCAAGTATCCCTCCCTCCCTCCCTGTGGAACATTGCTATGGGTGGCCTTCATATGCCGCAGCTGACCGGCCAGGCCGCCATTTGCTGGATCAACAATCGGCACACTTCAGTCGGCGTGGCAGCAGAAGTGGCGGCAGCATCGAAGCTGCTCGCATCAACAGCTGCGCCTTTGAAGAGTTACCGCTTGAGGCCCCGAAAACTGGTCACCAAGAAGAGCGCCAAATACCTAGTAAACTTTTGTAGCCACTCTTTATAATTTTCTTTCTGCAACCATTCTTCACGGAACGAACTTAGATATCGTCTCTTCATTTCACTGTTATTACTCACTAATCTGAGTTAATGTAAGCTTGTCTGTTCACACACGATCCGAGTATTCCAAAAATTACCGGTAAACTGATAACCAACAATGAACGAACGAACACAAATAATAGACGTCGCCAGCTGACACGTTGCCGCAACAGTGTTTGCTTAATAATGCGCTAGCCGATTACTACCGACGCAACAATGAAAAGTTTTCAGAGGATGAATAGAAAAGTAGCGTTTTGTTGCAATAAGAAATTGACGTTTATATAAAGTTATCCATAATTACTAGAGAGGAGCCGGCCGGGAATGGCCGAGCGCACTGATGCGTCTTGCTACGGTGCGCGAGGCTGCTCCCGCAAGAGGTTCGAATCCCCCCTAGGACATGGATGTTGTGTTCGTCCTTAGTTTAAGTTTCGTTAAGTTCGATGTAGATCGTCGCTATATGAGCATAGTACTTAAAAAGCGTCGTAAAAAAAAGTTAAGGTGAAGGTTACATTCACGCCTGGAGATGAGAGTGATTGGCCCGTAGACCCGGAGAATTCATTCCAAACCCTAGCCTTCCGTCTTATTTTTGACGAAGCAATGCTACGTCTCATGAAAAATACACAGAGTCAAATGCACGAAAAGTACTGAAAATCAATAACTGGACTGTTTCGCTTGAAGAACTGGAGAAACTGATAGCCATCATGTATGCTCGGGACGTTATTTGTACAAAAGGTGTGTCTGTGTATGATATCTGGTCGCACTCTTGGGGGCCTACTTTTATCAAGGACATTATGCCGAGGGACAGATTTCAGGAGCTTCTCAGATTCCTCCGTTTCGATGAAAAATCAACCCGAGTTGAACGCCTGGCAGCCAACAAATTCGCTCTTGTATCTGAAATTTGGGGAAAGTTCATTGAAAACAGTATTCGTGCTTACCGCCCTGGAGAAAATATAACCATAGGTGAGCAGCTATTACCAAGCAAAACAAGATGCAGGTTCACTCAGTTCATGTCCAACAAACCAGACAAATATGGCCTCAAATTCTGGTTGGCTGTCGATGTGACGACAAAGTGTATATGTAATGCTTTTCCATACCTCGGCAAAGAGGACATGCATAGAGAGAAGCAACCACTTGGAGAGTACGTCGTTCTGCGTGTCATGGAGCCATTTGTAAATCAAGGAAGAAATGTGACGACAGACAGCTTCTTTACATCTCTTCAACTTGCTAAGAAACTCAAAAAGAAGAAAACTTCATTAGTTGGTACAATGAACAAGTTCCGTCGTGAGATCCCTGATGCAGTAAGGAAGTCCAATGCTAAAATACACTCCACCAGCATCCTGCACCATAGCGGCAACCCAAAATGCACCATGACTGTATACCAAGGAAAGAAGAATAAAAACGTCATTCTTCTGAGAACACTACATTCTGAAGTAGCAATAAGCAAGGAAGGAAAGAAGAAACCTGAAACAGTAACATTCTACAATGCAACAAAGTATGGGTGGACGTGGTAGATCAAATGACCCGTATATACTACAAAGGTTGCATGTAGGAGATGGCCAATGCATGTCTTTTACAACATCTTGGACATGGCGGCAATAAATGCATGAGTCATTTACAACATAGTAACAAACAAGAAAATGGAAAGGAAGAAGTTCATACTTCAGCTGGCTAATGAACTCAAGGGAATGAAAGAGCAAGAACATCAGGCAAAGGAAGAGGACACTGGACCGAAATCACCTAGAAAGCGGAGGAAGTGCCAAATCAGCCTCTGCAAAGGCAACAAGACCAGCGAAAACTGTGTAAAGTGCCACAAAGACGTGTGCGGAAAATGTGCGCGTAAAACAGAAATTATATGTGCTAAGTTCGTCTAGCAGATTCCAGTAACTTGAGAGAAAAGTGATACAAAGGTGTGTGTAGACCACGTACGAGAGTAATATGGGCCAAGTATACTAAATGTGTCTACAAGTTTATACTAATAGGAAACTTGTTAGCAGCAGCAGAAATAAATTTGTAAGATATTTTGCTGTTAAAATAAATAATAATTATTAATTATTATGTTTAATAATTATTGTCCCTGCTAGAGAAAAGGTGTGGATTAACAAAAAACAGTTATTTAAGTCTAATATGAAATAATTTTATGTGGGGGTCAAAATGACCCCTTTCCGCCGTTTTAGGAATGTCAGAAACTCCGCCGTTCTAGTGTTAAGAAAGAATAGAACTAGCCACGTACGAAAGTTATTTTTATTGTGTTGTGTCCTTCGTCTTGGCTCGCTGAAACTTCCCCTACGAGATCGACGGCCGTTTCTGCCTTGTTCAGCACGCTGATTTTAGTAAGTTTCGCTTGCATTGCGTGTGTGTGTGGATGAATGCTTGTTATTTGTAAATCCTCCCCCAACTAAAATTCAATTCATTGTAGATAAATTTAAATTTCTATTATGGGCATTTTTAGCATAAGATATGATAGTGCTTGTGAGCTAGTTCAATGGGATGCATTTTTATTGTGTAACTAAATTGGTTCCCCCCACGTGCTTGTGCTTACTCTGAATAAAAGCATTTTGTTCAGTAAAATCTTATCATATTTTTAATACAGTGGTTTGAGAATACCTACCCCTTTCTTTATAAATATTGTTTCACATGTGCTGAGAACAGATTCAGATACTGATTATTGTTAATATTTCCGTTGCGCCTCTTGTTTCGTCCGCCACTTTCATAAAGTAATTTATTTGTGGTGGCTCGTTTCATAGCTTTTCTAACTTGCTTTTCTAACTTGAGGCTGTGGGAGTAATTTAAGGTCAAACTAGTTCTCAATTTGGGCCAAGGAACAGGTTTCAGCAGCACATCAAGTAGTTTACACGAATCTTTTAACTGGCTTGTACACCCAGAACTATAATTGTTAAAAGTAATCGTTCTGTGTCTTCTGCTACTAGAATCATTTCATTAAATTAATGTTGATCTTGGTTTTGGCTCCTCTCGTCAAGACTCTATTTACTAATTTTATAACTGTAAGTTTTTCATTAAATTAGTTGATGCCAGATTTGATTACACTATTTAAGCAGTACAATATTCTAGTAAGCAGACAGCTACAGTGAATATACTCAGCTAAAATAGTTAAATATCACATTACATTTGCAGTGGTCAACTTTCAACTTCTTCCATTGCTCCATAGTCCACAAAATCTTTGTTAAACTTTAAGGGACTTAACTGTGGGGTCATCAATCCCTAAACTTACAACCTACTTATGAACTAGCTTATACTAAAGACGACATAAACATCCATGCCCTAGTGGGGGGACGGGATTCGAACGCCCAACGGGGAACGGCCTCGCGCATCGGAGCATCCCGCCTCAATGCGCTTGGCCACTCCGCCGCGGCCCATAGTCCACGTTTTATGGGTTTGGCAAAATGGTTTTCCCTCACGGGCATTTTGAATCACTGACGAATGGTCTTGGAATTCCAACTCGCCTCGCAGTTTCTAATTTGAGGAACTCCTTTTGTGCTACTTTGCTTCTGAAACGTCTGTCACAGACACCCAACATACTCTTTCATCCGCGTTGTCTTAGCGGATGTTGTTGTTTTTTATTTTTGCCTTCCCTAGTAGCGGTATAAATCTTCGGTATAATAGCTCTTGAAACATCAAGCACTTTTGCTACCTTGATGACGAAAGCACCAATCATATGACCACTAACAATTTTTCCTCTTTCGAAGTGACTTGGCTCTTTGGGTAATGCTGTCATAACTACAAAAAAACACTGTTAATATGGCTACAAGAGAAAGGTCATGATCCACATAAAATTTCGTATGGCGCATTGCGGAGGGTACTTTACTTACGGACTTGGGCATCAAGAAGAAGAACACTGTCTACATAATGTTTCATATGGTGCATAGTAAAGTGTACCTTACAACAGACTTTGACATTGTTTTCCAGTTATCATAAAAGCTGGCTCAAGTGTGTATGTTTTCATGGAGAACGTTTTTATAGTTCGCAAGCAACCGTATAGTGCATGCCAGAGAGTACCTTGTAATTAACTGTGACACTGTATCACTGATCGCCAAGAAAGTTAACATACACTGCCCTCCATAAGTTTGTAAACACCATGCTGCGTGTTATAACGGAGCAAGATGGAAGTGATCTACGTGAGTTACTGGTTAGAATACGGAATAGCAAGCTCAACGATTAATAATGATATTTACGGTATTGTAAACTTAATTGTTGTACATATTGGAACATACTGGTACTGCTCCGTTTTATGTAAACCAACGTTTCCTGTCCAGGCAGTTCTACCAAACACGCCAGGTGGCGCGAGTTGACCGCATGCCTGTGTAGAGGTGCGTTGTTTACAGTTCTGTTCACTAGCAGCTGCGTTTTCATAATGATATAAAATAACGCGATACTTATTGAAAATGGCCCCAAAGTTCCAGATTCCTTATGAATCACGGTTAATGATAATCACTTTGCACCAAGAAGGCAATAGTGTCCGACAAATAGCAAAGAAACCGAAGACTTCCATCAGCGGAGTTGACAAAACTATACACCGGCATCGAGAAACAGGCTCCTATGAAGATCGTTCTCGGTCGAGAGTACCCAGGAAAATATCGGAAGCCAGGAAAAGTATATGGTAGTGATCAGTAAACGAAACAGAATTAAAAACTGTCCGTGAATTTAGTGCCGATCTAAACCCAACGAGGGATACACCGGTGACTCAGTCAACAGTGAGACGACGCCTGGCAGACAACAACCTCCGAGGTTATGCAGCAACTAGGAAACCACTACTGCGCCGTGTTAACAAGAAGAAAAGGCTTCAATGCACAAACATTGGACAGCGGAGGATTGGGAATCTTATTCACTGATGAATGCAAGTTCGAAAAATTTGGAAGTAAACTCCGTCAATTTGAACGCCGTTTACCCCATGAACGCTTGAATGCTTAGTGCGAAATTCCCACTGTAAATCATGGAGGGGGTTCTGTGATGGTATGGGGATCCTTTGGAGGGAATACAGTCGGAGATTTGGTGAAAATAGCTGAACAAAATGAACCAAAAGGATTATCATGCCACTCCCAGCGACATGTTAAAACATCTCGTTTGCGTCTGATTGGGAAAGGGTTTGTCTTGCAGCAAGACAACGACCAGAAACATACGTCTCGCTTGTGTCAGAACTATTTGAAGTCGTAAAATATTGAAAAACACGGAATGGCCACCCCACTCCCCTGATAACCCAATGGAGCTGCTATGGGATAAACTGGACAGGAGGATCCGAAAACGGGAAGTCATGAGTAGCACACAATTTTTGGAGGTCCTGTAGAAAGAATGGAGATTAATTGTAACTGAAACCTTGGCAAAATTGACGCTGCACATGCCGAGAGTGTGCAAGGCAGCGATGAAATCAAAGGGTGGCTATTCTGAGGAATCTAAAATTTAATTCTTGCATCTTCATGTGTATTATTCAAGCTTAATAAACATTTGGAAAACAACAAAATACATTTTATACTGTACTAGCTGTAAACTCGGCGTTGCCCGGGTGTTTATTTATCCTACACACTCATAGTCCACATCCCCCCCCCCCCTCTCTGCATCCACCTTTTTCTCTGCCATCTCCCTCTCTCGGCAAAGTTTTCTGCAAAGTACCCTCTGTCATGTACCATACAAACATTTATGTACCCAGTGAAGTTCCTCTTTGGTTTAAAGGTCATGTGTGCAAAAATTCATAAAGATTGGAGCAAAACTATGCATTTTGTAAAATTCCGTAAGTTAAGTACCCTCCACCATGCACCGAACGAAATTTTATACAGACAGTGACATTCCTCTTGTTTTTAAGGTAGAGTGTGCAAAAAGTGTCACCAATATCGGAACAAAACTATAGATTTCTATGCAATAGAAACGCAGGGTCACATTGAAAAACGCACTTTGTTGTTCTAATATTTCCAGTTTTATTTCAGATAACCCTTGTTCTGAGACTAACGAAAACAACAAAAAAGGATCAGTGAAATAGGTCGAGCCGTTCTCAAGTTATGGCGCGACCAAGGTATTTAGGGATCCATTTTTACGTTGTAAAGTACCCTCCCCCATGCACCGTATGAAACTTCCTCTTGTGTTGAAGGTCAAGCGTGCGAAATTTCGTGAAGATCGGAATGAAAGATTTCGTGAGTCTGTAGGAGAAGTATGCTCCGCCATGCACCTATCACAAAATACTTTCTTAGCTGACTAAACGCCGGCCCCGGTGGCCGAGGGGACTGAGGCGCTCCAGTCACGGTCTGCACGGCCACTGCGGTCGGGGGTTCGAATCCCCCCTCGGGCATGGATATTTGTGTCGTCCTTAGTCTTAGCTAGTTCATAAGTAGTTTGTAAGCTTAGGGACTGCTGACCCCGTAGTTAAGTCCCATAAGTTCTACAAACATTTGAACATTTTTTTAACTAAACTACATTCCTGACAAATTTCAGCTTCATAGGTGAAGTAGTGTCCTTTGGCTTTTATATAGATAGAGATTAAGAAAACAGATTGTTTAATTTTGGACGCAAGAGAATTAAGGGGCTCTTGCAAACAAAACTAAATAGTAATATGCAAATCTGTAATGCTAACTTTATTTGATAAAAATGTCATGCATGATGCGACAGTTTTACGGCATCTACAGCGGAACTGTCGTGTGCGGTAGACTTCTTTTCGTTTCACAATTTCGTGTGTGTATGTGTGTGGGGGGGGGGGGGGGGGGAGGGGGTCAGTTACAAAACGGTACATTAAACGTCCGAAATTACATGCAAACTTTGTTGCTGGTCCCTAACTACTCCCATTTTGCAATAAATGACGCCTAAATCTGGGTATTCTCAAGCAGTGATCTCTCATTATTATGACGTCATATCTCCTGAGCTATGTGTGGTGCTCTTTTGTTTTTGGGTCAGAAACCTTCGTGGGCGTAAGGTGAAGAGTTCAGCAAAGCTTTATTGCAATCGGATGCATGATTTATGAACACATACATGACATACAGACAAACATTCATTTTTATATATACAGATTTGCTTTTCATTGCTTATAATTACTAGGAGGGTAGTGTATACTGTGTGTGATTTTTCGTAGGAAGGGGGAGGGGAGGTGAACTGAGGAGCAGAGCTGAGCAGAAAGAAGAGGAGGAGATTGACAGAGATGATAGGGAGGGGGGGAGGGCAAGAGGTGAACAGAGGACGGAAGGAAAAGAGAGATGAACTAACCAGAGTATGGAATAAATAAATACCCGGGCAACGCCGCCTCTTCAGACAAATAAAGTGTTCAAATGTTTGTAATTCTGTGCGACGAAACTACTCTGGTCACCAGTCCGTAGACTTACAAACTACTTAAACATAGTTAGACTAACATATGAACAACACACACACGCACACACACACACACACACACACACACACACACACACACACACATATGCCCGAGGGAGGACTCGAACCTCCGGCGGTAGCCGTGTTTCCAGCTAGTCTTTATAGTATCTAGGAAACTGTCCGTGGATTTGTATGTTTGAATTGGATACAGTTTTATACCAATCGTGCTGAAGTATTTCAACACAAAAGGAAGCTGACTGTGTATATAAAATACTGTATGGTGCAAGGCGGCGGGTACTTTACTTACAGACCTGGGCATCAACCTAAAGCGTTCTAGGTGTTTTGTTTCTTCCTGAACAGGTGTGTACTCTAAGGTGTTGTGTAGGCTGTCTCATGTATTTTATTCTATACCGGCCGATATCTGTAGAGCGGCACAATTCTGAAAAAAAGTATCTAGCAAAAATTGTAAGGTTTGAATGGGGCATGGAATGGTTATCTCGAAATGATCTTGAACCCTGTTTTAAAGCCAAACCAAGATCTCGTTCATTTTTTCAAGTGGTAATCCCTAATTTTAATCCCGTATTCGTATTCCAACTGAAAAATATACATTTTTGTAGTAACTCCCCCTTTTTTTCCTTCTTCTTCTAAAATCAATGGTTTGTCGCCAATGAAAATCTTGTATGGTTTCTGAATTTTGTCCACTGGTAAAATTTTCGTGAACCTGAAAATTTTTCCCGATCTTACTTCGTTCTCGAGATAATTGTAAACTGGGAAACTTACAATGAAAAAACTATTGGTTTTTCGAAAAAAAAAAGCTCCTAACGAAAAATGCGTATTTTTTCATGTAGAATACGAATATGGAATAAGAAGTACGGATTAAAATTTGAAAAAAAAATATGAACTAGACCTTGAAAACAGGTTTCAAGGTTATTTCGAAATAACCTTTCCATGACCCCCTCAAGCCTTACAACTTTTGCTAGAGACTTTTTTTTCAGAATTGTGACACTCTACAGATGCCATCTAAGCTTCACATACCGGATTAAAATCATTCACAACTGATACTATCTAACAAAAGTCATGTCTTATCTCAATTGCGGATCGTTCTGGAATTTTGTCTAGATAACCGTACGGAAAAGTAGATCTTAGCTATTAATTACTAATCAGTAGTACTGATTCTTCAGTAGTTCTGAAACGTTACCAAGACTGAAAATTACTGAGCAACCTCGCATTTAATAGTCATGAGAGTATTTTGTCTCGGCCACCACAGAGCTGAGCACTTGTGAACATCTTTGCGATGCGTCTTATTTATTACCTCATTGTGCACAGAGGAGGAAGTGGGAAGGCAATGAATAATAAGCACTACACCTGGATGGCGACAAACAGGGCTGTGCAGCTTAGCAACAGCAGGCTTGTCTGCAGCCAAGTGAGTGTCAAGAGCGAGTGACTACTCATGTAGCCTGGCTGCGCGCCACAGCCGTGGCCCTGAGGTTACCGTAAACACTGCTAGAAACTTCCTAGCTTCATCTCCGCTAGAGAGATTCAACTAACTAATACCAAACGCTCTGACAGAATATTAAATGGGACGGACAATCACCGACGTTTATGAAATACTAGCTTAAACACGCGGCTCCGCTCGCGTGTTGGTTGATTATGATAGATAAGCTATATTTCAGCAGTGTGCTATGAGACTGGTTTTTGAAGGATAAAATGAAATACAACACTTTCTTTAGAAACAAACATTTTTAATCAACATTCAAATAAAAAATAAAATTATGTGAAGTGCTTAATGATTTACAATAAATAATACATACATTATTCCTTATAGCCTGTGTTGCAATATCTCAACACGTATGGTGACAGTAATGTCCAAATTCATTGTAATTTCATTTTAGGGCATTCTGGTAAACTACGTTATTTGTAGTATTGTTTGGAGGGTAAATGTAGAATTTTTTTTGGGTTGCCCACCCTTGAGCAAGCGACGTATAATTGAACATGTGGAAAACATGGGGGCTCACAGATGGATCACTTGATGTAATGCGCGAAACGTCAAATTGATTCTTTTAAAAGAGATGTAGTAAAATAATTTTTTTTTTTACTGCTTCATTTATTTATTCTTATATTTCCTTATTCGTATGCTTATCCTTAGAGAGAAAGAGCTGAAGACATTGTAGCACGCATAGACCAAAGATATGGTCTGTGGCATCACGTTTCGCTGTATGTAACCTCCTTGCTATAGAATCGCAAACGTCATCGATGGCCTTCAGTCCGATTTTATTTTTTTTTTTTTTTGTTTTTTTTTTTTTTTTTTTTTTTTTTTTTTTTTTTTTTTTTTTTGTAATTTGACGACTTTCAACCACTATATCTTCCACCCCATTATAGCTATCAGCATGGAACTGCTATGGTGTACAACGGGAGACTTCGGACAGCAATTACACTCAGACCATTCGTTGCGTTCTGTTGGCCTAGTTTTCGCTGCATAGCGAAATATTAACACACCGATAACTTTCCATCCCAATATACTCCACCCTTTTATTATTATCAACCCTAAAGCAACAATGCTACAAATGAAACCACTTTCAAAGAGTAAATATAATTTTCAAACCGTAATTATTGTTCCGCATTTCGCGTTATATTCTTCGAATTATTAAATATCCTTCAGATCGCTATAAAACTGTGCCTAAAACCTTCCTCAGGTATAAATTAGTAACTGTACAAATATTTAAGTCTCTGCGTCTTGTCGTCCGGACGTGATAGGCGTACATCGAACAGACATTCAAATTAATATATATATATATATATATATATATATATATATAGCTATCCGATCGTCATAAAACCGTGCCTAAAGCCTTCCCCGGGTAGACATTAGGAACTGTACAAATTTTCAGCTCTTTATGTCTTGTGGTTCAGACGTGATAAACGTACACCGAACAGACATTCACATTTATAGATATAGATGTAAAAGTGATGGTGAAATTAGGCTGTCGTACGCAGTAATAGTACTTGCTTTTCCCATGAAACGGATTTTACTCGACTTCTTGGTAGTGGCAAAATAAAACGCTCGGAAAAAAAGTTGCAACGAAAGGTTGTACGTTAAACCCTCTCGTCCTCACTCAAAATTGGTGTACCATGTACCTCTCTATGTGTATAAAAATAGTAAGCTTTTGTATGAGTGTAGGAGGGGTAGGGCCAGAGGGAAGGATGAAGGCAGAGAGATGTGGGGCTAAATCTAAATGGCTCACTCCTTTTATTCTGTCAAGGAACTTCTAGAAAAGTTAAACAATTAAGCTAATTCCTTTCTTTTTTCGTTATTGATTGTGTTCACATACAAGGAAAGTACTCGGGCTCGAACAAACACAAATATACCAAAGTCGTGTGAGAGATAATGCAAAGGTCCCTTATTGCAGTGATACTCCCGCATCTGCAATACTTTGCAGTCGCCCATTAGAGTCCTCTGCGTGTGCCACGCCGCATTACACTTTGACCTGCCGGTACGCCAGTAGTGACGGTGCAGTGTGCCTCTGAAGTTGCACTTTGTGCCGTTATTTATGTAGTGAAGCGTCAGATGGGTCGGCGATTGGTAATCAATCCTGCTAATGTATTGCGATTGGTTGAGATGAAATTCCGAAGAGCCGTTCTTCGTGAATACGGTCTTGGTGTAGAAGATGAATCATTCACATGTTTTCTGGTATATATTATAGTGCAGAAATATGAGCATAGATTAGAAACACTATAATAGATATCAGGTAACATGCGAATGATTCATTTTCTGCACCAGTACCATCTTCACGAAGAAGGTTTCTTCATAACTTCGTCTCAACCAGTCACACTATATTAGCAGGACTGATTACCAATCGCCAAACCATCCGACGCTTTACTACACAAATAACGTCACAAAACGCAACTTCAGAGCCACACTGCACCGTCCCTACTGGCGTACCGGCAGGTCAAAGTGCAATGCGGCATGGCACACGAGGAGGCCTCTAATGGGCGACTGCAGAGTTTTGCAGATGCGGGAGTGTCACTAGTGCAATAAGGTACCTTTACATTATCTGTCATACGATTTTGGTGTATTTCTGTTTGTTCGACCCTAAGTACTTTCCTTATTAGTCTTAAGATTGTCGTGTGCGTAGGACTACTTAAAGTTTTTCTATTGCCGTTCTTGTATTAAACTTCATGGAACTTAAATAGTGGCAACTATTTATTCAAAACCGGTAGAAAAACGTTACATGTTTTCGCCTGTTACTGTCCTTCGAAGTGATCACCAGTTTTGTGTAGAACCCGTTGCCAGTGATGTGGAAGGCGTAGTATACCGTTAACACAGCATGTTCTGTTGATGGTGCGAATGGAGCGGTCTACTGCCTGAGGAATCTCTGGAACAGTTCTTAAGCGAATGCCACGAAGTGGTTCCTTCGGAATCAAATGAAAGTCACAACGACTTAAGTGTGGGGAGTATGGTGGTTGGTACAGTACGTCCCAGTCCCATCGACCGAACAGAGCAGCCACAGCCTGTATTGACTTGTTCCATGTTCATGGAATCTTACTCCTCAATTAGGTCCTGCGGAACAGAGAATCATATTATTATTATTATTATTATTATTATTATTATTACTACTATTACTATTAGAGATGCCTTCCTATTTGCATTACACTTCGGTTTGACGTAGAAGCCATTTGGATGCACTTGAAAGTAATGTACATGTTTTGACCATTCTTAGTAATTTATTTATGTTATGCACATTTGACTTTTCGTTATTTTCGAAGGCAAAGCTTTGTTTAAAAAAATCCCTAAAATAATTTGTGTCACAGACAACACTTGTCTTTGGAACAGAGATGGTCTGGGGAAATATATTTCAAACTTCAGTACTTGTGCAAACGTAGGCTTCCGCGGCAGTTGTCACTATCAATAAAATTCTTCTGGGTATGATACCGCGTCGTCATTTTGTAAACTTTGCCGACGTTTCGGCCACTATTGCAGGTGGCCTTCATCAGGGTCTGTGTCTGACCCTGACCCTGACACAGACCCTGATGAAGGCCACCTGCAATAGTGGCCGAAACGTCGGCAAAGTTTACACAATGACGACGCGGTATAATACCCAGAAGAATTTTATTGATAATCAGTACTTGTCTTTGGAACAGAGATGGTCTGGGGATATATATTTTAAACATCAGTTTTATATGTAACTAGCTGCTACCCGCGACTTCGTTCGCTTGACGAAATTAAATACAGTCTATTTCTTTATTTAAGAATCAATTTATTGACATAATAAAAACAAATATCTTTTTTATCAGAAAATTTATTAAAAAACGAAAAACAAACACCCTTCATTTCTGACATTATTCAACAATAAAATCATTGACATACTAAAAACAATCATTCTTAATTTTGGATTTTTTACAATGAATTTACTGACGCTATCATAAAGACACCTGCAGTATTTGTACACACATTTCGTTTCAATTTACCGTGAAATTCGCCCTGTAGTTTGATTTGCAAACAGCTGAGTTGTTATGACGTCGTATCTGCAGATCAATGTGTCGTTCAGTGATATAATATTGTAATCCTTTCAGTGGCATATTTGGATATTGTTTCCGGAATGTGCTGCGAACAGAGTAATAAAGATTTAACAAAATGTCAAATATAATGCAGCACCTATTTATGGATGTCACGTTTATGATGTATTATCTCCTGAATTATGTGTCCTACAAAAACATTATTTACCAGGTTCGTAGAGTGGAATATTAGGAAACTGACTGCGAAATGTGTTTTAAATGGAGTTGGTAGTAAAGACATAGTAAATTACAACATCATGCTTATTAGGGCGAATTTTCATGAATTTCGTTGTCTTTGACGTCATAGCAGCTGATTTATATGTTGTATTGCGATATTATTTCGAAGGTACATCCAGTGGTGTATATGTAAAATGTCTGCAAAATACGTCGCGAATAGAGTTAGTAGAAAAGACGTAATAAATCTAAACGTCATGCGTGATGAGACGGTTTTGCATGAACTATGTGTCGTAATACAATAAAATTTCGGACGTACGTTCTGTGGTATGTGTGTTTACTGTATTCTCGCGAATACAATTAATAGTGTAGTAATAATAAACTGTAACGTCATGCCAAATGCTATAATTTTACTGCATGAACGCCGAAAAAGTAGTAAGCGACAAAATTTTTTCCTTCCATCATTTTGCTGGGGTTGTCAGCGAGAAAATGTTTCCTAAAGGTTTGAAATTACGTTTAAAGTTTGTTGCAAGTCGCTAAGTGCTCTCCTTCTCAAATAGTGGACTGATAAAGTCACATTATCACGTGGCGGAAGACGGGGAAGTTTCAGTTGTTTATGACGTCACATATCCTGAACAAGCGATCCTATCGCAAAATCGTTTCTTAGCAGACGTCTACTACCCATAAACGATATTTGTGACAAATTTCAAGTTCATAAGTGAAGTAGTTTTCGTTATTTCGTATTTAGTCAGTGATTGAGTGAGTGAGTGAGTGTCCTTTCGCTATTATACAGATAGAGATGACGTTCTTGAGAGTTTCAAAGGAGCTATAGGCAACAGTTGACAGAAATGAGGCAAAATAACACAGTAGGAAATGAATGTGTAGCTTTGAGAGATGAAATAGGGAAGGCAGCATAGGACCAAATAGGTAGAAGGAAAAGACCTACAACAAATAATCCTTGGATATCACAGGAAGTACTTAATTTAATTTCTAAAACGTGAAGATATAAAAATACAGTAAATGAAGCAGATAAAATGGAGAACCGACGACTAAGTAATGAGGTTGACAGGAAGTACGAGGGTGAGTCAGTACATTAGACGCAAACTGAGGTACACGTCAGTACTGCGCGCTGTGCAGGACTTTTTCTCTACCACTACGACACTTCCGTCTTGTGGGTTTGTAATAATTAATTAAAAAAATTAAGAATATATTGTATTATTCCTTTTTTTAGAAAGTCAGTAATAAATTATCTCTGAATTTAAATTATGAATTGAAATTAACAAACTCTTGAAAAATATTTGTCCAATTTCTGCTGTAAATAATTATTTGAATTGACCGCGTTTATTGAGCCTAATGGAATCTTTGGAGGAACAGATGCAGGTTCGTATACAGAAAAAAAACCACAGTATTTATCGAAAATAATATTACAGTTCTTACTTGATGATTATGCTACACTTCGTGGCGTAGCCGACGATTTTTCTGTGTATCTGGAATCAAATTCTTTCATGAGAAAAGACGAAATCGATTGTGGCTGTTTGTTCGTTTTTTATCGGTCGCAATATTGTGAATTGTAAAATATTCACTTATAACGTCCACGAAAGTTTACTAAATGTCTTTTATGAAGTATCCTTTCCACATAAAATAACTCCAAGTGTCTTATAAATCTCATAGAACACGCAAAATAGTTCCGGGAACAATACCTCGGAAATATTTCATTGGGCCACAATTAATTTCTCTGGCGACACACATACTAATATGTCAATAATGAAAAGGGCTTTTTTTTAATAAGTTTTCTGAAACACCAGTTTTAAGATAACTTCTCAAATATATCCTCACCTTAGATTCTTGAGACAACAAATATACATCA
Organism: Locusta migratoria; assembly: GCA_026315105.1. Lineage (NCBI taxonomy): Eukaryota > Metazoa > Arthropoda > Insecta > Orthoptera > Acrididae > Locusta > Locusta migratoria. The sequence goes on along the minus strand of CM048744.1, from coordinate 251,233,168 downwards.
GCGCGACACTATCACGAAAAAACAATAGCACAGAATAAAAACAATGGCGGAACGTCTTTTTTTAAATTAGGGCATAGGATTTCTATATCCTAAGAATAGTAACACTACGTATTACTTGTACAGTCTTTACTACACTAATTATTTATTATTTTTGATAAAATGGCAAATGAATGAATGTCCAATTACCGAGTTCGCATAATATTTAATTTATCCAGACAAATTAGCTTTTAGGTCTGTTCCACAGTGTGTCGGTATTATAGGTTGCAGCAGTATAAGGAATCAAATAATGTTACATCTCAAGAGCGTCACTGGTAGGAAGCAAACGGTGTCACAAAACTGCCAAGCTCCAGTCTTTTAAAGCCTTCTCGAATGATGGGACTAGTGTTTACATTTAGACGTAGAATCAGCTGAAAAGTACAGCGATTTTCAGGCTTGTAAATGCCGTAATGACGTGTCTACCTCAGTTTGCGACTTATTTTCTGACTTACCTCGTACAAATGGCTAAATAGGAGTGGCTAGAGGGCAAGTGCAAGTCTGTAGAAGAATGTATAACTAGGGGAAAATAGATACCGCCTATAGGAAAAGAAAAGCAGCATATATTTCAACACGTTTTACTTTTCAACGTTGCTGCGTAATTTTTCAGGTATTTCTCATAGTGTGGTGTAAGTTTATGTATTCCTTCGTCATAGAATGTTGACGCCTGTGCTGTTAACCATTTGCTAATAATTACCTTCTTTTATGAAAATCTACTTTTTAGTCATAAACTCGTAAACAACTGTTCATGAAATTTGAAGAGGAAGGGTATTAATACCTGCAATTTTTCTCAATCATTTCCTCGATTGCACCAGCCAGTTCATCACAAACCACAAATGGACTTTCACCTTGTAATTCGTCATGCAGTAGATACGGATCGGAGCGTCGAATGTTAGATTCCTTAATAGGGTAGGAAGTTTAGAAAATTTGAAAACGGAAATGGTTAGGTTGAAGTCAGATATGGTGGGGATTAGCGAAGTTCGGTGGTAGGATGAACAGGATTTCTGGTCAGGTGAGTACAGGGTTATAAATACAAAATTGGTTGGAAGAAACGCAGGAGTAGGTCTAATAATGATTAAGAAAATAGGAATGGAGGGTAAACTATTATGAACAGCATAGTGAAGACATTATCCTATCAAAGGTAGACAAGAAACCAACACCGACCGCAGTAGTACAAGTTTATATGGACTGGAGAAAAAGAATGAAATAGGAAGCCACCTGGTAGAATCTTTTGCAGACCACAATTTCGTCATCACAAACACTAGGTTCAAGCACTGTGCAAGATGGTCGTATACATGGAAGAGACCAGGAGACACCACTATGTACTACATTCACTTTATAATGGTAAGACATAGATTTCGAAACAAAGTGTTGAACTGTAATACATATCCAGGGGCAGATGTAGACTCTGACGATAACTTATTGGTTATGAACTGCAGATAAACACTTAAGATACTGGAAAAAGGTAGAAAAGTAAAGAGATGGAACTGGATAAACTTAAAGGCGTCTAAAAATAAAGTTGACAGGAACTACAGACTGCCTAAGCAGGAGCGCTAGAGGACAGATGCAAGACTGTAGAAGAATATATAACTAGGGGAAAGATATATACCACCTTCAGGAAAATAAGAGAGTGTTTGATGTCAAGAAAAGCAGTTGCATGAATTTCAAGAGCTCATCTGGAAAAGCAGGACTAAGCAACGAAGGGAAAGGTGAAGGCAATATATTGAGAGCTTACACAGGGGAAATGAACTTGAAGGCAGTTTTATCAAAATGGAAGATGAAGTAGATGAAGATGAGATAAGAGATACGCCTGAATGACGTAAGGCGAAACAAGGCCCCTGGAGTAGATGATATTTCCTCTGAACTACTGACATCGTTGGGAGGAACAATAAAGAAGAAACTTCCACTTAGTGTACAAAATACGGAGACAGGGGAAATACCTCCAGGCTTAATGAAGAATGTAATAATTCCAATTCCAAAGAAATCATGTGCGGCCATATGTAAAAATTACACAACTATCACTTAAATAAGCCATGGTTGCAAAATACTTACATGGATTATTTACAGACGAATGGAAAAACAGGTAGATTCCGACCTCGGGAGGGAACGGTGTGGATTTAGGAGGAATGAATCTATTTATACGCGTCACAATTCTCACATTATGACTTATCTTACAAGATAGGTCGACGAAATGCAAAACTACCGCGGAGTGGCCGAGCACTCTAAGGGGCCTTTCTGCGGAGCGCGCGGTTGTCCGCCATCGGAGGTTCGAGTCCTTCCTCGGGCATGCGTGTGTGTATATGTGTGTGTGTATATATATATATGTGTGTGTGTGTGTGTGTGTTGCCATTAGCATACGTTAGCAGCAGTTAAGTTCCCTATATTTACGAACATTTGAAAGGCGAAAACTAATTTTTTATCTTTTGTAGATTTGGAGAAAACTTTTGACAGTGTCGACTGGATAAACTCTAAAATTTTGAACGTAGCAGGGGTAAAATATAGAGAATGACTAATTATATACAATTTGTACAAAACCAGACAAAAGTTATTCAGGGTCGAAGGGCATGATAGGGACGCAGTGGTTGGGAAGGAAGTACGACAGGATTGTAGCCATTCCCCAATGTTAATCAATCTGTACATTAAGCAAGCTGTGAAGGAATACAAGACGAAAGTTGGAAAAAGAATTAAAGTTGGGGGAGAAGAAATAAAAAAAAAAAAAAGTTTGTTAAGCTTATGGGACTTAACTGCGGGGTCATCAGTCCCTAAACTTACAAACTGCTTATGAACTACCTTATACTAAAGACGACACAAACATCCATGTCCGAGTGGGAATTCGAACCCCCGACGGGGAACGGCCTCGCGCATCGTAGCTTAGCGCCTCAATGCGCTTGGCCACTCCACCACGGCAAAGAAATAAAAACATTGCGGTTCGCCGATGACATTGTAATATTGTCACAGACAGCAGAAGACCTGGAAGAGCAATTTAATGGAGTGGGCAGTGTCTTCAGAAATGCAAGAGCGTAGCAGAATGTATAACTAGGGGAAAGATAGATACTGCCTGCAGGAAAATAAAAGAGATATTTGGAGACAAGAGAAGCAGCGGTATTAATATCAAGAACTCAAATGGAAAACCAGTATTAAGCAAAGAAGGGAAAGCTGAAAGGTGGAAGGAATATATGGAAGGCCTTTAAACGGAAATAAACTTGAAGGCAGTATTCTAGAAATGGAAGACGAAGTAGAGGAGATAGGAGATACGATACTGCGAGACGAATTTGACAGAGCACTAAAAGATTTGAGTAGAAACAAAGCCCCTGGAGTAGCTGATGTTCTTTCTGAACTGCTATTATAGTTAGGAGAGCCAGTCATGAAGAAATTATTCCACATGGTGTACAAAATGTATGAGACAGGGGAAATACCCTCTGACTTTATGAAGAATATAGTAATTCCAATTCTGAAGAAAGCAAGTGCAGCCAATTGTGAAAATTATAGAACTATCAATTTAATAAATCATTCATATTCACGAAATGTATGACATTAACTGCGAAATGGGTAAAGTTGAAAATGTGTATCCAGCCGGCATTCGAACCCAGGTCTCCAGCTTTCTGGGTAGTTGCGCTGACCCCTACAGCACTGGGGACACAGCGGTCATCACACCTGCACGGAATTACTCAAGCACGCCTCCCGTCAGATACAAATTTGCAACTCTAACCTACCCACTAGAACTCAAACTCGTAGCAACTTATGCCTAGTTTACACGACGATCGAAAGTTCACAAGAAAGGTAACTGTCTGCTGCAGCGCTCCAAGCGTACTAACTCGGTACTAATGGCGTGCGATCATACAGCCTTGGTTGCGTTAATACCATAAACGTCTGTCTACACGTCTGATTTCCACTGACAGCAGCGCCTATGCGACATACGGGCTTATTACTGTTTGTATACGTGGATTGTTCACGTTTGGGTGTATGTAACAGCTGATAATATTCAGCTTAAGATGCTTACTCTGTCACCGGTTGCAGGAACATTCCACGTGAACAAATAGAAGTTGGATGTGACTTTCGTTCAGAGGAAGAGACGAAGAACGAGATGCGTACTGCATGCAGATAATAAAGTAACTCAAATCAGTGGAACTCAATGAATTCAGAATCTTTTTTACAAATATTAAGTGCTGAGTGTTTTACCAAGTTGCTTTCTTTCGTCCAAGGACAAAAATGCGGCGATGAGAGAGAGATTAGCTAGATCGAGAGAAAGTATTTCGCCAAGATGAAGGTGCGAAATACATTTTACACTTTACAGCTTTACATTTTCAGCTTTGTTAAAGTAATGTGTCAGTTACTTCCTGTAACTTTTTTTTCAGGTTAGCTATAACATTGCGATTTCTGGCGACAGAAGAATCTTTCAAAAGCCGAGCCTTTGCACAACGAGTTTATGCACCGACTCTTACAAATATTGCTGTTGAAGTCTGCACAGCAATTTCAATTGCCGATCCATAGTCAACTAAATTTTGCTTTGCTTTTAGCATCACACTTTCGATATTATGTGCAACCGACTTTCTGACATGCTAAAAATTATAGAATTTTTAATCAACAAGACATTTTCAAAATTCATTTAAATCTACACTTTTCTGCTATTTTTTTTTTTTTTTTTTTTTTTTTTTTTTTTTTTTTTTTTCGTAAATAGCCGACATATAACTCCAACAAAGCAAGCAATTTCGGTAAGGACGCGGCTATTTCCACACATAAACATGAAAACCACAGAACGAAATCACTTCTGCGCATGCGCACCCACTTCGCTACTAGCAAATTTAGAACCTGTCCTAAAGTGTACTAGCTAGTACGAAATGCCGTTGCGCTTACGAAATGCGTTCCGCGTTTACGTCGCTAGATGGCACGCAACGTGAACTGTTCATTACTAGCGCGATCATAACTGGGCTTTAGTGCTTATTCCCGTAAGAGTAAGGGCCTAGGAGTTCCTCCGCACAGAAGAAGAAAGGATCACTGCCCGTCATCGGCAAATTTTATAAGTATATATATATATATATAAACTTATAAATCTACACTTTTCTGCTTTTTTTTCGTAAATAGCCGACATATAACTCCAACAAAGCAAGCAATTTCGGTAAGGACGCGGCTATTTCCACACATAAACATGAAAACATATATATATATATATATGCGTGTGTGTGGCGTCTGTTCTTTCGGGCATGTCCGAAGATTTATAGCACTTCAGCAAAAACAGTAACATTATAACTGTAATAAATTTAAATTAAGTAACCACATTCTTAAGACTTTCTGTACGACTGCCGTCATCCCGAGATACTACGTACAATAAACTTCAACAGATGGCAAAGATAAATTTTGAAATGTTTTACGAACATATTGTGCATGAGGTGTAGGTTATGCGGAATTTCCATTTTGCTAGGAAAGTCTGAACCAGTGTTAAACAACTATCATTTGGTTTATGATGAGACCGGGTCTGCGCGAACGCAGTCCCGACTACCAAAAATTATGCACCCGAGTTACCGACGTTTGCGGTAATCGCAGGGGTCAGCTCAACCGAAGTGCAATGGAAGAGCCTCGTCCTGGAGGAACCGCCTTTCTGATCACTTCAACAGATGGCAAAGATAAATTTTGAAATGTTTTACGAACATATTGTGCATGAGGTGTAGGTTATGCGGAATTTCCATTTTGCTAGGAAAGTCTGAACCAGTGTTAAACAACTATCATTTGGTTTATGATGAGACCGGGTCTGCGCGAACGCAGTCCCGACTACCAAAAATTATGCACCCGAGTTACCGACGTTTGCGGTAATCGCAGGGGTCAGCTCAACCGAAGTGCAATGGAAGAGCCTCGTCCTGGAGGAACCGCCTTTCTGATCACTTCAACAGATGGCAAAGATAAATTTTGAAATGTTTTACGAACATATTGTGCATGAGGTGTAGGTTATGCGGAATTTCCATTTTGCTAGGAAAGTCTGAACCAGTGTTAAACAACTATCATTTGGTTTATGATGAGACCGGGTCTGCGCGAACGCAGTCCCGACTACCAAAAATTATGCACCCGAGTTACCGACGTTTGCGGTAATCGCAGGGGTCAGCTCAACCGAAGTGCAATGGAAGAGCCTCGTCCTGGAGGAACCGCCTTTCTGATCACGGTGTCCCCTGTGCCAGGTAAGTATGCTTTTCTCGGGAAATATTCCGCTATTTATCACATACAAAGCGCATAACATTGTTCGAGCACAAATCACAGTTCACATTACACGTGGCCACACTCCGCAATAGAGACAGACACTTTGCTTCACCGACAAAACAGTCAATGGATTGACTGGCAGGGATTGAATGGCAGCTTTTAGACCCCATTTGACTAAAACTTTACTCGCTCTTATCAACACCGCTCAGTCTAATTGGGCCGACTAGTTCCTCGCAGTGACGGCAGATGGCTCCGGGATCGAACGAAGCGGGCGCCTGTCCTGTTTAAATGCTCCAAGGACTAGTTCCTTGCAGCGACGGCAGATGGCTCCGGGATCGAACGAAACGGGCGCCTGTCTTGTCTGAATGCTTCCTGGGCTAGTTCCCTGCAGCGACAGCAGATGGCTCTCGCGTCGATGCAAGTAAGCGCTTGTATCCTATTTAGAGCTCCCTCCTTTCTATTACAACATCTGTGCCTATTTCAGGAAGATAAAACCTCATAAGCACCACTGTATTAAATGCGTAAGCCTACATGTTTAAGTATTTGGAGTACGTAACACCATCGATTCTCATTATTTCCCCCCGTTCTTCCGTTTATCTAGAAACAGTGTTTTTCACATATCCTACCAACTCAGCAAGTGAATCTAATGTCTTAAGAACATCCAGAACTTATAAAATCGTACTCCAAGATACAGAATTTTTCAGCGTTATGAAATAATGTAAGAGGCTTATACGGAGAAACCCGGCCGGCCGAGGGGACTGAGGCGCTCTAGTCACGGTCTGCACGGCCACTACGGTCGGGGGTTCGAATCCCTCCTCGCGCAGGGATATTTGTGCCGTCCTTAGTATTAGCTAGTTCGTAAGTAGTTCGTTAAATTTAGGGACTGATGACCAAGGCCGTAACCAGAAAAAAATTTCGGGGGGGGGGGTTATGTCACCAGGCTGGGGGTCCGGGGGCCCTCCCTCAAAAAATGTCAAAAATTGTCAAATAACACATTTCTAGGTAATTTTAAGCTTTTTGCCTTTTTATTAACATAAGTTAAGATTACAATAAAGTAAGATTAGATTCGAGAATTTTGTCTAAGAAATAAGAAGATTTTTTGTAGATCAATATGTTCGTGCATTAACATATAATTTCTAGACAATTTGAGAAAAAGAGTTTCAAGGTTGAAAGTTTAATAAGTTTTAATTTCAATTACAAAAATAATTTTCCCTGTTGCATATTTTCAAATCATACTACATATATTTAGATAATATTTATTGTTCTAAAGTGCAAATAGACCATGTTGCCTAAAATATATAGTTAGTGAAGAAACAATACCGCGTAACTGACAAATTCCTGATTTAGCGTTTTTCAGTTAGTTGATATCCTTGAGTCTCAGCGCATGTACTGAAGCTGCCAGAGTGTCAAATATTTAATTATAAAAAAAAAAATCACACACACACAAAAAGCAAAAAAAAAAAAAAAAAGTCGAAGTAAAGCAAAACCGCATATCTGAAAAACGAAAAAATTGATGTAACTACCACCTATCTACAAGATAATAATAAAGCGCGTAAGTAGATTGTTTAGGATGTGGTAAACGTTTAAACAATACCGCGTTAGTGCGAAAGCGCACGCAGCACATTGTTACCGCTGGTTCCGAACCTACAGTTTTCGAAATCGTTTCTTTGGTTATTGTTTAGTTTATGAAAATGGACAACGTGCCTGAAGACGATATGTTCACTGAGGAAGAAATTGTTTCTTGGCTGAATTTAGCATATGAAAGTGGAGATACCCAGTGGCGGACTAAGAGGGGGGGGGGGGGTGGAGGGTGTGGACCGCCCCGGGCCTCTGGTCTGGGGGGGGGGGGCCTCCAAATACCTGGAAAGCAAGGTTGTTTTTTTTTTTTTTTTTTTTTTTTTTTTTTCGGAGCGCGCTTGGCACCTATTTTGGGCCTACAAATCTAGAAAGCTATTTTTTTTTAGACTGTCCCGTGACTCTCGTTCTGGGGGGGGGGGAGGGGGGGCGAATTCTTTTTTATTGTAATAAATGTATCTCCAAGTGGCCGGGAGGGGGGGCCTCATTTTCTTTCGCCACCGCCCCGGGCCTCCAACAGCCTAAGTCCGCCAATGGAGATACCTTTCTCAGAGTGAGTCACAGAGATGAGAAAGGTGTTTTATTAACTTTATACAAATAACAGTAGTAAGAAACTTAGTACTGTCTGTGCTGCTTTTCTTCTGGTTTTTATAATAATATTATTGATATTGTCATTCTCATCTATACGTGAATCTGAGCTAAATCTCTGATGCTCCTAAATTAATTTACAACTTTCTTTACCTAGAATCACAGTTGCCCATACGCAAGAATGCTAAAAGTAATTCAGTTGGCAATGGAAACGACAGTAGCATATTTGTGCTAATCGCGGATCAGAAAATTCGGAAAACTTAACGGGAGATGACGAACGCAATTGTTGAAATTGAATACTAAGAATATTGCTGTGACTTAGGTAATGACAGAAAAAGGAAATCTAAAGCTTCCCCTGAAGATTGGGAGAAAAACGCCAACAATATTCTGAGAATAAAGTGGTAAAAATTTCTAATATGATCAGAAATTTAATAACAGTGTCACGATCCAAATTTAGCACTTCTAAGTCACGTACCGTATTAAGCATTCTAGACGGTTTCTTGTCTCTCCTGTATAATCGTGTTTTGTTACTTCCGCGGTATTGTTTCTTCACTGACATGTGGGTTTCGGTCGTCGAACGCGCTCAGAGCTGTCATATTAATTGACAGAATAGCTGCCAGCGAGTTTTTACTTTCGTATATGAAGTATTAAAACTAGAAAGTATAGTGATCATGATTTTTTTCGACCTCCGGTTTTTGACAGGTCTTTACCTATCAGGATCCTTTGAAGCCATTCCGACCATTTTCGGAGTGATGTATGTATCTGTGTCTGTGTGTGTGTGTGTAAACTCTCTAGCTCAAAAAGACGTGAACCGATCTGAATGAAATTTTGCACACCTGCCTTATATCAAAATCGGAAGGTTGTTCAACTTTTGGACGGAATCGGCCGACCGGAAGTGGGTGCCGCTATAAGGCCTTAATCATTAATGGGATATAACTTAAAAACCATTGGTTTAACGGAAAAAAATATTCTTTATGAAATGATAAGATCGCAAGACAAACAACCTTTGTTAACAAGATTTTTCGCTATTTATAGTGTGGAAGGTCCTAGGGCCGGATGAAGTCTCAAATGAAAATCAGAATAACTCGAAAAGGGCCCAATCTATCAATATGTTTTGAAGACGGAATTACTCATGAAGAAGATCCGAACAACTTTGCCACGAGACAAAATATTCCAGCCACAACCATTTTGGAGACACAAAAGCGCAAATTTCAATAATACAACACAAAGGAAAATGACCTTTCGGTACACAGTATCTCCATAAGGTCGATTATATGAAGACCTCGGGGGAAAATAATGATAACCCTCATTTATGAAGTACTGAGATATGACGACTTTTGTGTTTGAAAAATAGTTTCTATTACACGTTTTAAAATATATATATTTATTTTTAATATTTATATTTGCCAACTTCTGCATCTTCTTGTACTACTTGAAGAAAATGAAACATTCTGTCGGATATGATTATTTGCATCAAATACTGTACATTAAAAATACAGAAGTTGAGGGTTTTCATTATTTACCCCCGAGGTCCTCATATCATTAATTAATGTTGTACAGTAATGAGAAAACATATAGGGATAAAACTTACAAGATAAGTCGGTAGTAATTTGTTATTCACGAAACAACTCTATTACAGCGTAACAGTGCAAAGGCTACTGAAGTCGCGGATTGTTACGTAGCAGATGTTAGCAGTCATAGGAAAAAAAAAAAAAAAAAAAAAAATGCATCGTGACGTGCGCCTCGTAGTTATTGCCGGTTTTCGACGCTAGGGGCGGTTCGTCAAGTTATTGTAACAATTACTAGTGCAGCTCGTCTCCGCTGCTCGTGCATGCGCAGTAGCACTCTCGGTTACGTATTGTCAGTCCTTCGATGGGAAATTGTGAAATATTGACTTGGTTATTTGCTTATGAAGATCAATTATAATTTGAGAAAATACCATGCCTATATGTTTAAAAATAATTATCTTGAGAAAATTTCGGGGGGGGGGGGGGGGGGGTTCAACTCCTCCGACCCCCCGACCCCCTCTGGGTACGGCCTTGCTGATGACCCTGTAGTTAAGTCCCATAAGCTCTACAAACATTTGAACATTTGATTACTATACTTTCTGACAACCCATTTACTTAGATAGAGGAGAGAGCCTAATGGGCTCTTAAAACTAGAGAGGAAAAATGAGCATGTTATTTATAATTAACATTATAACTCTGCTCCAATCGTGTTACGATAATCATGCACATAAACACATTCCTTGCAGCGCAAGTTGATTTATATAGGTGACATGATGTTTCATATGTATTGTGTAATGTGCAAATTTCCTCGAAACGGATATGTTACGGAAGGTCAATACTGTCCAATGGAAAGAAACAATTCCGCTGCATTTTGGAACTAAATTAGGTTGTGCGGTGGCTTGAATCGTATCAAAGAACTTTCAGATCTGGCATTTAGGTCTACGCTTCTGCTTATTCAAAAATGTTCAAATCTTTGAAAATCTAAGGGACGTAACTACGTTGGGCCGGCCGTAGTGGCCGAGCGATTTGCAGCGCGCCAGTCCCAGTTTGCACGGCCGCTACGGTCGGGAGTTCCAATGCCCCCTCGGGCATGGATTTTTGTGTCGTCAGTATAAGGTAGTTCATAAGTACTTTGTAAGTTTAGGGACTGATGACCCCGCAGTTAAGTCCGTTAAGCTTAACAAATATTTGAACTTGGTCATCAGTCCCTAGGCTTAGAAACTACGTACACTAACTTAAACTAACGTATGCTAAGGACAACACAAACACCAATGCTCGAGTGAGGACTCCAATCCCCGAGGGCGAACAGCCGCGCGCACCGGAACGGGGCGCCTCAGTGCGCACTGCTATTCTGCCGCGGCCTTTTGCTTCTAGCATGTTCCAGAGCCAGAGGTGTAAAGGGCCGTTACCCAACTAAATTCCATAAAAACATCTTTCTGGAACAGATTAAGTACTACAATGGTGAACACCGTTTTAAAAATAACTGCTGGCTGATAAAAGCTGTTACTATTACGAGCTACCGGAGATTGTTCTCGGAGAAATCGGCACCACGAGAGCATCGCCACGGATATTTGTTCACCCATACTCGGTACTTCAGAAGAGGACACACAAGACCGAAGACACTCAACTACAGGATCAAGAGGAAAATGAAATACTGTGGCTTGAATTACGTTATGTGGTAACTGGAATCCAAATTAGTAAACGTCTTGTTAGAAGTAGTAGTGATAGTAAGTTAGCCTAATTATTATAATAATAATGTATAATGAAAAAAAATTCTTTGAAGCTGATCAGTGCATTGATATTTCAATTTTAGGAGGGAAAATAACAATGATACACATTTAGCGGATTTTAGAGGGGTTTTAACTTCAGTTTAACGGAGTAATTTTTTCTGTGTTGGCAACGCTGGCTGCCAAGCACCTGACAAGAAAACCATCAGGCCACACAGCTTGTGTTTACACAGTCTGATCAAAGACCTTGGCCTGACAATGCGCCTCACCTGGTCAAATCCATCCGATCTTCTCACTAACAGTACGTAAGACCGTCTTAACGCAGCTCGATAATGAATTATAGTCATTTCATTTTGCAAGTGTTGTTGTAAAGATACAGTCACTGCATGAGAGAGAAATATCTGTGTTGTTGTTGTTGTGGTCTTCAGTCCGGAGACTGGTTTGATGCAGCTCTCCACAATACCCTATCCTGAGCAAGCCTCTTCATCTCCACATAAGAATGGCAACCTACATCTGTCTGAATCTGCTTACTGTATCCGTCTCTTGGTCTTCCCCTGCGATTTTTTCCCCACACACTTCCCTCCAACGCTAAATTCACAATTCCTTGATGTCTAAGAATGTGTCCTACCAATCTATCCCTTCTTTTAGTCAAGGTATGCCAGAAATTTCTTTTCTCCCCAATTCTGTTCAGTACCTCCTCATTAGTCACGCGATCCACCCATCTAACTAATCTTCAGCATTCTTCTGTAGCACCATATTTCAAAAGCCTCAATCCTCTTCCTGTCCGCACTGTTTATCGTCCATGTCTCACTCCCATACAAGGCAACACTCCATACAAATGCCTTCAGAAAGGACTTCCTTAGGCTTAAATCAATATTCGATGTTAGCAAATTTCTCTTTTTCAAGAACGCTTTTCTACCCATTGCCATTCTGCATTTTATATCCTCTGTACTGCGACCATCATTTGTTATTTTACTGCCTAAGTAACAAAACTCATCTACCTCCTTTATTGCTTTGTTTCCCAATCTAATTCCTTCAGCATCACCTGATTTTCTTACACTGCACTCCATTACCGTAGTTTTGCTCTTGTTAATGTTCATCTTATATGCACCTTTCAGCACACTGTCCATTCCGTTCAATTGCTCTTCCAGGTCCTTTGCTGTATCTGACAGAATTACTATGACGTCGGCAAAACGCAATGTTTTTAATTCTTCACCCTGAACTTTAATTCCTTCTCCAAATTTCTCCTTGCTTTCCTTTATAGCTTGCTCAATGTATAAACTGAATGACAATGGAGAAAGACTACAACCCTGTCTTACTCCCTTTCCAACCACTGCATCCCTTTCATGCCCTTCAACTCTGACAACCGCTGTCTGGTTTTTGTACAAGTTGTCAATAACCTTACGCTCCCTATATTTTACTCCTGCTTGCTTTAGAACTTGAAAGAGTTTATTCCAATCAACATTGTCAAAAGCCTTCTCCAAATCTACAAAAGCTAGAAATGTAGGTTTGCCTTTTCTTAATCTATCTTCTAGGATAAGCCGTAAAGTGAGTATTGCCTCCCGTGTTCTTACATTTCTCCTGAACCCAAACTGATCTTCCCCGAGGTCAGCTTCTACCAGCTTTTCCACCCTTCTGTATATAATTCGTGTTAATATTTTGCAACCATGACTTATTAAACTGATGGTTCTGTAGTTTTCACACCTGTCTGCACCTGCTTTCTTTGGAATGGGGATTATTACATTTTTCTTAAAGTCTGAGGGTACTTCGCCTGTCTCATACATCTTACACACCAGGTGAAATAGGTTTGTCATGGCTGGTTCTCCTACAGACTTCAGTATCTCTGAGGGAATATCATCTACTCCAGGGGCCTTGTTTCGACTTAGGTCTTTCAGGGCTCTGTCAAATTCTTCTCTCAGTACAGTATCTCCTATTTCATCTTCATCTACAACCTCTTCCTTTCTTACAATATTGTCTTGAAGTTCATTTCCTTTGTAGAGCACCTCTATATAATCTTTCCACCTTTCAGCTTTCCCTTCTTTGCTGAGAACTGGTTTTCCATCAGTGTCTTTGATATTCATAGAACTGTTTTTCTTATCTCCAAATGTTTCTTTTATTTTCCTGTAGGCTGTATCTATTTTTCCCCTATTTATACATTCTTCTACATCCTTGCATTTGCCTTCTAGCCACTCCTGCTTAGCCATTTTGCACTTCCTGTCAATCTCATTTCTTAGTCGTCTGTACTCCATTTTGCCTGTTTCATTTACTGCATTTTTATATTGTCTCCTTTCGTCAATTAAATTTAGTATCTCCTGTGATATCCAAGGTTTTTTTGTAGGTCTTTCCTTCCTACCTATTTTGTCCTTTGCTACCTTCACTATTTATTCCTTCAATTTTACCCATTCCTCCTCTACTGTTTTATTTTCCCCTGTTTCTGTCAATTGTTGCCTAAAGCTCCCACTGAAATTCTTAAGAACCTCAGGTTCCTTAAATTTATCCAGGTCCCATCTCCTTATTTTCCTACCTTTCTGTAGTTTCTTTAGTTTCAGCCTACAGTTCATAACCAACAAGTTATGGTCAGAGTCTATATCTGCCCCTGGGTATGTCTTACACTGTAAAACCTGGTTCCGAAATCTATGTCTTACCCTTATAAAATCTATCTGGTATCTCCCGGTGTCTCCTGGTCTATTCCATGTATACAACCTTCTTTTGTGATTCTTGAACCAGGTGTTTGTTATAACTAAATCATGTTCCGTACAAAATTCTACCAGGCGGCTTCCTCTTTCATTCCTTTTGCCCAGACCATATTCACCTACTATCTTTCCTTCCCTTCCTTGTCCTACTACCGAATTCCAGTCTCCCATAACAATTAAGGTTTCCTCTCCCTTAATTGTCTGAATAATTTCCTTTAGCTCCTCATATATTTCTTCGATTTCCTCATCATCGGCAGAGCTAGTTGGCATATAAACCTGTACTACTGTTGTCGGTGTTGGCTTCGTATCTATCTTGACAATGATAATGCGATCACTGTGCTGGTCATAGTAGTTTACCCGCATTACTATTTTCTTATCCATTGTCAGACCTACTCCTGTGTTACCACCAACTGAATTTGTACTGATAATCCTGTACTCATCTGACCAGAAATCCTGTTCATCCTGCCACCGCACTTCACTAATCCCCACTATATCTAACTTCAACCTATCCATTTCCCTTTGTAAATTTTCTAATTTTCCTACCCGATTAAGGGATCTAACATTCCACGCTCCGACCCGTAGAATGCCAGTATTGTCTTTCCTGATGACAACATCCTCCTGAGTAGTCCCCGCCCGGAGATCCGAATGGGGGACTATTTTACCTCCGGAATATTTTACCCGAGAGGGTGCCATCATCATATGTTCATACAGTAGAGCTGCATGTCCTCGGGAAAGGTAACGGCTGTAGTTTCCCCTTGCTTTCAGCCGTTCGCAGTAGCTGTGTGGCAAGGCCACATTAGCTGATGTTAGAAGGCCAGCTCAGTCAATCATCCAGACTGTTGCCCCTTAACTACTGAAAAGGCTGCTGCCCCTCTTCAGGAACCACACGTTTGTCTGGCCTCTCCACAGATACCCCTCCGCTGTGGTTGCACCTACGGTACGGCTATCTGTATCGTTGAGGCACGCAAGCCACCCCACCTCGGCAATGTCTGTGGTTCATGGGAGTGGAAAGAGAGTAAAAGGCAACTCATCGGTACTGTCTCTCTTTAAAAGGGAAAGTAATGATGGTAAGTAAATATTTATTAGGAAACTAGCCCCAGCACACAGCGTTGCTTGCAAATGTATTCTTTCCATTCTTTTGTTGTCCGTATCCATCTTCCCATTCTGTCCATCTAGTCCAGTCAGTGAATTCATTGTAGAGTGCATGGAATATGCGAGAATATTTGACTTCAGAACTTTGTTAGGGATAGTTAGAAGATGATCATACCAAAAGTCCCCGCCCCTGAGGGGTTACCTAAAGCACGGAGGGGGAGGATGTAAAGATACCATTTTTTGGTTTTTCGCTTACATCTCGAAAACGGTCGCCCTTAGGAACAAAATGTTCCAAATAAAAATGAAAGAAATTGAATTTCCTATAACATACAGGGTGAGTCACCTAACATTACCGCTGGATATATTTCGTAAACCACGTCAAATACTGACGAACGTGAGTAGAGGGGCTAGTGTAATTGGTTAATACAAACCATAAAAAAATGCACCGAAGTATGTTTTTTAACACAAACCTACGTTTTTTAAATGGAACCCTGTTAGTTTTGTTAGCACATCTGAACATATAAACAAATACGTAATAAGTGCCGTTTTTTGCATTGTAAAATGTTAATTACATCCGGAGATATTGTAAGCTAAATTACACGCTTGAGTAGCACTCCTCCGCTGTTCGATCATGTGTATCGGAGAGCACAGAATTAAGTAGGCGTCCAAAGGGATCGGTGATGTACCTTAGGTACAGAAGAGACTAGAACAGCACATGACGTCCACATGCAAAAACCTTTATTGGTCTTTTTCACTGACGCACATATACATTACAATGAGGGGTGAGGTACACGTACACACGTGTTTCCGTTTTCAATTACGGAGTGGAATAGAGTGTGTCCGGCATGTCAAGCTATTAGATGTTCAAAGTGGTGGCCATCATTTGCTGCACACAATTGCAATCTATGGCGTAATGAATGTCGTACACGCCGCAGTACATCTGAACATATAAACAAATATGTAATTAGTGCCGTTTGTTGCATTGTAAATGCCAAACGAGACTATTAAGATCTCAAGTGTATAATGCAACAAATTGAAGTGTTCTCTGCATGCCACATTCATAAGTATCACAGAGACACGTGCAACAATGACTTTCTCACGCCAACCCTAGAAATGTTCAAATGTTTGTTAAGCTTATGGGACTTAACTACGGGGTCATCAGTCCCTAAACTTACAAACTACTTATGAACTACTTACAAACTAGGACGGCACAAATATCCATGCCCGAGGGGGGATTCGAACCCCCGACCGTAGTGGCCGTGCTGACCGTGACTGGAGCGCCTCAGTCACCTCGGCCACCGCGGCCGGCCCAACCCTAGATAGTTGGAGTTAATTGTTGCTGGTAAGGGTGTTACATTGTTGCTGCGACATGGTATCACATTGTTACTTGGTACGTCAGGTACCATTCTTGCCGCATTCAGGAATGATTTTTCATTAAAAAAAGTCTACATGTAAAAACTGTCAACTTCACAGATGCGGACTAAGAGGGGGAGGGGGGGTGGACCGTCCTGGTCCCCCAAGCTTGGGGGGCATACAAATACCAAGTTGACAGAGGGCCTCAGTTTGTTTTGCCGTCGCCCCGGGCCTCCTACTGCCTCAGTCCGCCACTGCAACTTCATCCCAAGTTTCTCAGGTGGTCAACTTCATCCCAATTCCTACAAGAATAAGCGAAGTTTCCTTAATATGTCAATCAATAGCTGAGTATATGCCTAATAGATAAACTTTTGTCGTTGCTCTATTTGTCACTACAAACGATCGGTGAATGAAGTACAAAAAAACCTAGGGACGTAAACAGCCCTTCAAAAAATCAATAGTATTCGGGTGGATGTTTGAAATTCCATACATTTAGCCATTGCTGTGAATTAACAACACTATGACAATAAAAATAAAACTAAAATGGATTTTTTTATCATTGTGTAGTTATTTGTCATAAAATCTTTCAAAAATGTTCAAATGTTTATAAAGCTTATAGCACGTAACTGCGGGGTAATCAGTCCCTAAACTTACAAACTACTTATGAACTAGCTTATACTAAAGACGGCACAATCATCAATGTCCGAAGGCGGATTAGAACCCACTACAGGGAAACGCCTCGCGAATCGCAGCTTAGCGCCTCAATGCGCTCGGCCGCTCCGCCGCGGTCATAAAATCTTTGTGAAGTTTCCGGTCAAATTCATCCCACTTGACGGTACTTCCCACAGCCCCCAAAATTTTGCCGTTGCAACTACCCTACATACGGCCCTGGGCAAAGTATATGCCAATTGTGTTGAGAATAGCATTAGTAAGAAAAAAGCCACGCGTGATGACTTACTGCGCGCCAAGAAAGCAGAAAGTACACTACTGGCCATTAAAATTGCTACAGCAAGTAAATGCAGTTGACAAACGCGTATTCATTGGAGAAATGTTCTAGAACTGACATGTGTTTACATTTTCAAGCAATTTGGGTGCATAGATCCTGAGAAATTGGTACCCAGAACAACCACCTCTGGTCGTAATAACGGCCTTGGTACGCCTGGGCATTGAGTCAAACGGAGCTTGGATGGCGTGTACAGGTACAGATGCCCAAGCAGCTTCAACACGATACCACAGTTCATCAGCAGAAGTGACTGAGGTATTGTGACGAGTCAGTTGCTCGGCCACCATTGACCAGACGTTTTCAATTGGTGAGAGATCTGGAGAATGTGCTGGCCAGGGCAGCAGACCAACATTTTCCGTATCCAGAAAGGCCCGTACAGGACCTGCAACATGCGGTCGTGCATTATCCTGCTGAAATGTAGGATTTCGCAGGGAACGAATCAAGGGTAAAGCTTCGGGTCTTAACACATCTGAAATGTAAGATTTCGCAGGGATCGAATCAAGGGTAAAGCGACGAGTCTTAACACATCTGAAATGTAAAGGCCACTGTTCAAAGTGTCGTCGATGCGATCAAGAAGTGACCGAGACGTGTAAACAATGGCACCCCATATAATCAGGCCAGGTGATACATCAGTATGACGATGACGAATACACGCTCCAATTGTGCGTTCACCGCGATGTCGCCAAACACAGATGAGACCATCATGATCATGTAAACAGAACCTGGATTCATCCGAAAAAATGACGTTTTGCCATTCGTGCACCCAGGTTCGTCGTTGCGTACACCATCGCAGGCGCTCCTGTCTGTGATGCAGCGTCAAGGGCAACCGCAGCCATGGTCTCCGAGCTGATAGTCCATGCTGCTGCAAACGTTGAACTGTTCGTGCAGATGGTTGTAGCCTTGCAAACGTCGCCATCTGTTGACTCAGGGATCAAGACGTGGCTGCCCGATCAGTTACAGCCATGCGGATAGGATGCCTGTCATATATACTGCTAGTGATACGAGGCCGTTGGGATCCAGCACGGCGTTCCGTATTGCCCTCCTGAACCCACCGATTTCATATTCTGTTAACAGTTATTGGATCGCGACCAACGCGAGCAGCAATGTCGCGATACGATAAACCGCATTCGCGATAGTCTACAATCCGACTTTTATCAAAGTCGGAAACGTGATGGTACGCATTTCTTCTCCTCAGACGAGGCATCACAACAACGTTTCACCAGGCAATGCCGGTCAACTGCTGTTTGTGTATGAGAAATCGGTTGGAAACTTTCCTCGTGTCAGCACGTTGTAGTTGCCGCCACCGGCGCCAACGTTTTGTGAATGATCTGAAAAGCTAATCATTTGCATATCACAGCAGGTTCGCTCAAAGAGCTGCAGGACTGCAGCTTCCTGCAGCAGCAAAGCAGGCACTACCGTGCATGCGCGGTAACGATGACGTCAGTCAGGCTGCAGGAGGAAATTTTCCCTGCAGCTCATGCAGCCAAAAAGCTGCAGGACGCTGCAGCCGGGAGTTTCCTTGAACAGCCGGTAGGCCCAGCATGCTGCAGGATTGCTCTTTGAGCACGAATTTCAATACTGCGCATGCGCGGTTGCAGCCCTGCAGCATCTTCTTCCTGTCGGTTTAATTTCGTGTCTGTAGCACGTCATCTTCGTGGTGTAGCAATTTTAATTGCCAAGAGTGTAGCAACTCGTAATGAAATGTTCGTATGGCTGTGATATTCCGTCCGAGATTGTTCGGTCGCTTAATGCAAGTCTTTTTACTTGACGCCACTTTGGTGACTTGCGATGATTATGACAACACAACATCCAGTCCCCTGCCGGGACTCGACCCCAGCCCCCCTGGGTGGTAGTCAGTGAGGCTGTCGACTGAGCTACGTGGGCGGATAGCAAATCGTAAAAATCTGTTCAAAACAATAATTTTAATTTGCCATGCACTTTCATCCGTATAATTGTCGATGGTAAAAACATTTTTCCATAAAACGATTATAAAATTTAAGAATAATAGTTTTTAAATGAAAACGAGCACAAATAAAGAATTAAATCATTTGTATCGTCCCCCACATGAGGGTCTATCACTGAACATCCGACTACGGAACATTGTTAATTTAATAAAGGCCGAGGTAATAAGTAGGACTAACGTAGATGTTGCATCCAACTGTAGGATCAAAAGTGGTGGACGCTGTAAAATCGATACCAAACAAAAGTAGCAATGAAGGAATTAAATGTAAATTAATTATCTCCCAGGAACGCTAACACTTTTTCTAGACAGTTGATTTTAAAAACAATAAACATTTTTATTTGTAATATCTATTTCTTCCCACGAAGACTTCTAATGTCAGACATTTGGATATTTCTTTCCTATGTTTTAACTCTCTGAGCGGAGAATCGGTCTGATTCGCCATAATTGACGTTAACATTGCTATCGGCGTTGCTTAATAACCGATGGAGTGGGAAACTCTGTAATTCAGTCAGGTCTCGAACGTCAGTTGGTCAACAACTCAGGGTCGGCGCGTTCATTATTTTCCAGTAAGTACATTCTTTCCTACATATTGTCCGTCCGTGTTCCGAAAAAGTGGGTTCTTTTCCCGGTCTGACGAACAGGTTGTTCCTAAAAGCGTTTCTCCGACCGTGTGTGCCTAAAAATGTCGTATAATTGCACTCTGTTTGACAGACGTTCCTCTCATCCAAGAGTCCTATTTTCTTTGTCGGAAAATTTGATTGAAAGTTTCGCTACAACACTATTGTACAGTTGATATTCTTGCTTTCATAGACGAAGGAAAAATAATTGTAGCAACTCGCAATTTACGTTTTAATATGGTAAACCTGAAAATAAATCTTTTTATAACGCAAGATGAAGTGTTTGTT
The DNA here is from genome assembly GCA_026315105.1 of Locusta migratoria. NCBI lineage: Eukaryota > Metazoa > Arthropoda > Insecta > Orthoptera > Acrididae > Locusta > Locusta migratoria. The sequence goes on along the minus strand of CM048744.1, from coordinate 251,212,542 downwards.
CTGCTAATCGTAAAACAAGACGTTGGCCGTTAGCTATTTTTACCACAACGCAAGTTATTCAACACTGTTGCTGCACCAGCCGCCACCACCACCATCATGGGATGGAATGAAATGCACAACGAAAGTATTCTTTATGGAATTTTTTGAAGACACAAGCACCATAGCACTTTCTTATTTTCTGAAAGGGGTTTCTCTGTATTTCGTCCACAATTTGGTGAATTTCTGACTTGCAATTCCCGGTCTGCCTCGAGAGCTGAAAACTATTATGCAGCAAAAGAAAAAGGAATTACTAGCCAAAGGAATGAACTTTATTTCGAGCAGCTGACACTTCATACCCAACGGACAAAATTGAAAAAATAAAAACTTGTTGATTTTATCAATACCAGAAAAGAGGAAAACTGCCGAAAATGTATTTTTTTATGAACAGCCAACGTGCTATTTACGAAACGTGTGCAAAACTTGTGTGCTTCAAAATAAATCTTAAATTTTCTTGTTCAGATACTTCTGCTTATTTAGTTTTTCATTGAAACTGTAATAATGTTAAAAAAAAAAAGCTTTTTCCTGGACGACGACATGTAAACAATCAAACAGTGCAGATTACGATTTAAAAATATGTTATTACGTTTCATTTCCGATATACCTGAAATAGTGATAAAAACTATATGGAAGAGCGAAAAACTAAAATGGGGGAGAAAAGCAGTGTAAAAGTCGTAGCTGCCCTGGAGACCAATGATTCACCTAACTGTTGAAAAAAAAAAAGTTCCCGTAAGAGAGTTAAACAATGCGGCCAGTCTATCGAACACTTACTTCTGCCACTCGTAGTGGCATCTGGCGCAGTCTTTTTGGAACTGGACAATTCAACCTATCTAGATCGAGCTGCTCCCTGTGGGAAACTTTGGAACTGTGTCGACGTGGGGCAGTGGGTCTTTTGTCCAGGACGGATGGGGTCTCGCTCGCTCGCACAAAAGGCTCAGGCAGTTCAGTTGTGAGACGGGTCGGGAACTGGGAAGTGTGTGTTTGTCAAGGTGCATTGTGTCTTGGATCAAGTATCGTGTTTTCTGCTCTATAATTTGAGTTTTTAAATATTTTTTCCCTACGAGGCCTGCAAATTGTGTTTGCGGGCAAATGTTGTTCGCCTGCTCGGATACGGTACGCACACCAAGGGGAAGAATTGCGTTAAGCACGTGATGATGAAACATGTACTTGGAGAATCGTAAATACTGTAGTAGTGTGTGGAGCTATTGTTTACTGGATGGTAGAAGCGTTCTTATCCACACCCTGAGGAGTGTAAAAACTGTCGAAGCCAGCCCGAATTTCGTGCCATCACATCCTGACTGCCCAAGTTCGAGGTTACAGCATAGGTAAGCGGCTTGCGTTACATCACCGCTGACTACTGCTCAGTAAAAGGTAAGCCCAACTATTGACTATTACCACCAGCCCAGTCACAAAACTTGACTTGCCCGAACAAAGGTCATTCTTGCTAGCATATTTAGGTTCATTTGGAAATGTTTAAATACTCAGCAAATCAGATTGAAGTGCGTGTCAGAAGGTTCACCGAATCGCTTTTATGGTATTCCTATATTAACCAACTAGCTGAAAACCCGGCGTTGCCCGGATATTTATTTATTCTGGCCATTTATTAGGTATGTATTCATTTGTATAAGGGCTGAATGTTTGTAAAATCTCTTGCGAATACAATTAGTAGTAAAGAAATAATAAACTACAACTTGGTGCGTGATGGGGCAGTTTTCCGTGAAAGTTACTGTTTATGTGCTCATATCCCATGAACTACGTGTCATACTGTGATAAAATTTAGGACATTCAACTATGTGTGTATACTGTCTGTAAAATTTCCTGTCACTACAAGTTGTAGTGTTCAAATTATAAATTGTAACGTCATATCGAGAGCCGTAGTTTTACTCCATAAACAGCGGAAAAGTAGTAAGCGAGAAACTTTTTTCAACATTTTACTGTGGTTGCCGGCGAGAAAAAGTTTAAAGGTTTGGAATTATGTTCAAAGTTTGTTGCAAGTCAAGTACTGTCATTCTCGTACAGTGTGTTTCGAAAGTCTCGCCGCATTCTATGGCATTGTTTGCGGTTTCTATTGGTTATGACGTAATATCTTTTGAACCATGTGCCGTATGTGATTCTTAACCATGCAGCAATTCTTACCTCACGGTAAGAATGTGTGTACCAAATTTGGTTGAAATCGGCCCAATGGTTTAGGAGAAAATGAGCAGCATTGTCGCACAATGCAACAGTTTTTCGCGCATCTCATTGTTTGACGTCATATCTCGTGAACTATACATCGTATGTGATTCTCACATTTACGGCGACCGTCCTCATGGATTGAAGCTTACGTGCACAAAATTTCATAAAGATTGGAACAAAACTGTAGATTTGTATGCAACACGTACACATACGGACATTCTGCTTTATATATTAGATAGCGCGCAAGGGAACAAGAACGCTCAAATCTTTCTTTTCGTTGTGATTTATTTTATTACGATGATCAAAGGTGGATGCTGACAAAATAACTTCGCAATCGGAAAAGTTGGTGAAAGATATTTCCCAAATCTCGCAGCAACGAATAACGCCTTGCTCTTAATGATAGCGACCCCCAACTCGTGCGTCATATCCGTGACCATAGTGCATCAATAGTTCAAAATAGGACGTATGCGTAGGCAGTTTCGTTAGCAGCACTAAAAAATATGGCAAGGAGGCCACATGGGTATCGGATTTTAGATTTTTTTGTATTCATGGTACGCAAAGTTCAGAACTCAAATAACAACCGGCTAAAGTCATTCGACGTAACTCGCAATAATTATCGAGAAAATGGAATTTGAAGTTTTGCTAATACATGTAAGTACTTATAATTGAAACTTGCAGCATCTGTCTGTGTAGCTCAGGCGGTAGCGTTCTGTTCTCACGACCTCTAAAAGAGTCGTAGCTCTGCACAGACAGACAACCGTCGTCTATTAATGAAGCCAAATGACATGTTTTTATTGATATCATTACTAACAACCTTTTATACAATATAGAAAATTAGGAATAAACAAATATAAGAGTATTTTTCGTAAAAATTACTATTAGATATAAAAGTTGTGCAAGTATGTGAACAAAACGAATTAAAAAACTAATTTTGGGCTACACCGACAGATGCTGTAAGTTTTAATTATAGGTAATTAGATGTACTTGCAAAACTTCAAATTAGATTTCTCGAATTTTTGCGAGTTGCGCCATATGGCGTTGGCAGATTGAGTTATGAGCTTTGCTACAAATAGCGAAAATTCTAAACTCCGATACCCATGTGGTCTCCTTGTGAGTTCAGCCATTGAAACATAGCCACTATAAAACTTAAATTTAAGATGCTCGTAATTGTTATTCATAGGTATTTAGTTGAATACACGGCCTTTAGATTTGACTGATTTATCGTGTAAATGAAGTTTAACGGATTTCTTTGCAGAGCTAGGTCTGCGATGAGTCTTGTAGGCAGAAATTAGTGAAAGCTTTTTAGGGTGTCTTCCAGTTTGAACTAAGGTTAAAGAACTTTCAGAAATTTTAAATTAACAGCTTCGTGAACTAGGATCTCAAGTGCAAGATATGAGGAAAACGTCTGGATCACCTCGTAGAGAAATATCCAGATAAGAACATTTCATATCTTGTTAGATGTCTCAGTGGGGAACTAAAGGAGAAAATGACGAAGAGGTATCATAACTTGGAATCTCTGCGAAGCAACGTTTCTTCACCCCCGTTTCAAAGTTTGAGTTAAAGCAGGACAAACGGTATAAGAAAGTTTTTTTCAAGCATAATTACAAATGTTGCAGACCTACACAGCAGTCAGCTGGAAAGAGCGATACATAAAGCTTTGTATGAAGATATCGCGACGCGGATGTAGGAATTGTCGTTCGAAACCAGACGGATAAACCAAGAGCAGCAAGAATAATTGAAGTCGACAAACATATTGTCAAGCAGCTGCTGCCCCGAACTGAGGACCCTCTTCTTTGGTGGAATGAGCACCGAAAAATGTTTCCAACATTATTCGAAATTGCGAAGCGATGTTTATACATTGTTGCTACATCTGTGCTATGTGAATGCATCTTTTCGAAGCAAGGACAAATAATTTGAGACGAACCCGCATTCTCAGTAAGAATTTCATTTCAAAGACATTGTAATTGAATCTATTTTGACTGACTGACAATGAATCAGATTATAAGAATACCTGTCTGGACATTGGGAAGTTTTAGTTCAGTTTTTTCATTTTGTCACGTAAATTGTGAAATGTATTTCCTTATGTTGACAGTTGGAGTACTACATCTGTTGATTGCATTAAATATGACTTAGGAACAAGTCTTAAATATTTTCTTTATTCATTACTGGGTGCACAGACAATTGAAGCATAATCTTTCTTGTCTTACTAAAACTGAATTGTGGGATTCTGAAGGTTGGAAAAAGTTATGACTTTGGCATTTGAACATTACCATTTTGTGGTTCATTTCAATATTTGTTTGTATGAAAATACAAGTAACTTAGAAAACGTTTACGCTTTAGCACGATTGGAAAATCGTAGTTGCAAACAAATCCTGTGCCTTACAATTCAGTCTAGTGAATAACATAACCCCGTTAATATTTCAGTGTTTCGTCTTGGCTGCATCGCGCTACTGCGCTGAGCCCTGCAGCTGGTAGCGCGACGCACGACTGCGGCACGCCAGATGTTTCGTGTACCGAAACAGTGAGTCGACTCACTATTCAGATGATCCGTATGTTTCCAAATAGTGAAATGATCCGAACTGCCCATCACTATTCAGTAGTGATGGGCAAACACTGCTGAGAATGCTAAGTTCTCGATTCCAATGAGTTAATGTTCTCGAGAACCTGAGTCGGTTCTCGGTTTTCACATTCGCTTTTTAGTGTTAGGAAATTGTCAATGCAAACATTTATAGTCTAATCCTACAAATTTAGAAGTAATGTAACATTTAGTTATGTTTTGTAGTATGAGGTTCTTCTCTCTGTATGTGATCATGTAGTGGGTTAAATTGTTCTCATACTATGCTGTAGGATAAGGGTTCGAATCCTGACAGGGCAAATAAAATTATTTTTAAATTATGTAACCTACTTTAAAATCATTTTTTGAACAATGATCAATCATTCATTTTATTGAAATGATTGGTTTAATGTAATTTTTTAATTCTAATTTTTCGCTACTTCATCTCAGTCAGCATAGTAACTTTTAATTTGCGCTCATTTATGCTTCTTATCGTCCTTTATTCATCTGGAATGTTCGTCTGAGAGTTTAATTACTGTTATGCAGTAACTTGAAAATAATTTATACCGTTTTATCGTACTATTTGTTTGTTGCAATCGTTTATAATCCTCATTTCGCTATAATTATAAATATCATTGTTCCTGTTGTTTATAAACTGATCTTCGTTACTTTACTCGTAATCAAACGAGAATTGATCTTGAACATGTTTGTACGAAGATTACCAAAAAAAAGTTCTCATTTCTCGCTTATTAGTACTCGCTTCTTGGTTCTCATTTCTAAGGTCCCGGTTTTCGGGTCTAGCATTTCATTTCTCGTTTATAGGTTCTTCCTGCATTGTTCTAGTTTCTACGTTGCTGGTTATGGTATTCGTTTCTGTTGAGCAAAGTAAAACGAAAATTTACGGTTTTGTTTGTATTTGTGTTGTGGCTGCTATTTATTATAGGAATCCAGACGTTCACTTAATATCCTCATTTCTCAAGCAAACGAAAAGGTTTGAGTACGGTATATATCACCCATATGTTTCTTATATCTATATATGTAGTAAAAAAAAAAGCGAATGATTACTCATCCACTGACTGAACACGGAATCACGAAAACTACACGTATGAAGCTGTTGGCAGGTATGTAGGCTAGAGGTTATAGGTAGAATACGTCAGCCGAGAAAGGATTTTGCGTTAGGGCCGAATTAAGGCGCATGGAGGAGGGTGCTTTAGACATCGACAAGATCTAGTCTTTTGATCTTCATAAAATTTCGTATGGTTGTCTATCAAAACAAGTGGAAGGCCACTTCTACGTAAAATTTTGTATGGTGCATGGCGGAGGGTACTTTTCCCACGGACTTTCAGAAAATCTATTTCTTTCCGATATTTGTGAAATTTTGCACACTTGATTTTCAAACCATGAGGAAGGTCTCTGAAATAAACAGATGGGAGATAAGATGAACAGAGAAAAAAAGAGAACCGGAGAAGGACTAACTTAAGATTAAAATAAATACATGAAAAAAATTGTGTGTTCTAAGAGTTTATTTTTTTTTTTTTTTTTTTATTTAACCGGTTTTAGGTGAAGATGGCCTCAGGCCGCAAACCGGTTAAGTAAACAAAAGTATACTCGAAGAAAACACATACGTACCCGGGCAACATCGGGGTTTCACTGAGATCATTATAAATTGTAAATAAATTCGAAAATTTTACTCGGGATTTAAGACTGCTTCACACTGAAACGGCTGGACGGATTTGGCTGAAACTGTGTAAACAGTAAACGCTTATACTCGTTATCAACGTTCAGGCTACGTCTTGTCAATCTTCCGAGCGGTGCGTTGCGGGGAGGATACCTTGCAGTAGACGTGGTTTCCTTTCTGATGATCACTAAGAAAACTGGCAAATGTAAGTTTTCATACTTCCAAAGCCCTTGTCTGGTGCATGGTGGAGGATATATCACAATAAAATTCAACACCGTTTCACTGATAACCATCAAATTAGACAAATATATGTAATTTGTTCATCGTTTAGGGGGGAAGCAGATAGATAGTAGTAGATGGCTACTAGACTTGAGCATAATAGTTCGCGATCGGCAGCGCTCACTTTAGTTCTCGGCTAGAGCCGCAAACTAGTTCGTCCGCTCCCAGTGACGTCTGAGCGGCGTGGTCTGCACATGCAGGTGGAGGGGGAAACCCTGCAGTTATTTCAACTGACTTGGCACACTTGTAGTGTGTGGACAAAACAAATGTGAGAAAAATGTTACCGAGAGTAAAGTGTGTGTGTGTGTGTGTGTGTGTGTGTGTGTGTGTGTGTGTGTGTGTCTCCTGCCAGACTCACGGATAGGGGCAGTCGCAGCATAAGATTTACAGTAATCGAAAAGTAACGATATTTCTGTACAACAGTGCATGTCGCGGTTTTGCTGGCAAATACGTCTGTCAAAGTTTGCAGAAATGGTTCGAGCACTAGCTCGAAATAGCGAACCATATATTCACAACAAAAACGGCATTAGTGTAATTATGTCGGAGAAGAATCGAACAAACGCATTGCAGTGGATTCTGTAAGTCCGCTCTTGGCAGTTGAAACTCGCCAACAGCGCAGATTCTTGTCGAGGCTGTCGCCGTTTGGAGTGCAGGGTTGCTAGGTTTTCCCATTGCTCTGTCGCGTCATTTTAAACAAAAAATAGCCAAAATATCGCCATCTTTTTCTCAATAAAATCCCAGAAAATCGCCTTTTTATCAATAAAATGTCAAAATAGTCATCTTTTCATCAGTAAAAACAGCCAAAATTCGCCTTTTGTAATCAGTTATCCTTCTCGTGCTATGGTAATTCTAATGTCAGGTGACTCGACATTTCGACAATAATAATCTTGAAACAAGTTCAGTGAGATAGCTGGTTATTGTGTAACATGTAACACACTCTGGCATGCTCATATTCACAGACGCCAGATTGGACATTACGAGGAACCTCGTTCTTCAGGGAAACATCTGACTCCGGCCAGGAACTGAAACCGCACACACCACCAACTGATTGAGTCTAGTCAAAGTAATCATATTGTAAATGTAATAGTGAGACTGGAAGATACAGTGGATACTAAATTTAAACACAGTTTCATTTAACTATCATATTTATTAATTTCAGACCTTATAACAAGTAATAACATAAACTGTTAAAGAATCATTCTACCAAACTTAAACAATAGGTGTTGTCATGCATAGCTTCGATTACCAAACAGTCACTTTTTATCTTCAATATTGCAGTTTTCAGCTGTTAAATAGTTGTTGAATCTTTCAAACATTTCTTTGGTACACACAAAATCATTATAACACTTGCTCGAGGTGAGATGGACTGTAATTCGCAATAATGTACTAAGCATTTCTGTTTTCATTCTGTTTGAGTTGTTTTTGTTGCATTCATAATGCTGAACACACTCTCCACTACAGCATTAGAAATAGGTAATGACATCAACAGTAATACAAATGCACCTAACTCTTTAAAAATTAGAACGCCTCCAGCATTTTTATGCTGTAAAACTGTTGTCCAAATTTTGTACTCTACCCAGTTAACTTGATCAATGGAGTTATAAATTGATACCACCATCCGTTCCCATTCCTACCACTTTTTTACATCCCGTGATAACTTTTGCAGATACAACTTAAGTGCTTCATACAACATCACTGCCGATGCTTTCTCAACCTCTAGTAACCCAAGAAAGTCTACAGTTATTGACCCTTTTATCTTGCTGTAATATCTTACACAAATACAGATATTTTGTCCTCTACATCGGCGCTCTCGTCAATAATTAACGAGTAGGGTTCATTGCCAATGTCACGCAATAAAGCTTCAAGTAAACACGGTGCAATAACATGTTTGAGAGCACAGCATTTGGTTCTGTGAATTCTGACGTGTTCTCTTTAGTCATATTGTTTATTAGGGTTCCTAGATCAACGTTTCTTACTGATGAGTGTATTGCTACATGAATATCTACTAAACACTCTTTCTCCTTCCCGGCATCATTAGCGACTTGAACAAAATTTCTGCTGCTCCTTTTCGGGGTACCGAGTTTTCATTTTTGAGACATGTGATTTCCCGGTTGTGCGCTTCTGCAGATCCGTCTTGTGGGTGCGTTGATATTTCCTACAAACTTTGCAGTACGCTTCTTGGAAGCTATTATTGACATCTTGTGAACTGTCAGTGAGCCAGCCTACGATACAACAACGTGTATTAGAGTCGACATTAATGGTTATTATTATAATCGTTTCCTATATCTACAATAATGTGAGCAAGCTCCTCAGTTGTACAATTAAAAGTACACAGGGTCTACGTATCTTTCGCCCAGTCCCATGCTTCCCATTCCGGACGATGTTTTCTAACGCTCATTGTTTTATTAATTCCAAGGTGCACTATTCATAAGCCACGCTGCACAAATCCTTCTCTACATGAGCACGTATTATACTGTTAGGTCATCTCAGTAAGAATAGGCAACGACAGCAAAATGTTCAAATGTTTGTATAGCTTAGGGGGTCATCAGTCCCTAAACTTACAAACTACTTATGAACTAGCTAACACTAAGGACGGCACAAATACCCATGCCCGAGGGGATTCGAACCCCGACCGTAGTGGCCGTGCGGACCATTACTGGAGCGCCTCAGGCCGTGGCCTGAGTGCAGCGGGGCGTAAAGCCGGCAACTCAAACCCATTTGACGCTACGGAGGGTGTCCTGGCGACGGGCGTTTGGGGCGGTGCTTGCAGCGGGCGGGAGCAGCGGAGAGCGGAGCGTGCGCGGGCACCGTAAACGCGTTTGTGTTTCTCGAGCGGACGGCGAGCGTGCAGCGGGCAGCCAGACATGTCCTTTGAGGAAATTATCTCTGCGGTGCAAGAAAGGCCAGAAATTTGGCAATGCAGTCAGTCAGTATAAAAACAGGTCACTAGGAAAGAAGATATGGAGTGAAATAGCAACGAAGCTCAATACTGATGGTAAGTAAATATTTTTATTATTTTACTCTGTTTCTACAGAATGAATTCACAAACATCGGAAAGTAAACATTTTCATTGTGCTTCTGTTTTGCCAAAAGTTGTTCACAAACGTGTCTCGTACATTTCTTGCCACTTGTGATGAACTGTTGTTTCGTCTACTGAGATCAGTATGTACACTTTCTGTGGTGTTCTCTATCGTTATTGTAATGTGGGTCACTGTTTCCATCACAGTCCCTAATGATATGTAAAAGACATGCTGTTTTGATTATGAGGCACGCATGTTGTACATTTGTCTCCAACGGTTTTAATAATATGCGCCATTTTGCACACAAGATTCCAAATGCGCATTCAACGCATTTTATAGCATGAGAAAGGTGTTCATTGTAACACCTTTTATCATTCAAAGTTCTTTCCGGAAATGGACGCATTAAGTTTGGCTTCAGTGGATATGCTTCATCAGCAATAAAAACGTATGGCAAAGAACTTTTTGTTTGGGGATTAAGTCTGGTGGTGGTATTCAGATTTCCACTTGCCATCAACTTATTCAGCACAGAATGGTGGAAAGTTCCGCCATCACTTTTCTCCCCATCGCACCAACTTCTATCGCTATAAATTTGTTTGCATCGGCAACAGCTTCTAAAACCACAGAGAAATAATTCTTATAATTATAATATGCCGATCCGGACTGATCTGGACAAATGATTTTACAATGTTTTCCGTCAAGTGCCCCAATGCAGTGCGGAAATTTCCATAATCTATTATAGTCATCTGCAATTTTCATTTCATCTTGAGACGGAGGTGCCATATGTGTGTCAAGTTCTGACCATATTGCTGCACATGTCATACACTATTGTTGCTATTGTTTTTCCCATGCGGAAGCTGAAGGCCAGAGCTCTGAATGCTATTCCTGTAGCAAGGTATCTGTAACAAGAGAATAGATCGAAATGTGTATTTCAATTTCTATTTTCTTCCTTTCAGATGACACTCTGAAAAAACGATGGAAGTATCTAAAAGATCAGTTCAGAAAAGAACTGAAGAAACAAACAGGCTGTAGGTCGTGATCAGAAGCCCCTTCAAGCATTACATCGTCTTGGCAGTACTTCCCATTAATGTTTTTGCGTGATGAGCTAACTCCGGCAAAGACAACAGGCAATTTAAATTTTGAGATGGACACAGCAGATGCTGAAAGTTCACGCTCAAATATTACAGCAAATTCAGAACAAGAAGAAAATGGACAGTCGCAACCAACGACTCACTCATTACCTGCCAGGAAAAGAAAGCGAAATGCTTTGCGAGAAGACATGCTCGCATTAGAAAAGCAGACACTATTCCTGATGCAGAAGAGACTTAACGAAACTGAAGCATGTGAGAAATTACGGCAGGACGAAGATTTGTTTCTGATGAGTATTCTGCCTACGATGAAGAAGTCTGACGTACAGAAATTCAGTTTTCGGGGCAAGGTCAATGATTGGTTGCTTGAAGCCATGACTGAAAATGAGACTGGTTTTCCGTATCCCCAAGGACAGTATCAAAATCAACAAATACTTGTTGGTAATTATACTTCACACGTAACTCACATAAGGCTACCTGTTTCGGCCGCCTTTAAAGTACGAGGGATCAAATGCACTCTTTTAAGTAATGTAATGCTAACTTCGATTACGTTCAAATAATGTACTACTAACTTTGTTTACAATAAAGTATGAAACAAAACAAAATATTGTTGAATTCACTTTTACTTACCTCCTCTGGCGATATAGTATAATGGAAATTGATGCACAGTACTCTCAAGCGTGCATCGAACTTTTTCAAAATCAAATCAAATGTAATCACAGACATTATTGTGTAGTCATAGAATTTATCAGTATCTGATCGTAAACTTTCATACAGTGTACTGAACTCTCCAAACAATTCTGTTTCACTAGGAAACTCGGACCTTTCTTTACACTGAATAAATCGACGTTTAAAGTATTTTCTTCCAATAAATCAGTTAACAATGTATCCGACTCCATTGTATGACCTCTGCCGAACGCAAAACGCTCTCTTGTCAGCTGGCCGTGGCCTGCCGCGTCAGCTGGGTTAGAGCACTATATAGTACAAGCAGAACAATCCGCCATTTTGAATCCCGAGTTGAAGGCCCGCATTTAAAAACTACGGAACACTTACGCTTTTTCATATGCTCTGAAGGCCATATACTTTCCCAACGCAGAAAATGTTACAACATAGTAAATCTATTTGGTTACATCTGACTGTAAAAGGCGAGCAAATTAATGTTAGTGGTTAGATGAATATTGTATATTCACTTACATTCCAAATTAAGGCACATGTTTCCGTTCCAAATATTTACCACATACAGTTAAAATACATTACAATTATCGTATTTTCTGGTTTAAATGTCCACATTAATTTACGGTAACTAATAATTGCTTTCGAAAACTGTTAAATTGTGATATGGTACTTTACTTTCCATATCCCCCCCCCCCTCTAATGTCTCGCATATTTTACACACGCCATATTTCAGAGTAGATTTCATATCAAAAATGTGTTTAACAACTATGAACGTCTGCTTTCGTTAACTAACGAATAAATAAAGTCTCTCTGGCAGCATGCGCTTCGAAATAAATTGAATGTTGCGTGTTTTGAATTTAATGCCTTTCATGTATGACTTCTGTCCTGTTCACATTCTTTGCGAAGTTCAATATATTACCTTTTTTTAGCTTTTTTACAGCTTATCTTAGGCCTATATATTCCAGTGTTGAGTCATATTTAAATTAAAAATTGAACTAATGCGAAATAATAAAATTTAAAAACTACTAGATGGGTAAAGCCAGCTGCAGTCCTGAATCACTTAAAATATAATTAACAGCCCTTAGAATAACTCCTTAGTTGGTCTAAATGAAAATCAAGAAAAGTAACTTATTTTAAACCCACTGTATGTCGTCTTATGTTAACTATGTGTAGCAAAATTAAATCATTGCTTACATGTATAGGCCTGTATTTTCATTAACACCTCTCTGTGAGCATAACTACTTCTAATACAAATAAAACAAAGGTTTTCTTCTTAACGTTACACAAATATTTGCTCGATTTTGGCGTCCATACTTGGCGTCTGCAATTTACAAGCCACATTTTACGCCGATCTTTGTTTGAAGGAAACCGACGAAACTTACAGCGCCCGTGTCTGCTATTATTGGAGCAGCACAACCATCCATTTCATACTATGAAATAATGAAATCACAAAATATTCGCTGTTTCACTTCGCTACAATCGAGAAAGCATACAACACTGTCGTCGGATTGGGATTCAAAATGGCGGATTGTTCAGCTCGGTATATCTAGTGCTTTAAGCTGGGTTGTGACGTCATGAGCGTGCTGCCCGCTCCGCGCCACGCCGCACTCTGCCCGCTGTGCGCCCCGCTTCACGCTCCTCTTTACGACCCGCTACACTGAGGCCGTTGCCTCAGTCCCCTCGGCCACCGCGGCCGGCAAACGACAGCAAAAACTGGTGTTGATTGTTGCCACACAACGAAAGAATGCAAGGGCAGAGCAGATAAGGGAGTACCATTTTTTGGCTGATAGTCATGTTTTGTTGCGCCATAAAAAACAATGCAGCATTAACCTCGAGAACGACAGGGAAATTGTCGTGTATTCTACATTTACACTGCAAACCATGTTGAATTGAGTGGCAGAGGGTTTATCGCACATGTAGCTGTTGTTAGGGTTTTCTGTCGTTCTGCTCACGTATGGAGCGAGGGAAATATGACTATTCAAATGCCTCTGTGCGTGCTGTAATCTCTCTATACAAAAATGAATCCCTATTCCCCTTGGTCACGACATAACATGAAAACGAATCGACCGATTTGGTTGATCTTTTTTTAGTTCTGTTTGTAATTCTCAGGACAAGGTTTGTATTAAACTTTCTGCGAAATCTTCCCTAAAAACGGAAAATTTGAGAAAAACAAAGTACGTTTACCAATGTGTCCGTGTGTTTCTATTGCTACAAATCTATAGTTTTATTCCTGTCTGTATGAACTTTTGCACACTTGACCTTCAAATCAAGAGAAAGGTGACTGCATAAAATTTCGTTCGGTGCACGGCGGCGGACAGTTTAATTAGGGACTTGACAAAATCCACACTTTTGCTCCTACCAATACGTTGCTATCGGATCTATGAACTGTTTGCTCAGTGGAAAAATGAAATTAGTGTCATTGGTTCCTCCACCAAAGCCAATTCAATCATTGGTTTCAGGAACAGAAACGGATTCCATATATTGTCTTACAAATATCCAATAATACAACTGCTTCCAAATTGCTTCACTTTGGGCAACAAATGTCTACATAATAAGTTAATGAAATGCAGAACCAGTTGCTTGTGGTTATTTATTTTTAACTTTAACGACCGGTTTCGGGCGCTTGAGTGCCCTTCTTCTGGTCTCTATACAGACAAACAAGTGCATTGGTATACAGTAAAGGCTATAGAACGTACAAAAGTCGGTTACAGAAATAGTTTCATGTGGTACATGGCAGAGAGGGTACCTTACAACAGGCTTTGACTCTGTTTCGTTAGGGGGAGATGAAAATGAAGCACGGAGATGAGCGAGGAAGAGATGGGTGGAGAGAATAAATAAATACCTGGGAAATGACGGATTTTTAGCTAGTTAATTATTGTAATTCTATTCTCGCGATTTCACCGGGAGCAATACATATGGGATATCTTTCTAGAGCCATCGTCTAAAGCCTGTTCTTGAACCTTTGTAAGTAGGTCTCCCTGAGGTAGTTTACGTCTCTTAGTCTGCCAGTTCAGTTTCTTCCCCACCTCTGTGTCACCGTCCCAGATATCAGTTACCTGCGGACATTTGTGCTACCTTCTGTAGGCTGATTACATTTCTCCAGCATTCTATCGATGTTTAATCAGTATCATTGACACCATATACCAAGAGAGATTGCTTTACATTCGTTTTATTTGAAGTAAAGGAAAATAGCCAATAAGTCGCCAACTAATTCTTTTACGCGCTACATTCAATCGCCATTCGCCAGAAAGCTAAAATGGCTACTATTCTGAAAAGAGATAGCCAAGAATGCGAAAAATCGCCACACCTGGCAATCCTGTTGGAGTGTAAGACGGTGTATCCACTAGAGTTGGGCAACACGATTCTTTTTTGGGAATCGATTCTTGCGATTCAATCTCACATTACGAATCGATTCCTACGATTCGTTCACGATTCTTTCTGGTCTGCATACACGCGATTATTACAGAAAGCCAAATCGTTCTACATCTTACTCATAGATTGCACAACGTCTTTAAATAACAAGGTTAGAATCTGACCTTTTGAACCTACTCTAAGATTCATTCACGATGCTTTCTGGTCTGCATAGGCGCGATTCTTCCAAAATGCGAGAAAGACTATCAGATTTATTATTTTTTAATGTTTGTTGTATTTCAAATAGTCATAAGGCAAAGTAATTCGATGCAACTCTCAAAAATTCTCAAGATAAGACTTTGAAGCTTAAATACAAGTGCATGTACACATAAATACCCATTACAGGATGAGCGGTTGTAATTATTGGCGTAGCTGATTTGGTAGCGTTGTAGATCGTCAACAAAAAGACATACGTCTCGTAGTTCGAACCCTGTCGGAATCGTGTTTTTTTTTTTTTCGTTCTGTTCGAATACTTCAGCCATTTCAATATATATCCTTATTTCTTTGAATGAAAAATAAACAAATGTTTGTTCTTAATTTTCTATACTTTATAAAAGTTTGCTAATAACGTTGATTTCAATTTACAAAATTAATTAAAAATGTCGCAAAATACATTTTTGGAGCGATAGGGTAAAATCAGAAACCCTTTATTCGGATTTTTCACTGTTTTACATTACCGACGTCGTATCACACATGCCAAGGTGATAAGCATAATAAAAACAAGGAAAACAATAAGTTTCGTGGCATCGAGGACAACGTACAAATGCTGCATTTCTACAGTCGCAATTTTTCTTCAATATACCAACAGGAAAGCGAACATGATCTTTTTCACGTCATCATTTCACAGAAAATTGGAGAGAAGAGTTGCATGGAATGGCTTTGGCTGACTACTAGTTGAGGTCTGAATTCCATAGGCCTAATAAAAAAATATTACAAAAATTTGATACCAATATGGTTTCCACAGTATCGTGTAGCAGAAGCGTATATTAGGGGAGGGGGGCTGCCTCCCACCATTATAATAAATTAACAGAAAAGTCATATTCTTATGATTTAATGTCAGCAATAAGAAAGCTCCATCTCAGTAAAGTAAAAGGGGCTTCAACGCAAATTATACTCTTAATATGAACAGCAAAACATATAAAATATGAGGTGTCTACTGTAGGTAGTACTTTTGTCAGTCTTGCCGCCCCCCTCTACCTCTTTGGCCCACTTTAGGTTACGGTAGTAACACTAAAGGTGGGCCTTTGCGATCATCTTTTGACAGCTCGAAATTTAAATGAAAATAACGGCTTAACTATTCATCTGAAACGAAAGTTGAAAACAGAATTTGTAGAGGAGAAAATTCTCTGCAACTTAGCTCCCTTGTGTGTTTTTCATATCTCGTATCGTTTTAGACATATTTGCAAAAAATAAATAACGGAGATTTGACACCCTCCATTGAATTAACGAAAACCAGTCGTTCGGAGATGCCACGTGACATTCCTCGCCCAGAACTCTCTGGCATACGCAATCTTGCGTTGCGTATTTTTGTTATTGCAACTTACACGCTGTCATTTCAAAGCAATGGCGCACTGAAGAATTAATAACGAAACACATCGTTCTTCGTACGATAAATGATAATCTAGTGTCTACGAATGCCATATTAGCACCAGTTAACGGCCATCAATAGTAGGAGATTAAAGGAATCATCTTTGATAGCCGTAGCGTAGTGGGCAAGGCGTTGGACTATGACCCGTCACTGCCTAATTTTTTTTTTCCTAAAAGGGTTTCGGACACTCATATTAATTTTTATTTTGGTCCAAAATGTTTGCAAAAAATTATAAAACTACAAATCTAAAGTGGGCCGTAAAACACGTCAATGCGATGTTTGTCTGCCACTGCTGTTTACACGAGAAGACGACATACTTCTAAATAGTAGGAATTGATCGAATTCAGCGACATTACTTCACTAAAACTCTAATATGAATCAACACTTCTAAACTCGATTACATACAAAATCTCGAACTTAATAATGTTTAAGTTAAAGTTTTGTGTAAGAGTATGAACGAGACAGTGCTAGACATACTACAGTACAGTGTCTCAAGTTAACATATCTTAACCTCGACTATGAACTAGTGATAGGTAAGAGCTGTACAATATGTGCTAGCTCTTCCGTTCCCGCTCCTCTCAATGTGCCGTCCAAAAGGGCGGGTATTTTACGTACGGCTCGCAAAACCCCTCAACCTCATTCACGCTCCCGCACGAAAGTGCGGGTATGTTTCCGCCTCACTCTGAGTTATTACGTAGTAAACACTCTTCACAATAGATAGCACCGCAATACAGAATGACAAAATCAATTTTTGGGGAGGAGACTTGCTTCTCCCTTCTGTATGGTGGCATTACAAACATGATATAAACATTTAATTTAACTTTCTTATGAAAAAATATATGCTTAAATATATTATTTTAAATATATATTTTTTCTTAATATACCTTTGCATAAATTGTGCATACAACTTTGACGAGTAAACGGTGTTTAATGTAAATTTATATATTGGTTGCCCTGCTAGCCTCATCCGCTTCTGAGTTACTTGTATGTTATTGTCACTTTGTCAGTATTGTTGTGTTCGAGACTGTTACTGTGTTGCAGCAATGTCTTAAAGAATGTCTTAAAGAAAAAGAAGTGAAATTCCAAATTTTTTACTGACTTGGGAGATAGTAAAGCAAAATGTAATTTTTGCTTTAGGCAGCTTTCGTATAAAAGTGGCAGTACTTCTAATTAGGCCCGTCACGTTCGAACGCAGCACCCTGGGAAAGTATTGTCTGTGGAACGTTTAATGCCTGCTAGTGTGCCATCAGAGGAAAACGAGGATGATCCTGGGACAACAAAACAACGCAGTCAAACATCTTTCGGATCATATTTCCAAAAACCTGTCAGTCGGAAAAAAATCAAGAAATTATTTGTTAGAAACCATAATAGAAAATTACCTGCCATTTAAGTTTGTGGAAAGTTTGAAATTTAGGAAACTTTTGAATAAATTGAACAGCACGTATAAAATCCCCACACGCAAAACACTTTCCACAGTAATCATGGGCGTACCCAGCTAGGGGCAGAGGGGGGCAGCTGCCCCACCCCCCCTAGAAAATATTCGAACGCGTTCATGTAGCCCAACATTTTTTTTTTTTTTTTTTATTATTATTATTTTTTTCCTTCATTGGCACGTGACTGTCTCCAAGGAACTGCTGGCGGGCAGTATATGTCGCCATCCAAAAGTGTATATATATATATATATATATATATATATATATATATATATATATATATATATATGTATATATATATATAATGATTACAAGTCAACAGGCTCTTGGACACTGCAAACACAGACAACATGCAGTCAGAAGCGAACAAGTAAAATTGGAAAATTGTAGTGATTTGGTGGCAAACGAAGTTGAAACACCGATAAAATCTACCACCTGTAGGATGAAAACATTGAAATTCAACCCCAGGATGACAAGTATGAGCATGGGCGCCCATATGACATTTTCCGTGGGAGGGGCGGGGCAAAACATTTGGGAAAGCGTTGCGCTATTTAATATTTTGGAAGACAAATGCCGAATTTGAAGTAGCCATACCCCTCAGGGGGCTCACCGCTCTGTGGTGAGTACGTGCGTGGCGAGCACGGGACCCCAGCCTTTGTAGCACTCCTTCCTTTCCGTGCTACATGACGCTTCTTCTACTGTCCTTTTCCCCTCTCTTGGGGACCGAGTGTGTGCATCCTTCGGGGAACCGAAGTTCTGACCCTTTTGGCTTTAGTCTTCTTTCACCTCTTTCTTTGCCTCCGCGTCTGCGTTTGAGGCTTCTCCTCCTACTATTTCTCTCTTCCTCCTCCCTGTACGCACTTGAAGGCCACCCATATGGGTGACTGGGTAATGCGTAAGTCCCAGCCCCGGGCTGGCATGTAGGGTGCGTGCGTACCCCCTGGTTAAGGCCAGGCCAGGGGAGGGGCGATTGCCTGCGCTGATACCTTCCCGATTCGCCGATTGGTCCCTCCGTCTGTCGATCGGGAGGTGTGACCTGGGGTGTGAACAATCACCCAAGGCGGGTGTGCTTCCGTTGGGGGCCCCCAGCAGGAAGGAGCGTGCCATCGGAGACACTGGCAATCGTGGGGGATACAACCGCGATGGTTCTAAAAAAAAGAAAATGGAAAGAGCCTTTAGAAATGGATGTACTAGACAATAGTGTGTCTGAACAGAAAAATTTACAGACATCAAAGTTCCTTGTGGTGACCCGTACTGAGGAAGGACAATCCTTTTCGTTGGTGAACCCATTTATTATTCAAAAAGGGGTTGATGCCATTGCCGGCCCAGTTAAGACCTGCAACCACCTGCGTAATGGAACACTACTGTTAGAAACAAAGTGGCTCCCAGGCACAGCGGCTGCTTAAGGCTACTCTGCTCCACAGCTACCCGGTTCGTGTTGAGCTCCATCCAACCCTCAATTATTCCCGAGGGGTAGTCTTCTCGGCCAGTTTGGACGGTCTGACTGAGGATGAACTGAAAGAATATCTGGCAGCTCAAGGCGTCGTCGCAGTACACAGAGTGACAAAAAAAGAGAACAATGTTGTAGTGCCCACTCGCACAGTGTTTCTGACCTTCGACCGAGTGGCTCTGCCGCCGAAGATCAAGGCAGGGTATGAGGTCATCACAGTACGACCTTATATCCCTAACCCTACTCGGTGTTATCAGTGCCATCGATTTAACCACACAAGCCAGTCTTGCAAGAACCCAGTCATATGTGTCACCTGTGGTAAAGAGGCCCATGAGGGGATTTGTCCACCACCGTCCCCTCATTGCATCAATTGTAACGGGAATAATGCTGCTTCCTCCCGGGAATGTCCCGTGTTTGCCGATGAACGAGCCATCCAGGAAATCCGTGTAAAGGAAAAGGTTCCCATACCAGTTGCACGTAAGATGTACGCCAGTCGTAAGCCCAAGACCCCGCCGCGTGGTAACTATAGTACTGTAGTTGCAACGCCTCCACCAACACGGGATATGGCCACACAGACTTGTGACCTACAGTTTACGACAGTAGTTGTCAAACAGTCTACATCGACAACGGCGTCCCGTTCAACGAAAAGTGTGAGTACCTCTTCCAAATCATCATCTTCATCTTCAGCTGTGAAACCACAGATAGAGACGCGAAAGTCTAAGAAAGAGCATTCGCGCGAGGATTTCCTCCGCACCCCTACCAAAACATCTGAGCCAACCAAGGAGCTTCACCAGGGCTCCAAGAAATCAAATAGGGGGAAAACTCTCCCCCCTCCTACCTCACAATGTGACGATGGCATCCCCTGGAAGCCTATAGTCTCTCCAGGTGCATCAGCCAAAGATGGGGCTGCCGACCACACTCACGCAGCTGCTGTGGTAACCTCTGAGAATATGGAGCAAGACCCTCCTGTCTCAGACACCACCAGTTGCGAACATTCGCACTGTGGCCCGCCGCCTTCGTCGGGCTGATGTCCACCTTCATCTCACTTTATCCCGTTATGGATATTCTTCAATGGAACATTCGTGGTATCCGGTCGAATTGGACAGAACTGCAGCTTCTAACGCGAACATATCATCCAATCATCTTCTCTCTACAGGAGACAAAATTGCTCCCTGGAACTCGAATTACTTTCCCACGCTACACTACCGTTCGCTTTGACCTTCCTCCAGTGGCAGGAATTCCAGCCCACGGGGGCGTTATGTTGCTTATTCGGGATGACGTACACAGTACATCGGTCCCTTTGTGTACTCCAATACAAGCTGTTGCTGTCCGGATATACCTTCCTGGATTTGTCTTCACACTGTGCAATATTTACGCTCCTTCCTCTTTTCCCGTCACTAGATCAGATCTCCTAGATCTTATTGACCAGCTTCCGCGTCCGTTTTTGTTGGTGGGAGATTTCAATGCCCACCACCCCCTTTGGGGCTCCCCACGACCATGTCCACGGGGCTCCCTCCTGACAGATATACTGAACCACCTTCAGCTCATCTGCCTTAACACTGGTGACACCACAAATACTTTCAGCCATATAGATCTAGCTATCTGCACTGCTCAGCTGGCACGGCGTCTTGAATGGTCTGCTCTCTGACACACATTCGAGCGATCATTTTCCGTGTGTAATTCACCTAATGATGCCTGACACCCTTGAGCATCCTCACCGCTGGCAGTTAACGAAAGCGGACTGGGAGCTCTACACGTCACTGGCGGATTTTGGTACTTACCATTATCCTAGTATAGACGACCAAGTGGAACACATTACCACAGTTATTCTGACAGCCGCGGAACGTCCCATCCCCTGCAAGACTTCCCACGCACGTCGTCCCCTTGTCCCGTGGTGGACCGCGGAATGCCGTGACGCTCTGCGAGCACGGCGACGTGCCCTTAGAATCTTCAAACAACGGCCCACGCTCGACAACTGCATCCGATACAAACGGCTGCGGGCCTATTGTCGTCGCCTCTTTCGCGACTGTAAACGCGCCAGTTGGCGCTCATTCACGAGCTCTTTTAATAGGTCTACCCCTTCCTCCATCATTTGGGGTAACCTTCGAAAAATTTCGGGCACTATGGCTCATTCCCCAATTCCCGGTCTGTGTGTCGCAACTGACACCGTCGTCGATCCTCCACAAATAGCCAACGCACTGGGTCGACATTTTGCAGAGGTCTCTAGCTCTTCACATTACACTGACGCTTTCCTAGCTAGGAAACGGACGGTGGAGGCGACTCCATTGCCCTTTACCTCTCAGAACCGTGAATGCTACAATACCGAGTTTACTGTACGAGAGCTCCACCACGCACTCTCGTCTTCGCGGTCCTCCGCTCCAGGACCAGATGGCATTCACGTGGCGATGTTGCAACACCTTTCACCAACGAGCTTGCACTTCCTACTGGCCACCTACAACCGCATATGGATAGAAGGCACCTTTCCGCGACGCTGGCGTGAAGCCATAGTCATTCCCATACCAAAGCCTGGGAAGGACAAATGTCTCCCTTCCAGCTACCGCCCCATTTCCCTCACCAGTAGCGTATGCAAGGTGATGGAACGCATGATTCGCGGGCGCCTGGTATGGTGGCTTGAAACGCGACATCTCCTGTCTAATGTCCAATGTGGGTTTCGCAAGCACCGTTCTGCGGTGGATCATCTTGTTGCCCTATCTACCTCAGTAATGAATAACTTTTTACGGAAGCGCCAGACAGTAGCGGTGTTCTTTGATCTGGAAAAGGCATACGACACCTGCTGGAGGATGGGCATCCTCCGCACTCTGCATACATGGGGTTTTCGGGGTCGCCTGCCAATTTTTATCCGCGAATTTTTAACAGACCGTGTATTTAAAGTGCGTGTTGGTTCGGTTTTATCGAGCACTTTTAATCAGGAGAACGGAGTCCCCCAGGGCTCGGTCCTGAGCGTTGTTTTATTTGCAGTGGCAATCAATTCTATAGCCGATCACCTTCCACTGGGAGTGTCGGCGTCCCTATTTGTTGACGACTTCGCGATCTACAGCAGCACTGAGCAAACGGGTCTCCTGGAGCGGCGCCTCCAGCGGTGCCTAGACAATCTCCACGCGTGGAGTATGGACACTGGCTTTCGATTCTCAGCTGACAAGACAGTCTGCATGAACTTCTGGCGGCGGAAGGAGTTCCTTCCCCCGTCCCTTCGTCTGGGCCCCATAGTACTTCCATTTGTGGATACCACGACGTTCTTGGGACTTGTTCTCGACAGGAAGTTAAGTTGGTCTCCCCACATATCCCGTTTGGCAGCTCGCTGTACCCGCTCTCTCAATGTGCTGCGGGTGTTAAGTGGCACCTCGTGGGGAGCTGACAGGTCTACTCTCCTCCATCTGTATCGCACCATAGTTCGGTCCAAACTGGACTATGGTAGCATCGTTTATTCTTCGGCTCGACCGTCCATACTGCGCCGCCTTAATACAATCCACCACCAAGGTCTCCGTCTGGCGACAGGAGCGTTTTATACTAGCCCCGTTGAGAGCCTCTATGCCGAGGCCGCCGAACTACCCCTTTCTTACCGTCGGGAACTCCTGCTTAGCCGTTACGCTAGTCGTTTGTCGTCCATGCGAGGACACCCGACGTACGCAGTTTTTTTTAACGACTCACTTGACAGCCTCTTCGCTCTGCGCCCGTCTGCTCTGCTACCACCGGGAGTACGCTTGCGTTCGCTACTCGGCCAGCTTGGCGTTACAATGCCTGCTATCTTCTCGACTGAAGAGAGCATCTCTCCACCGTGGCGAAGCCCCGAAGTCCGTGTTAACTTTGATCTTCATTCTCTTCCAAAGGACTCCACACCTCGTTTCGTCTACCAGAGAGAATTTCTCGCACTCCGGTTTAAATTTGATGACAATTTGTTCATTTACACTGATGGCTCAAAGACAGACCAGGGTGTTGGGTGTGCTTTTGTACTTGGCAACGTCTCTTTTAAATATCGTCTTCCTGAGTGGAGTTCCATTTTTACAGCTGAGCTGTATGCATTATACCAAGCCACACAATACGTCCGGCGAAACTCGCTCAGTAAGACTGTCATTTGCTCGGACTCTATGAGTGCTTTGTTGAGCCTTCGCATCCTATATCCGGCCCATCCCCTGGTACAAAGCATCCGCAATTGCCTTACTTCTCTTTCAACGAGCGGAACTACGGTGACGTTTCTGTGGGTCCCTGGCCATGTGGGAGTGTTGGGGAATGAGGCTGCGGATACGGCTGCCAAGGAAGCAGTTCTCCTTCCTCGGCTATCTACCTTTTCCGCCAGCTCTGATGACCTTCGCGCTGGTATCTCCCGGCGTATTATCTCCCGTTGGTATCTACATTGGTCATCCCTGTCAGGGAACAAATTGCGAGCCATTAAACCTGTGCCTGATCTCTGGTCAACGTCATCTCGACCCTCCCGCCGAGAGGAGATTGTTCTGGCCCGGCTTCGTATTGGCCACTGCCGTTTTAGCCACCAGCATTTATTACGTGGTGGTCCTGCTCCCTTATGTGAGCACTGTGATGCACCTTTTACTGTGAACCATCTTTTAGTGCAATGTCCGTTTTTTTAATCGTCTCCGTCATGATCTGTGTTTCCCATTTGAAATGTCTGACATTTTAGCTGATGACCCGCAATCGGTTAACAGAGTTTTACTTTTTATACATCGTGCATATATGGCGAAAGCCATTTAATTTCTAACCCCGGTTCTTTTTTACTATGGGCAGTGTTGGGCGCTAATGACCACAGCAGTTGTGCGCCCTAAAACCACACACACAAAAAAAAGAAGTAGCCATAAAATAGAGCCAGTTTCCTGTTTCTGAAAAAAAATAGCAATCACATTATTATTTTGAAAAATCTCCTCTCTAAACTGTATACGGTATTTTCTTTTCCCTGAGAGCTGGGGGACACCCCCCCCCCCCCCCCCCCCCTTGCCGCCCCCTGGGCGCTCTTGAGTCTGAGTTAGCAACACCATAAATCGCCACCAATGATGCTTCAGTAATAAATGAAGGGAAACGCTTTTGGCACAGACAAACTGCCTTTTCATTAGTTGCAAAACTGGTGATTAATCCGCATCCATTTCCACGACTGCCGCTTGGCGACGAAAATTATTTACCAAGACATTAGTGAGGACTAGAATGGTATTGAAACACGAGTTCGGATTTGTGGCCAGCAAGTTGCGTCTTCTCCAAAAGGAAATAGAAACTCCTTAAGAGTACGCAGACATTATTATACAGTACATCTGCTTCTTGCACGACATAATAACATAAAAATTGATCCAACAGCAAAAAGTGGTATTTCAAGAAGAGCGACAAGTGTTTGATAGGTATTGAAAACCTGCGTCAACTCTCATTAATGCAAACGTATCTACCTGTCACATGAATCATTGATTGAATAGTGTAACTATTGCCATAGGCATCACCACCACGAAATTAGTGAAGAGGACAGTTTAAAGGACAGGTTATATCTCATACGGACAAGACGGAAGGCCAAAATATTAGGGACGCCCATGACTATTACGGCCATAATTTATCAGAATTGTATATACCTCACATATGGAAATATACGAACCCTTTGGTATTTTGTAATCCGAAATATTGTCATTTTGTAATCCGTAATATTTGTAGCTTTTGTACTTGTTCTGTTTATTCCAAATTTGGGGTATGAGGTTTCTGTCGGGACGCTCACATATATATGATCAATTTGACGAGTATCACAACAAACCGCTCCAAATAACTGCAATAAACACAAAACCCGCTTGCGGTTATCTTGGCGTTAACGTGTGGCGTTGCTCTGCTCAGCACGGATTCTAAACGGTCATACCGTTATTCCATTATTAAACCAAATGACTGTTCCTCCCCACACATCAATACGTAACGGAACCCACGAACGATGGTGGGTCGCCTATGTCCGGGAACAGACGGGTACTGTAGTGTTGCAACAATTGCGCTACACGCTTACACGTGCTTTGTACTTGAAGAAGGCGACTATCCTGCAAATTATTTTTCTGACTTCCCTATGTAGAATTTGCCCCATACAACACTATAAACCGATGGCGACTGGCAACAAACGGAATATATAGCACGCAATAGTCACTTAGTCACTTTTAATGCAAACAAAGGCTACGACATTCAGAGCAGACCGCTCAAAACACTACTGACCCCTCATTGGCTGTCAGAGAATCCATCTTCGTATAGTCTGCCGTCTTCGTATAGTCTGCCGTCTTCGTATAGTCTGCCGTCTTCGTATAGTCTGCCGTCTTCGTATAGTCTGCCGTCTTCGTATAGTCTGCCGTCTTCGTATAGTCTGCCGTCTTCGTATAGTCTGCCGTCTTCGTATAGTCTGCCGTCTTCGTATAGTCTGCCGTCTTCGTATAGTCTGCCGTCTTCGTATAGTCTGCCGTCTTCGTATAGTCTGCCGTCTTCGTATAGTCTGCCGTCTTCGTATAGTCTGCCGTCTTCGTATAGTCTGCCGTCTTCGTATAGTCTGCCGTCTTCGTATAGTCTGCCGTCTTCGTATAGTCTGCCGTCTTCGTATAGTCTGCCGTCTTCGTATAGTCTGCCGTCTTCGTATAGTCTGCCGTCTTCGTATAGTCTGCCGTCTTCGTATAGTCTGCCGTCTTCGTATAGTCTGCCGTCTTCGTATAGTCTGCCGTCTTCGTATAGTCTGCCGTCTTCGTATAGTCTGCCGTCTTCGTATAGTCTGCCGTCTTCGTATAGTCTGCCGTCTTCGTATAGTCTGCCGTCTTCGTATAGTCTGCCGTCTTCGTATAGTCTGCCGTCTTCGTATAGTCTGCCGTCTTCGTATAGTCTGCCGTCTTCGTATAGTCTGCCGTCTTCGTATAGTCTGCCGTCTTCGTATAGTCTGCCGTCTTCGTATAGTCTGCCGTCTTCGTATAGTCTGCCGTCTTCGTATAGTCTGCCGTCTTCGTATAGTCTGCCGTCTTCGTATAGTCTGCCGTCTTCGTATAGTCTGCCGTCTTCGTATAGTCTGCCGTCTTCGTATAGTCTGCCGTCTTCGTATAGTCTGCCGTCTTCGTATAGTCTGCCGTCTTCGTATAGTCTGCCGTCTTCGTATAGTCTGCCGTCTTCGTATAGTCTGCCGTCTTCGTATAGTCTGCCGTCTTCGTATAGTCTGCCGTCTTCGTATAGTCTGCCGTCTTCGTATAGTCTGCCGTCTTCGTATAGTCTGCCGTCTTCGTATAGTCTGCCGTCTTCGTATAGTCTGCCGTCTTCGTATAGTCTGCCGTCTTCGTATAGTCTGCCGTCTTCGTATAGTCTGCCGTCTTCGTATAGTCTGCCGTCTTCGTATAGTCTGCCGTCTTCGTATAGTCTGCCGTCTTCGTATAGGGTGCTTCACCACGTTGAAGCCGGCCTTCCGCGTGCACTTTGCATCAGTGTCGACCCTGTGTGCGGATACGCCCGCGTGGGGTTTGTTTATTTATAAATAAATTACTTAGCACTATATATTCTTCCAGAATACGACACTGCACTGTAAATTACATTATCGTTGCGACGGTAGTCGTATATCAGGATACTTATATTTACTAGAAATATAAAACAGACCGAACTCTACTCAAATAGTGCAATTACTCTGTAGAATTTAGGCTTTATTCTTAAGCTGTTTCCTTTACGTTCATCAATCCAGATATAAATAAGACAGGGGTTTAGAGTGGAGTAAGAATATGAAATACGGCCGTGAAGACGTTGAAAATAACACCTTGGATGCCCCAACATAATGACCGATGAAATCGCGGACAAAGTGAAAGAGTTAAGTGAATTTTGTCCATAATGGAAGCGGTTTAACTTCATGACTTTTACTTTATAGAATGTAGAGAAAGATCCATTGCCAGTTTTTCAGCAAATGTTGCTGGAAGTGCTGTTGTAGGATAGTAAATAAAATTCTTTCCAAAATCGACAATTCCATTAACATTTGAACGCACCTCGAATCTCAAGCTTTACATAGAATTTTAGAATGGGTGTTCGGGTTTCGAAGATAATTTTAGCAGCGTTTAGTATAGCTATTGCGTATATGTTTAAAGAATTGTTTTTCAGAATCAGGTAAACAGCAACTGATACAAAGATTGTGCAATACAATAACACGAATTACATTCGTCGAAATCCAATTTGGAAAGTTTTCGTAATTTATTTGGCTGTAACAGTACTTCTTGCGGAGTAGAAAACCATAACTGAATCAAATATTGATCACAATAATCTTATTGATTTTATTAACACTGTCCATCATGACATCAAGACAGGATTCTCCCAATATTTTTTGTAAGTAACGTTGTTGTCGATTCAATTTTAATCGATACAAAAAGCTCTTTTTGCCTTGCCCCTTTAATTTCCTTCTTTCGATGCAATATTTACATCGCCAGTCAATTAAATCAGTTCTCTGTACAGGGATATGTTTTTTCATGAAACTATCTATAACGGTGGGTTTCCTCCCAATTCTTAGTGTTCTTTCTTCGCATTTCCAGTAAACCATTTGTTTTATTTTCAGGTTCTTTCCGATGGTTCCTATTGTGGAAAGACTGACGTTTGTATAAAATGCAGCCCTTTGATTGGGGCAGCTGATGCTAGCCAACAGTTATTTGTACGACACGGCATTAACGCAAGCTGTCATCACAGTGGAGGCTACCGAACGCTCATTACTCCACAGATATCTCCTCTTCCTATTGTGTTTCGAGCGAGGTGGCGCAGCGGTTAGCACACTGGACTCACATTCCGCTGGATGGTGGTTCAAATCCACCTCCGGCCATTCAGATTTAGGTTTCGCGTGATTTCCCTAGATCACCCCAGGCAAATGCAGGGAGGGTTTCTTTGAAATGGCACGGCCGATTTCCTTCCTCATTCTCAACCAAAAAGGGACCGATGATGTTAGTAGTTTGGTCTCTTCAACACCCACAAAACAACCAGACGTTCTATGTACATTTTCTTGCGGTGTAGTGCGCTTATCCATCGTTTGTAAGTGAATATACAGACTGATCTGATGCTGCTAGCTGAAGTCAAACGAACTGAACCGGCATGAAGCACCGCACGCTTACCTAAACTGCTAGACAGCGGGCAGCTAGCCGATTTTTGGGGCGTTCGCGTCGCTCGAGGCGGAAGGCCAATGTGGAGGCCGGCCGTTCTTCCTGCGAGTGGGCATGTGGCAGGGTCCAAGCAGGTGCACTGGGGAAGGGGGTTATTAGTTATTGGGAGCTTCAATGTTGGGAGCGTGATGGAGCCCCTTAAGGCAGATAGCGTCGAGATCCGGAAAGAAGTCCAACGTGCACTCGGTGTGTCTGCCGGGGGGGCCTCATCCGAGATGTGGAGGCGGCCTTTCCGGCGGCTATCGAGGGTGCGGGGTGCGGCAGACTGCAAGTCGTGGCTCACGTCGGCACCCATGACGCTTGTCGCTTGGGTTCTGAGGACAACCTCAGGTGCTACGGGCGGCTGGCGGAATTGGTGAAGGCTGCTGCCCTCGAACGCGGGGTGCAAGCAGAGCTGTCGCTTTGTAGCATTGTTCCCAGGGTTGATCGGGGTCCTTTGGTTTGGAGCCGAGTGGAGGGTCTGAACCAGAGGCTTCGCCGACTCTGTGACCGCCATGGCTGCAGATTTCTGGATCTCCATTATCGGGTGGGGAATTGAATGACGCCTCTAGATAAATCAGGGGTGCACTACACTAAGAAAGCAGCTACTCGGGTAGCAGAGTACTTGTGGCGTGCACATTTTTTTTTTTTTTTTTTTTTTTTTTTTTTTTTTTTTTTTTTTTTTTTTTTTTTTTTTGCTAGGCGCTAGCTCTGATTCGGCAGTCAACATTCAGGCAGCGAATTCAGGCCGCATTCAGAACAATAATTCCACTATCAAAATGTTAACCGTAAACTTTCAGAGTATTAAAAACAAAGTTCCCGAATTTACCCCGCTGCAGGAAAATTATTGTGCTCATATAGTTTTAGGCACCGAAAGCTGGCTAAATCATGATGTGGAAAGCTGGGAAATATTTAGCGAGGCGTGGAATGTATATCGGAAAGACAGATCAGACACAACTGGAAGGGGAGTGTTCACTGCAGTGGACAAAGATATTGATTATACCGAGTTCGAAGTCGAGAGTGACCGTGAAGTTATCTGGACACGTACAACTGGACTAAGAGAAGTGAAGTTAGTAGTTCGCCGTTTTCACCGGCCCCCCAATGCTACTGTAGCAGTTTTAGTCATTCAAAGAAAGTCTACGCCATGTAGTTCGTAGGTATCCGGGCCATGCAATATTACTCGGTGGAGATTTCAACCTTAAGAGTATAGATTGGGACCTATCTAGCTTTATTTCAGGCGGTACAGACAAGCGGTCTTGCGAAATACTATTAGACACGTTTTCTGAAAATTGTCTTGAGCAATTAAACCGACAGACGACACGTAATGGAAATATTTTACACCTTATATCTATAAAAAGGCCCAACCTTATTAACGATGTCTGTGTAGAGACAGGAGTTAGCGATCATGATATCTTCATAGCGTCAATGATGACCAAAGTTAACAAACCAGTCAAGAAGGCTAGGAGCGTGTTTTTGTTAGGAAGAGCCGATAAGCAATTGTTAGCATCACACTTAGAAAATGAATGGACATCGCTTAGTTCCGGTACAATGTATGTAGAGGAATTGTGGACTAAATTTAAATGCATTGTAAATAGTGTGTTAGAGAAATATGCGGCTACAAAGTTCAGGATGGAAAAGATCCACCGTGGTACAATACTACTATCAGAAAGCTACTGAGAAAGCAAAGGCTGTTGCACTCTCGGTTCAAGAAAGATCATGCAAATCAAGACAGGCAAAAGTTAGCAGAGATCCGTGCGTCTAGAAAAAGATCGATGCGCGAAGCATACAATGATTACCACAGTCATACCTTAGCAAAAGATCTTTCCGACAACCCGAAAAAATTCTTGTCCTATGTAAAATCGATAAGCGGGTCAAAGGCCTCTATTCAGTCACTCGTTGATCATTCGGAAACAGTAATAGAAGAAAGTAAATAGAAAGCTGAAGTTCTAAATTTAACCCTTAAGAAATCATTCACGTAGGAGGACCATACCAACATACCAACATTTGATCAACGCACTAAC
Organism: Locusta migratoria; assembly: GCA_026315105.1. Taxonomy (NCBI): domain Eukaryota; kingdom Metazoa; phylum Arthropoda; class Insecta; order Orthoptera; family Acrididae; genus Locusta; species Locusta migratoria. Next base: position 251,182,033 of record CM048744.1, on the reverse strand, counting down.
TCCCAAATGGAGGACATAGTAATAGATATTTTCGGTGTAGAGAAGCAGCTGAGAGAGCTGAATACAAAAAAGTCCCTGGTCCGGATGGAATACCAGTTAGGTTTTACAAAGAGTATTCTGCGACAGTGGCCCCTTACTTAGCTTGCATTTAAAATGTTCAATCTTTGTATAGCTTATGGGACTTAACTACGGGGTCATCAGTCCCTAAACTTACAAACTAACTAATACTAAGGACGACACAAATATCCATGCCCGAGGGTGGATTCGAACCCCCGACCGTAGAGGCCGTGCAGACCGTGACTGGGGCGCCTCAGTCCCCTCGGCCACCGCGGCCGGCTTGCATTTATCGCGAATCATTAGTTCAACGCAAAGTTCCTTGTAAATGGAAAAAAGCGCAGGTGACTCCCGTTTATAAGAAAGGTAAAAGAACTGGCCCACATAATTACAGGCCAATATACTTGACATCAGTTTGTTGCAGAAATTTGGAGCATATTCTCAGCTCGAATATAGTAAATTTCCTTGAGACGGAAAAGCTTCTTTCTATGAATCAGCACGGATTTAGGAAACATCGCTCGTGACACTCAGCTTGCCCTTTTCTCACATGAAATCTTGCGAGCCATGGACGAAGGGCAACAGGCAGATAGTGTTTTTCTCGATTTCTGAAAGGCATTTGACGCGGTGCTGCACTGCAGACTGCTAACGAAGATACGAGCATATGGAATAGGTTCACAGATTTGTGACTGGCTGGAAGACTTCCTAAGTAATAGAACGCAGTACGTTGTTCTCGACGGCTAGTGTTCATCAGAGACGAGTGTATCGTCAATCGTGCCTCAGGGGAGTGTGATAGGACCGATATTATTTTTTATGTATATAAATGATCTGATGGACAGAGTAACTTGTAATTTGCGGTTGTTTGCTGATGATGTTGTGGTGTATGGGAGGGTGTTGTCATTAATTGACTGTAATATGATACAGGATGACTTAGACAAAATTTCTAGTTGGTGTGATGAATGGCAGCTAGCTCTAAATGTAGAAAAATGTAAGTTGATGCACATGAATAAGAAAACCCGTAATGTTTGAATACAGCATTGGTAGTGAGCTTCTTGATACAGTCGCGTCGTTCAAATATCTAGGCGTAACATTGCAGAACGATATGAAACGAAACGAACATGTAAGGAGAGTTGTGAGTAAGGCGGACAGCCGACTTCGGATAATTGGGATAATTTTTGGAAGATGTACTTCATATGTAAAGGAGACCGCGTATAAAACACTTGTACGACCACGTCTTGAGTATTGCTCAAGTGTTTGGGACCCGCAGCAGATCGAGTTTAAGGAAGACATGGAAGCAGTTCAGAGACGAGCAGCTAGGTTCGTTACTGGTAGGTTCGATCAATGCGCGAGAGTCACAGAATTGCTTCGGGAATTCAAATGGGAATCGCTGGAGGAAAGACGACGTTCTTTTCGAGAAATTCTGTTGAGTAAATTTAGAGGGCCGGAATTTGAAGCTGAGTGTAGAACGATCTTGCTGCCGCCTACTTACATTTCACGTAAGGATCAAAGATAAGAGAAATTGGGGCACGTACTGGGGCATATAGACATTCATTTTTCCTCGTTCTATTTGGAAGTGGTACAGTGTACCCTCTGCCACGCAACTTACGGTGGATTGCGGACTATATATGTAGATATAGATGTAGATGCGTGTAGAACTCAGTGCTTATCTACTGTCGACTGTTTATTTCTTTCTGTGGGTCGAAAGATGATTCGGATTATGTAATTTACGCTGCCAGTTTTCTGAAATTCTCATTGTTTATGACGTCATATATCCTGAAACATGTGTCGTATGTTGTTCTTTCCTCCACAGCGATCGTTGTCGGATAATGAGGAATATGTGTACCAAATTTAGCTGAAATCTGTCCAGTAGTTTAGGAGCATACATACACCTAATTTTATATATTAATCTGCATGTTGATCATGCTCCCTGTTCGTCCAAGATAATATGACCTGCCCCCTCCTAGCTCAGATCCTGGGTACGCCCTTGACAGTAATTATTCCCGAAGTGTATAATTTAACCAAGAATGCGGTGAAATAGCAGTTGCAGTCTGCAGACTTTGTAACGCTCACAACAGACGGCTGGACGTCGATAAGAAACCAGTCATACATCTGTGACAGCTCATTTTATTAGAGACCGACACATGCAATCGTACTTGTTAAAGTGCTTTAAGTATGATGCAAAGCGCACTGCCCGATGAACTGAAACGTGTCTCTCTGGCGTGGGGATTAACTGAAAAAATTGTGTGTTAGTGATAACGCAGCCAATATTGTTGCTGCAATACGTCTCACAGGCTGGAGACATAATTTAAATCTAATAGTGCACTGTGGACTTAAATGCATTACAACTGTTACTGCGACAGTAAAGACCATAGTGGAGTTTCTTAAACGTAGTACGAAGGCTACCACAAAATTGAAAGAAATGCAGGAAGCCACGAATTTGCATGTGTTAAGCGTGAAGCAGGACGTTGTTACACGGTGGAATTCTACCTTAGACATGTCGCAACGTACTTTGGATATACAGCGATCCCTAATTACAACAAATGCGTTGTATTATCCAGAATTGCCTAAGTTGACGAACGACGAATTAAAGAAAATAAGAAAGGTCTGCGAATTACTTAAGGGTTTCAAACTGACAGAAGAAATGTCAGCGAAAAACGAGTTAACCTCTTCTGAGGTGATACTGCTGAGTGCAACTTTGAAGCGGCGGTGTGCCTCATTCGTCTCAAATACCGACAAGTCACGAGACTTATGAGGTGAGACATGGCAGAGATGATGTTGGAAGCCTTGAATAATAGACTTCGAGGCATCGAAGAAAATGCAGTTTTTGCAGAAGCCACATTTCTAGATCCGTGCGGATTTCAGGACAATAGGTGCTTCGAGAAAATAAAAGCAACGCGTGATATCCTTCTGTAAGGTTCATCAGCAAGCAACCACCAGCTCGTCTGAAGACGACCCTCCACAGCAAGAGTTGTCAGAAGTGGAATCCATCGTTTGGGGTGCGTTCGATGAGTATCTCTGTGTTCATTAAAAATCCTCGCCCGACATCGGCTGCAATTATTGAGGTCGATAAGTACTCCAAGAGCCAATATTACCAACGAAAGAAAACCCACTAGTTTGGTGGTTTCAACGAGCACAAGTGTATCCTTCCCTGTTTAACCTAGCAAAGCGGCGCTTGTGCGTTGTGGCGACGTCCACCCCATCCGAGAGGGTTTTCTCAAAGGCAGGACAATCGCCGAAAAAAGGAGCCGTCTGACAGGGAAACGTGTTGAGCAGATTTTATTTTTAAACGCAAACTTAAGCCACTAAACTCTCGAGCCTAGACTAAATTTGTATATAATAGCTGTAAATAAAACTACGTACGTTTAATAGTGTGTGTGTGTGTGGGGGGGGGGGGGGAGAGAGAGAGAGAGAGAGAGAGAGAGAGAGAGAGACAGAGAGAGAGAGAGAGAGAAATAGGTGTAAATAATACAACGTAGGCTAAAATAAGCCGGCCGAGGAGACTAAGGCGCTCCAGTCACGGTCTGCACGGCCACTACGGTCGGGGGTTCGAATCCCCCCTCGGGCATGGATATTTGTGCCGTCCTAGTTCGTAAGTAGTTTGTAAGTTTAGGGACTGATGATCCCGTAGTTAAGTCCCATAAGCTATACAAACATTTGAACATTTGCTAAAATAATAGTGGCAACGTAACTAAATGAAGTGTCAGTGTTTTGATGCAGAACTGCGAGAGAGGCAAGGAATCGAAGGAAGAGCGGGAAGAAAGTGAGGGTAAGTGGTGTGACGTAGTAAATGCGTTTATAATGTAGTAGCTGTGAAACCTGGCGTTGCCCGGATAATTGATTCCAATCTTCTGTTAATATATCTCCTAACGCCTCTGCCTATGTCTATTCACAGAGAGCTGGGACGAAACGTAAACAGTGTCACGTGAGCGACTACGTTCTTATCTAGCGAAAGCATTCGGTGTTCGCGTGATACGTAGGGGTATGCAAAATCCTTGGCGCACGCTTTGCAGCTGGCGGCGTTGGCTGGCTGCCGAGCTGACGTCACAGCGGACCGTGAGAAACCTGGGCAACAATGTTACGAAATAAAGCGTAAAAAAAAAGGCGTTGAAGAATCAAAGCCAGTTACAATAATGTTAAAAGTACGATGAAACTAAGTTCTTTCTGTTGAAGTAGATTTATTTTCATTCGGTTGTTAACAAAACGCTCCAAACAAAATCAATTTTTAATAACAAAATCAGTAATAATAATTCTAATGGACAACGAAACAAAGTTCACTCTGTCGAAGTTGAACTGTTTTCATTGAGGTTTACAACAAACTGCTCCTCTTTCCTTTATAATGCAGTCTAATTTCGATATTTGAAATTCAACGTTTTCTCCCACTAACTCGATGGCATTTAATTCAGTGGTATGGGGAATTCAAAAAAGTTTTCCCTGCATTATTCACCATTTCATCTATCATGTATTCTTCGTGTGTTCTGTGATTTTTAATTATATCTAAAAGTTCTTTCTTCAACATACTGTGTTCAAAATATGTGTTGTGGTCTTCAGTCCGGAGACTGGTTTGATGCAGCTCTCCACAATGCCCTATCCTAGGCAAGCCTCTTCATCTCCACATAAGAACGGCAACCTACATCTGTCTGAATCTGCTTACTGTATCCATCTCTTGGTCTTCCTCTGCGATTTTTACCCCACACACTTCCCTCCAATGCTAAATTCACAATTCCTTGATGTCTAAGAATGTGTCCTACCAATCTATCCCTTCTTTTAGTCAAGGTATGCCAGAAATTTTTCTCCCCAATTCTGTTCAGTACCTCCTCATTAGTTACGCGATCCACCCACCTAATCTTCAGCATTCTTCTGTAGCACCATATTTCAAAAGCCTCAATCCTCTTCCTGTCCGCACTGTTTATCGTCCATGTCTCACTCCCATACAAGGCAACACTCCATACAAATGCCTTCAGAAAGGACTTCCTTAGGCTTAAATCAATATTCGATGTTAACAAATTTCTCATTTTCAAGAACTCTTTTCTACCCATTGCCATTCTGCATTTTATATCCTCTGTACTGCGACCATCATTTGTTATTTTACTGCCCAAGTAACAAAACTCATCTACCTCCTTTATGGCTTCGTTTCCCAATCTAATTCCTTCAGCATCACCTGATTTTCTTACACTGCACTCCATTACCCTAGTTTTGCTCTTGTTAATGTTCATCTTATATGCACCTTTCAGCACCCTGTCCATTCCGTTCAATTGCTCTTCCAGGTCCTTGCTGTATCTGATAGAATTAATATGTCGTCGGCAAAACGCAATGTTTTTATTTCTTCACCCTGAACTTTAATTCCTTCTCCAAATTTCTCCTTGCTTTCCTTTATGGCTTGATCAATGTACAAATTGAATAAAAATGGAGAAAGACTACAACCCTGTCTTACTTCCTTTCCAACCACTGCATCCCTTTCATGCGCTTCAACTCTGACAACCGCTGTCTGGTTTTTGTACAAGTTGTAAATAACCTTGTTGTTGTTATGGTCTTCAGTCCGGAGACTGGTTTGATGCAGCTCTCCACCCTACTGACCCAAACTGATGTTCCCCGAGGTCGGCTTCTACCAGCTTTTCCATCCTTCTGTATATAATTCGTGTTAATATTTTGCAACCATGACTTATTAAACTGATGGTTCTGTAGTTTTCACACCTGTCTAAACCTGCTTTCTTTGGAATGGGGATTATAACATTTTTCTTAAAGTCTGAGGGTACTTCGCCTTTCTCATACATCTTACACACCAGGTGAAACAGGTTTGTCATGGCTGGTTCTCCCAGAGACTTTAGTAGCTCTGAGGGAACATCTACTCCAGGGGCCTTGTTTCGACTTAGGTCTTTCAGGGCTCTGTCAAATTCTTCTCTCAGTACAGTATCACCTATTTCATCTTCATCTACTTCTTCTTCCCTTCCTACAATATTATCTCGAAGTTCATTTCCTTTGTAGAGCCCCTGTATATACTCTTTCCACCTTTCAGCTCTCCCTTCTTTGCTGAGAACTGGTTTTCCATCTGTGTCCTTGATATTCATAGAGCTGTTTTTCTTATCTCCAAATGTTTCTTTTATTTTTCTGTAGGCTGTATCTATTTTCCCCTATTTATACCTCCACTTTTCTTGGATTCAAAAGTCCACAAACATCCTTCAACAAACGCTGTTTTGCTGCCAATGTGTGCGATAATCATACGTTCCCCTTTACCTGATAGGCCCTTGCTTCCGGTGGATAATCCGGACAGAAACGCTTGATTTGAGGACTTTATGGTGTCATCTTCCCAGACGTTACTTCGGTTATGAACCTAGGAGATCCCGCTGTACAATGCGCACTAACGAGCTCACGCCTGCAACGGAGACGGCCACGCTGACTGCCTTGTACACCCCTCAACGGCAGTGCTGTGGTACAGGCGCCTTGCAGTGTTTACGTCTCTCGTTTCGGTGAATGAACGACCCGCTCATTTGTGCGGACCGAGCGGAGAGCTGCAAAAAAGTTCCGTTCATTTGTGCCGAGTCGCTCATGAACGACCCATCACTACTATCAAATAGCTTATAAGCTATTTGCTACTATGAACGAAAGATTTTTCCAACAGTCAAAGAATTGGTAACGAATCTCGTGAAAAAATATACAGCAAAGTGTTTGTAGTTTTCTTCAGTCCAATTACGTTACACTGAAGTTAGTTAGTACATGATGAAATGTAACTGGCCTACTTACCCGAAAAGCAAGACTTTTGTAAAACAGAAAAATCAAGCCCGGACATAAAAAAAGGAACCGAAAAGCTGAACGGTTGGTAAGCCTTAGAACACGTCACGATATGATGGCAGTGTGTACAACTTCACTCATTTCCTAACAGTCGACATTATTCCTTAGGATTGGATCAGATACAATATACATGATTTTAAGTGTTGCAGATCTTTAAAAACTATTGTAAACATACTATATAATCCGCTGAAAAAGAAAACGATTGCCTTAACTTTGAGTGAGAGAATATGTTCATTATTTTTCTTCCTTTGTTGGCTCTACTGAAAAGGGCAGCAAATGGGGATGTCTGCAGATTTCTTGTCTTCAGAAGTGTATTGTCTTCTGTGTATCTGTGCATTTTACAGTGTTAAGAGTTGTATGTAAAACGAATCGTGATAAGCGAAAGAAGTGTTCTCGAAATACTTTCTAGAAATTAACCCTGGTCGTGCTGAGTGCGAAATATGTTCTAGTATTTATCCTTTCAAAGCTGGAACGACTTCCAATTTAGCAAGACACACAAAAACAAAGCATCCGACTGCTCTTCTCATACCAGAAGTTCCACATCTCATTACTGAAGACGAAGTGGAGAGCGTTACTGAAGTGAGAACGCCGTTATTTTCATCGTCTTCCGTAGTGCCCACAGCATCTTATTCTGTACCCTCAACGTCAACCAAAGTACCGACGCAGTCACCAACCATAAAACAGAAAACTAGACAAACCACAATTAGTGATTTCGTAACAAGACCCCTATCAGTGTCGAAGAGAAAAAAAAAAAAAAAAAAAAAAAAAAAGGGACGGGATTGTTCTGACATTAATTGTGAAATAGTTTCACCCATTCAGAATATCTGAACAGCCGAAATTTAGAGAACTGCTACATAATCTAAATCCAAATTATGTATTACCTCCGAGAAAGACTCTCGATAACGCCCTGTTTGATTCAACATAAAATAGTGTGAAAGACAAAGTAAAAGCAAACTTGTCTCAAGCTGTAGCGTGCTGTATTACTTCAGACAGTTGGACCTCGGCTGCTAGCGAAAACTATGTTGCAATAACTGTGCACTATTTGGATGAAACCCCTAAATCATGCAGTGCGCTGCTAGATTGTTTCGCGTCCAATTAAAAACATACGGCGGAAAATATCTCCCATGGAATAAGGCGGGTTTGTCAAGAGTGGTAAATTGACAAAATTGTTGCAATTGTGACGGACAATGCCGTTAATGATTTCAGCTGCAAGATATTTACAGTGGCAAATTATTCCATGTTTTGCACACACACTAAATCTCGTCGTGCAAAATGCAATAGCTGAAATAAAGAGTTCCAAATAAAAGTGAAAACAGCGGTGGAATATTTCAAACTAAATTAAAGTGCAAAAACAAATGGGTCTTCCAGAGCACGCTCTCAAACAAGAGGTTCAAACGAAGTGGAATTCAACCCTGACGATGTTTGAAAGTGTAGTGAAGAGCAGGGAAGCTATTGTTGCAACTTTGGCAATAATTAATCCTACACTAGCAATTTCAAAGGAAAACGTCGACGTACTCGAAGAAATGAGCAAATTTTAAAGCCTTTTTGTCATATCACTGAGGATGTAAGCTCGGGGAAACAACTAACGGTATCGAAACTTATCCTATTTTCTCGGTGCTTGAAAAAACTTTTTGAGAAATTCTAAGTTGCCAACAATCCTAGAGAAGTGTTGTCCGTTATTGCGAAAAGCAAGGAGGAACTTGAAAGACAATTCATAGATATTGAGGATAGAGCTATATTGGCCGAAGCCACTTTGCTTGATCCAAGATTTAAAACCAAGCATTTGTCGGGAAATTGCTACGACAGAGCAACAGTCAGGGGACAGAGAGGAAGGTTCATTTTGGGAAGAGTTTGATTCAAGTGTTCAACGCTCTACGAATCAGTCTTACACCCAAGGCGTTTAAAATAATACAGTTCGACAAGTTTATTGAAATTCAGCCATTAGGAAGAAAGGCAGACCCTTTCCAATGGTGTCAAGAACATAAAATATACTACCCAATACAGTAACAGCTCAATTGTAAGACGCTTGTGTGTGGTAGGAAGCTCAGTTCCATGTGAGCGTGTTTTTTGTTTTTTGTTTTTTGTTTTTTTTTTTGTTTTGTTTTTAAGAGCTGGAAATACTATCACAGACTTACGACGACGACGTCTAACATCGAGCAAATTAAGAAAGATAATGTTCTTGAACTATAATTTATAAACTGTGCAGCACTGTGTTGAAGTGCAGTTTATGCGGCAGCGGCTAGCCGCCGCGCTCGTTAGGTTAGGAACGGCAGAGCAGCCAATCAGGAGTGGAGTTTTGCCGGCCAATAAGATTGCGTGTTTCATGGCGAGTAAATTTGGCGTCAATTTTGAAGTTTATTCGAGGATATCGGTGCGGTGTTTGTGTGATTGTAAATGATTTTCCATTTATAAGAGGTTTTTAGATAACTGTCGTATTCCGGTCATAAGTGCCCTATTATAAATACACCACAGCAGTAAACCATAGAGCAGGTACAGCATGTTTCATTTATTTTATGATCTGTACGAAACGGTGATCATCTTAAGTGAAAGTTAGGTTAAACGAAATGTTTTTTTTTTTTTTAGTATGTGAGGGCGCGTAGCGCCTGAATCTCCGGTTCAGAAATACTCAATCGATTTACTGTTGTACGCTCGATCGATATATCATTTGAGTGCGAGATACCTCGATTGCAAGCATTCTTGGAAATTATCGCAATTACTTTTACTGACCGGACAGGGGTACATACAAGAACCTGTCAACTAAAAAGCAGGTATAGCATGTTTTATATGTTCGAAACAGTGATAGTGACATCCATACTGAAAGCAACTGTAACTTGTTGATCGTCAAAATTTTGCGTACACCGTTTCGAATCGATTTGTTTACATTGGACAATTGTAACGCTCTTTCTTATTGGCCGCGGCATCGCGACTCCTGATTGGCTGCTCTGCTGTTCCTAACCTAGCGAGCGCGACGGCTAGCCGCTACCGCGTAAACTGAACTTTTACCGCAGCACGGTGTGTGTGTGTTTGTGTGTGTGTGTGTGTGTGTGTGTGTGTGTGTGTGTGTGTGTGTAGAAAATTTTCACGAACTGATTCCGTACTCTAAAAGTTTGAACTATATAACCAGAATTGCGACAATACGGTACTTGCTGTGAACTGTGTAAAGACAAACTTTGATAAATCATGCAAGTAATCCGTATTCTAAATTCTTTGCATTGTGTAGGCCTATTAGGCCTACTCCTTCTTTTGTAAAATCGTGTTTTTTATGGGAGCAGCTACTTATGAAATATACTTGAAAAGAAAAAAGTTAACTACATTTAAATTTTAACTCATGGTTACTGCGCATTCCGAGATACCATCCCAGCGGTTTCGCGTGGTTATGTGGGCAACGTCAACAACAGGGTAGAAAACCTGTGCCAGGACGTTAATATTCTTAGAAATCCGCGTAAAATGACTAGTGTTTCGTACAGATTTATAGTAAATAATGGTTGACAGGATCTTGCATGGAATCGTCCTCGTAAAAGGAAGATTTCGTAAAAAAAAACATTTGCGTTGTCAGGCGATTGGCTAATGCCACGTCACTGGCAACGCTGATCATGCGAGGCCGCCAGGACTGTAAGTAAAATTTAACCAAGAAAAACATATGATAACCTATTTGCGTTTTATGAAAAATGTAAGTATGAAGACGGACTCAAAAAAACAATTTTAATACAAAATTTATTTCAAATCGTTAGAGTCGGTTCCGAGATTAACCAAGAAAAACATATCTAACCTAAAACATGATAGTAACCCATTTGCGTTTTACGAAAAATAAAAGTACGAAGGCGAACGCAAGAAAACAAAATTTTATCCATATCGTTGGAGTCGCTTACGAGATAGGCGCAATATACAAGTACAAGAATTGCTAATTTCAACATATGTTACGTGTCAACTATATAAAGAACGTGTTTGTTTCATTGCATCGGGAACAAATGAGGTACCTACTTAATCATTATACATTGATTACTTGATTTTAATGTGTGTAATCGCTGTGTTTCGTTTCTGCCACCAGTACTCATCAGTTTCTCAATAATAGCACTGATAATAGTTAATGGCTCCCGATCTTCTTTTGTTCAGACGCAAAGCCCTCTCCAGCGTTCGTAATCATTCGGCAGGATTCGCTATGATTCGGCACTTGCCTTAGATTTATGAATCGTCACGAGACCGACGATTCTTTTCGTCCGCAACAAAAATAGATTCCTACGATTCTTTATTGTATACTTATTATGTAAAATCACACTGTTTCAGGAAACAAGTCTATATAAATAAACTTCAAAAATCAAAATCCATCCCTGAATACTAAATTTTTTTCGAGAAGCAAGAAATTTGCGTTTTTATATACAAAAATGTTTTTGTGTAAAATCGGATTCTTTCAGGAAAGATAAACATAGAAATCTAAAGACAGGAAAAAAATAGATGGCGTTTAAAAAAACATTTCAAATCACGTTTTTGTATAAAAGAATTTTTTTTAAATTGAGCTTGTATTTTTTTACAACTAGATTAACCCAGTCTCTAAATACAAAATATACTCCAAATCGCTACATCCGTTTCCGGGATACGCGTATTATAAATGTAGAATTGCTCGTTTAAATATATTACATGTAAACTGTATAAACGACGTATGTTCAAATGTTTGTAAATCTTAAGGGACTTCTACGGGATCATCAGTCCCTAAACTTACAAACTACCTATGAACTACCTTATACTAAAGACGACACAAACACCCATGCCCGAGGGGAGATTCGAACTCCCGACCACGGACGGCCACGCGTACCGCAACAAGGCGCCCCAGTTCGCGCGGCTAATCGGCCGCGGCACGACGTATGTTGCACTACATCTGGCACCATAAGGGGTACGTAATTTTTCATTACACTAAGATTTCTTGATGTTAATCGTGTGTATTTCGCTGCGTTTCGTTTGTCATCTTCGTGAATAATAATATATGGCTCACGATCTCCGTTCTGTGGTTCCTTTGTTCACATGCGTCCTCCTCCATGATTGCTTTCTGGCTTTCGTAATAATTCGTCACGAGACAGAAGTCTTTTGAACGACGATTCGTCCGGCACCGATTCTATTCTCCCGATTCTTTATTTTTATTCGTTCAAATGAACGACTCATTCACAAATCGCCACAACTCTACACTCCAGTACACAGGAGTTTGTGTCTCGGGACTGACGTGTTAACCTTTTCATTACCGAGTTCTGAAGTTTTGAGACAAAAATAGTTGCCGTGTTTTAAAACTTAGTTAGGTGTATGAATGTGAAATATGTCGAAAACTTTTTTATAATCTTTTTAAAAATAATGTTGCTTTTAAGCAACATTGGTTCTTATAGGCAATGTTGCCATAGAAACAAATTCCAATAAACATAAGCTTATTTTAGCAAGATATTTATTCGTCACATTTAAGAGCTTAGACGTCTAGTCACAGCATTTTTGTTTACAGTTTATAAATGTCCATTTTTACATCAAATAACAAATTTTTGCCTATATTTAATAAAAATTTGACTCATTACACGGTTAAACTTTCACGTATCATTCTTGTCACACATCACTGTATGCTGATACTTCTCGTTAGGTATCCTTGTGAAACATAATTATATTCCATGAAAGATGTGGAAACACTTCCTGTTTACAGTTAGATGTACTTTACACTTGATGCACACAATTTGTGGAGTGTTCTTGATGCACACTTTACACTGGCCTTTCTTCTCCAGCATATCTGCAAAGTGATGAAAACTATCAAAACGCACATCCGTGATTGGAGCTGAACATACACTTCTTTTTGCTGGACGAGTGTTTAAGAACTTGCTCTTCCTCTCTTTTGGGAAGCTATTTTTCCCGCAAGCAACTGACCTGCAGCTATACTAGCTTGAAACTGCAAAAGTGACATCTTTGTGGTTGTTGTCCTACGTTGACGTCGATGGAGTAACCATCCATTGAAAACGGCTACAGACAAACACCAGTAAACAATGCGCATATACCACTTCTGTGATCTGAGGTTGATGCGGTAGAGTTCTATCAACATGTCTGAAATATCCACGCCTCATATGTTTGTTATATTTTTCCACAATGTAAGGCCTTGGTACAGATGCAGAATTTCGTTTACAAATTCCCATGGGCTCAACACATGCAAATGTCGATATGAAATTTATACATTTCCTGTCAAACCAGCGTACTAAAGCCACTGTTTTTCTACTGTCCAGTCACAGAGCCACGTCCAGTTTTCTTTAGGTCCGCTTCACTTTTCAGAGGAAATTTTCCCATCCTTCCTGTCCTTATTGTGCCACAGAATTCAATGCCCCTTTCTTCGAGGGCAATAGGGTATTTTCCTGTGTTAAAAATATGGTTCGAATTGTTATTCTGAATGATTATAACATTCAGACAGCTTTTTCGCTCATTCTTACAAAACATCTGTTATTTTTACGTAATTAAAGCTTAAAAATCATCAAATTTCACGATTAGATCACGTGATCGAAAACGCTCCGTTATTGGCTGAAGTACTGGTGACGTCATAGAACACCTACAGCACGGCAACTAGAAGTCGTATTATTGTACGCGTTTCCTCCATTTCGCAGCTTTAAGTCCAGTTTTTTCGTGATCTAAACGCGTTTACAGTTTTTTATGCCACAATGGAAGATGGTTATGTGAAGGCTGACAGCGGAAACTTCTCTAAAGTTGATGCAATTATGGTGTCTTCAGTCTTTCAAAACAATCCAAATTTTTACGTGCCAGAAATAAGAAACGTGAAAACTGCATTGTAAGTAACGCATACCTACATTTTAAAGCTAATTATTTCGAGAGATATTTTATGCCATTGGAAAAAAGTACCCTATTTGTTGATGTCTGCAGACTTAATCTGAAGTCACTATATTATGCAACAAAGGGTGAAATTTTATCTTCTATCCAAGCGGCCTTGAGTGATTATGTTGGCAACATCAACAAGAAGATAGAAAATCTTTGTCCAGATGTTCAGACTACATAGAATGACTAGATTAGTGTATCGTACAGACCATGAAGTAAATAACTAATGCTGTTCCTGCTCTGATTCTTGTATATACCCTTGTCTGGTCAGTAAAAGTAACTGCCCTCGTAAATCAAAGGTTTCACGACAAAATATTTGCGCTGTCACGCGATTGGCTAATGGCGACGTCTCATTCTCGCTATTCATCTGTTGCCAACATAGTCACATGAAGCCGCCGGGGTAGTTAGTAAAATTTAACCCAGTAAAGCACACAGTTAAGGGAGTAATTTTATTTAACTACTTCAATACTGGTGCAAAGTGAAACATCAAAACCTGTAAAATACAGCAAAAATGCCTTGTGTATAGTTATACAATATATCTATATTGTAAAAGAGGGACAGCGGGTTGCGTCGGTGGTGTTTTCATTCCGCTCGTACGTTGGCAACGCACATTTCGCGGAGACAGACATGTCACTTTCACGTAAACATTGTAAGCGAGGCACGATGGAATAAATTTATAGCTCCGAAATTACAGCGCTTTTCTGGTTTGTTGTTTTTGTGAATGAATGTTCGATTGTGTAAACTTTCTGCCATGCAAGTCAGTATTTTCCTTACATATTCAAGATTTGGTTTGATATGAATGTGTCACTGCTTTTGACACTAGAAACTAATCCATTTACGTTTACTCGTTCACATACGAAGCCCCATGCTTTAATTTAAAAAGAAATAGCTAATCAGTTGAAACTTTATTTACTAGCAATGAAAATTGCTGTGCAGAAGAAAAGGCTTACTTTATTTTATCTAAGATCTATTGGTGATAAAATTGTACTTACTGGAGATAATCAGTGCTATACTTTTATAGTGGGCTGCAACAATATTCATGTTCTTTCACCAAATATACTAGGAAACGGCTTTAAGTACACATAAATCGTAGGCGTGTAACAGTATGAAGTTTTACATCGCAAATGTAAACATCAGGTCATTAACCTACACATAATACTACTTTACACCTTTGCAGAAAAAGAGAATGATACTAAACAGTTTAGTTTACCAACGGAATAATATTGTTTACTTAGATCAAAATGATTCTCACAGAAATACACACATGAAGTAGCTGCTATTTCATTTGGATCTCTTCGCGCCAGTGTCAACCACTTTTTGCGTATCTTCTCATTTTTTGGTACTTGCAAGAACAATTTTTCTGGAGTCTTGACAGATGTATTGGTACAATGCGGAACTAAGCAATATTTGTAGGTCATTATGCAAACGTTAACGACCAAACACGAGGCCTCGGCCCAAACAATATATAGGTATTTGTTTATCTTAAGAGAGCAGCAGCAGCAGCGTGTTGTATGACATCACAGGCATCACGTGACTCAAATGTAGCGTTTTAGCGGGCTTTCAAATTATTTGAATTTCATTTCTTCTTTTTAAAAAGTACTGAAATCCACGAGGTAAAAAAGCATGTTCGGACCATAATATGCCATAATTAACAATTTAAAACGATTTCCAGAAAACAAATACCCTATTACTAATGGTATAGATGAAAACCAATTATCTGTAAACACTTTGAAATGCTGTTTCTCTGATATATCCCCAGACATAGGCCTACCTAGTGCTCTATCACTACATGTGTTTTTGCCAACATAAATTTCGAAGTCATACATTATTCCTGAAGCACCAGCCCCTGTAAAAGATTTATAGCCCCATTTGTGAGGCTTATTTATCACATATTGTTTTAAATAGCTTCTACCTTTGAACGGTATTATCTGTTCCACGGCTTGGTATTCTGCCTGCAATGATTGCAATGCACGTAAAAGCGGACGAATCTTGTAAGTTTGTCTCGATTACTGTTAGATTCAGGCAATTCACTATTGAGCACATGAAAATACCGCAGTAGCTGGAAGAACCGTTTTCTGCTCATCACATCTGCAAATTGGTGGATATCTACACTCATTTGACCAGTGTAAATGAATGGAAGGCATTTTTATTATTCCCATTTGCAGTAAAACAACAAACTGTTCCATTTGATTTTTGCATGTCTGAAAAGAAAACTAAACTTTCTGCAAAGCATAGAGGTTTGACTGCTCAGCAATGAGTTCAAAAACATCATTCAGAAATGCTTTATAAGTCTCCTGTAGTGTCATTTTTTCTACTGGTGGTTGTGGAAGAGATTCTTTCCATTCTGTGCCAAGGACCACAAAATCAGTTTTTCTATATGTATAGTCAATATGCTTATATCTACTATGCACCTTTTGATGTTGCTCATTTGTAGATGAAGCTCCTTCATTTATATTTAGGTTGCTTGTAACTGTATCTTGCTGTGCTCTCTATGTTCGTACTTCTGAGTAAAGGGCCATTCCATGCCAACTGAGCCTCTGAGTGATTTTTTCAATTGTTAAAAAAATGTATGTTGTTTTGTTATATCTATTGTCAAAAGTCTGAATTACACTGCCCTAAAAGAAAATTTGATTTTTATATGAAATATATGCACTTTTTATTAAGAGTTTGTCGGTAGTTTCCATGAGATGGTAAATGTTCTTTCTCAGACTTGAGTTGGAGGCCCTGCCATTGCTATGAGACACTATTGTTGATCTTGTACTTTTGGTGGGAAATTGTGTGAACCTTTCCAAGTTCAGCCATATATTACAATTCAACATAAGACGGAATCCAGTACTAAATAATAGTATTTTGAAAACTTATTGCAGCATGTAACACCCGTTA
The DNA here is from genome assembly GCA_026315105.1 of Locusta migratoria. NCBI lineage: Eukaryota > Metazoa > Arthropoda > Insecta > Orthoptera > Acrididae > Locusta > Locusta migratoria. The sequence goes on along the minus strand of CM048744.1, from coordinate 251,165,476 downwards.
CACAAAACATACAAAAGTTTTAATTACCACTGTATGAAATATTTGGTTACAATATCCTGCTATGAAAGTGAGGTTATAATGTTGCTTATTGAAACTATAACATATTTTAATTAATATTTCAGTTTATTTGACCAGAAATAGTGTAACGGGTGTTACAACTCTTTATGTAACGGGTGTTACAATAATAATGTGAGTCCAGTTATAAAATGTAATACTTAGGTATTTCAGTAAAAAATAGTTTTTCACTCTTCAGTAGTTCAAGCTACATAGAACACAAGTTCTATATACCATGATTTAATGTGTTTCAATGCGCTTCTTTCTAGAAATGGCTCCTGTAAATGATTGCATGAAAAGATACAGGGAGAGGCTGAAGGAAGACAGAGAGAAATATCAGGCACATCTTGAAAAGGAGTGTCAGAGGGATAAACAAGGGAGACACATATTAAAAAACAATACTGCGAAAAATCCACCATTAGAAGAAGCAAATTAGAGAGTAAGGTTGCACAGGCAAAAAGTAAAACTGAAGAATTCAAACCCAGTGGAGCCTACTGACCATCTTGCTTCCCCAATAGGAACATACAAATGCCCTCTGTCATTTAGAAAAGCAATGAACAGGGTGAAAAAGTTGCTGCCACAAAGCCCAAAAAAAAAAAAAAGTCGCCGTATTAAAAAAATTAGTGGTTGAGATAATTGGTCCAGATGTTTTACATGAAAATGTGCACCGAAAATCACCATCCACTAGTTTATCAAAGGAACATAGATCATGTATTCAAGAATTTTACTGCCCTGATGATGTTAGCTGTCAAGCCCCAGGTATTAAAGATGTTGTAACAGTTAGGAAAAAGGACAAAACAAAAAAGAAATTACAGAAAATGCACATGGTTATTACCATAGGTAAAGCATATGAAGAATTTAAAAAAGTCACTCTGAGATAAAAGTGGGAAAATCAACTTTCTATTATCTACGTCCTCCGCATGTCCTTTTGGTGTCAGACACACCACTTAATGTTTGTGTCTGCAAGTATCGCTATAATTTTTTAAGTTTGATTGAATCTGTTGCAAAAATGATTCCCATTTTCCCTCAAAACTACAAAGATTTGTTAGATCATTTGTAACAGAAGAAAATTGCAAGTTTTGATATGTTGGAATATGTCAGAGCCAAGTTGACGATGAAGAGGACATTAAGATTGTTTGAGAGTTTCTGGCCATAGAAAAAAAAAATCTTCAAAGCTGATGAAAATGACATCTGTTTTGTGAAATTTAATCAGCTGGTCTCCATGTTACCAACACATGATATCAGGACACAAGGAAACAGACTGTACTGTGAATTCAGTGAAAGTGTAGATGTGTTCGAAAAAGATGTTTAAAATTAATTGCACATACTGTATACTAAACATCTCTAAAAGAATATTAATTGAAATGTTCCTAATTTCATCCATTTGTTGCATTATGTTGTAGACTGTTTATGAAATGGATTGTCCAGGCAAAAGTGTATTAACCGATAATTTACAAAAATAAAACTTTTTCAGGTAAAATGTATTGGCATTAAATAGAAATTTGGTAATACTAAAATTTAACACCCTTGTGTTAATGTAAACAGAAAATGAGTCGCTAATAATTTGCATAAAACATAAATTTTCACACAGTGTAACACCCGTTACACATCATGTAACACCCGTTACAGTACCTTTTCTCTAAAAACGTTAAATAAATTAAGCAAAAAAGGGAAACTGAGAACGCATTTAATTTTGTCAATGTTTAATAGACACCCACACAAAAACTTGTTAATTTCTGTCCATTAAACTCACAGAATTTTACAATTTCTACTACCCATGCAGAGGTCCATGTCCAAATTCTGTAACACCCGTTACACCATGTTTTCTACTAGTTACTCAATTTCGTTAAAATAAACTGAAGATTGCAATATATGAAAATGATCAGAAACTTAAAGAGGAAATACTTCTGCTTCCTAAATTTTGATTTTTGTTGGAGCTACTTTGGAAATTTTACATTTTTATCTTTGCAAGAGTAACACCCGTTACAACGGAATGACCCTAAATCAACCTGATATTCAATAAACCAACATCTGTGTTATGTACTTAATTATACTTACGTAATTAATCAGTTTTGTTACTTCTGTTATCCTTACCTCTGGAATTTCATTCTCATTTTCTTGCTCCTCTCTAATTGCCGAAATATCAGCCCCGTCCCCCGTTTCCACGGTGTGAATGATATAATGGCTCTTTCAGAAAGAGCTTTAAAACTTTCACCAATATTGATAGCTTCATCTTCATCCCCAATGTCCGATAAATCACAGTTTGGGATATCAATGTATGAATTGAACTCATCGTCAGGTAAGTTCACTATATATACTAGGTCAGCATCAGTAATGACGCAATGTTTAACAGCGACCTATATTATGAAATTACACCTGTAAAGCAAAATTTAAAGCACCTATATAGATAGATTGCTAAAGGGAGGTCAAAGTTAAGGAACTTCCACCGAACTCCACTGTTGCTAAGAAGTAACATAACATTTTTCTCAGTTTATCTGTAAATTACTGTGCAAGAAATATTAATGTAGTTGAAGGATTGTCACAGCATATGAAAATTTTCACTGCAAACGAGAGTGTAAAAGTCAAATATTTTAGATCGTTTCTATCTTCAGTTCAGGAGAGGGCCGGATCTAGGACAATTGCCAAGGGGGCAAGCTTAAATTTGCCGCCCCCTTCTTCCCCCCCCCCCTTAAGAATTGACTTTTTGACGCTAATTAGGTTACATATTTCTAAATAAATGTCACAATCTCACAACATGAACTTATTTTATTGACTGAATTAAGATAAAAGGAAAACAGAACAATTTAATACATACAAAAATATTAAGATTACTCATCGTACAAAAATCAATTCAAAATTTCGCTTTTCGAGCTTTTTTGCTACAAAACTGTTTTTGATATCATCATAGTTTAGAGAAGCAGCTCGTTTGTGCTGTATGGATATTATACTCAGATTTGTTAAGCAGGCGTGCTCCTCAAGTGTATTTAATTAGTTTCAGCTTGCTTAAACTTGTTTCTCTAGACAAAACAGAAACTAGAATGGTAAGATATATTTGAACGCTGTAGTAAGGTTGGGATACCCCTCTACCAATTTATTTTTGTAAATTAAACTTAATGTTGATGATGCAGTGGAATCTTGCTAGGCTCTGTTTACTGCCAGCGCATGTTGTCTGAAACTTTAAAGTTCTTCCTCGCTAAGATCTTCTGCCAGATCCGCTGCTTTGGCCTTCTAGTCCTCCACTTCCATTTCTCGAATTTGCACACCACACAGAAAACTGATTTTTGCACAAATTTTTTCAAGTGCGGTAAACCTGGTGCTAAGCTGTGTCAATTATTCCTTATTTTTTCTGTGAATTTTGGATACTTCATCCTCACAAAGGTCATCGGCCATTTTCTTCTTTCTTCGAATCATTTTTTCGGAGAATGACGTTGATACCTCATTATCTTCTGCTAGCACTTTGGCCTCACAAATAGCTTCAGAGGTACAAAAATCCGCGCGGTTGCTCGCCGTGGAGGTTCGAGTCCTCCCTGGGGCATGGGTGTGTGTGTTGTCCTTAGGTTAGTTTACCTAGGTTTAAGTAGTTTGTAAGCTACGGACTGATGACCACGCTGTTTGGTCCGATAGATTTACAAACATTTGAACATTTGTACAAAAATCCCGGGAAGTTTTGAGAAAGCCCAAAAGTCCTTGAATGTTTCGAACAGCTTTATAAATTGTAAAGTATTAACTTTGCAGAAACTGAGTAACATGAGCAATTTTAATATTGCATAGCAGAAACAAGTTAAAGAAATGAATTTGAGTTTTCTCATTTTTTAAAATAGACCTTGTCTCTGATTTTCTTTCTGGTGTTGACAATTTATAAATTTGTTTCTTCCAGGGCCTTCAAAAATTTATGAAAATGCTTGTAAACAGCTTCAACCGCATCTACTCTTGCAGATCACCTAGTCTTGCTGAATTTCTGATGAATTTGCTCCTACTAAATTTAAAGAGTGAACAGCACATGGTACGAAATAGGCCAGTTCAGAAGAATGAAGTATTCTTGACTGGACCCGTTTGTACTTTCCAGCCCTGTTTGACCCATTGTCATGAGACTACCCCCTGCAGTACTTAATGTTCAACCCATCTTGTTCCAATTTTTGCAGTATCTCTTGACTAAGGCCTTCTCCTGTTTTATCTGTAATTGTAAAAAAGTCAGTAAAACTTTCCACAACCTCGGAGTCATTAGACTTGACAAGTAATTCGATACGTCATCTGCGCATTGTGGCTGATATCTGGAGTGCAGTCCAACACCAGTGAAACTTATTTAGCAGCTACAATATCTTTAATTATATCTTGTTTTGTCAGCAGTCAAGTGACGGAACTCATCTCGTATATTTTTGTAATAATAGCTAATCTGGCCTTTCTTGTGGCGTTAAATTCGCAGACGAAGGGAGACACAATAGTAAGAGATCAATTGTATTTAAAAACTTGTCGCTATGTGGATCACCAAAATCACCATCTTCTTTTGTACCTCTTAAAGGACTTCCTTGCTTAGCTAGAAAAAGGACAGCATCAATAATACAGTGAGATTCCCCCTGTTTTATCTGGTCTTGCTGCCCAGTGCGCGATACTTATCAGGTGGGTTTGTCGGAGGACATCGAAAGAGTCGAAATAAGGGCAGCTGGTTTTGTATTGTCGTGATACAGGGGAGACAGCGTTACGGAAACGATACAGGATCTGGGATGGGAATCATTAGAACAAAGGCGTTTATCGCTGCGACGTGGGCTACTTACGAAACTACAATCGTCAACATTCTCCTCGGAATGCGAAACTATATTGTTTCCTCCCACTTACATAAGTAGAAAAGATCATCTGAATAAATACGTGAAATCAGAGCTCGAACAGAGAGATTCAAATGTTCTTTCTTCCCGCGCGCTATTAGAGAATGGAATGGAAGATAAATAGTATAAAAGTTGTCCGATGAACCCTCTGCCAGGCAGTTAAATGTAATTTACAAAGTATCCTGTGTAGACGTCTATCAATTCCACCGCTACCGAGAGGACTCTAAATCCTTAAGTCTTTTGACTTCCAATAAGAAGTGTGCGCACCTGAAATAACTTTTTTATAAGTACTGGAACGTTATTCAAATTCACCTGTTGTACAAATATTACCTTGATATGAAATATGAATATTTATCTGAAAAAGGAAATCTGTGCAAATTAATAATACTTTTAATAATTGTGTGTCAGTAAATTTTATTAAATTGTACCAGACATATACATTTTGTAAAAATTAAATAAATAAATAAAAAAATAAGAGTCGGTCGAAATTTGCCGCCCTCTAAATTCTGCCGCCCGGGGCAACTGCCCCCTTTCTCCCCCCTCCCTCCCCCTAGATCCGGCCCTTGTTCAGGACAGTGTGGACTGCAGCAAATCGTAACTTTCAACAATTTTTTCCCGCTTTTTGCTCGTGAGTTCACGCTGTTGTCAAGTTACTACCAGCATGAGGCTTAAAGTAAAAAGTGGAAAAGAATGGATACATGAGGTATTATACTAGACCTACAGAAAGATGTTGCTTATAAGCAACGGTGGTAAAGAAAGGGCTGAGATTCCGAACCCGACCGCAAGCGGCAGTCGTCGCTGACCCGCGACAAGCGGTACTACTGGTCCCCTTTCACTACGTTTACATGTAACACATCTTCCGGAAGACGAAAACCGATTTTCGTAAACCGTTTTTCGCTGTCGTGTTTACGTGGCACAGCCTGAATCGGATTTCGTAATCCACTTAAGATGGCGGCTGAAAAACAGCTGATTCAGTCCCCGATTTAGTCTGCATAATAGCTATTTTTCTTTACTTAAATACACACATTCATGCTCACTCTAATATTAATACTTTTATTTCACATTAGAAAATATCACTCTGTCCATATGTGCCGAAAAATCTTACCAAAAAAACACAAACTGACAAGCCAAGAACGCTTCAAAAACGGTTGCGTTTACATGGGCACGAAAATCGATTGTGGAACTGGAAAACCGCTTTAGAGAAGTAGATTTCCAGAATCGATTTTGGAGTGTTTACATGACCAACCAAAAGCGGAATTGGGAAATCGGTTTACGAAATCCGGTTTTGGGAGCCCATGTAAACGGGGTGATTGTCTGAAATGCGAGCGATGCGGAACAGCGCCGCCTGCCGCCGTATACCTGCTACTGTAGTGGCGACAGGTGGCACATCCGGTCCCCAACCAGTGGTGTCGCTGTCGCCGACCCGATCCCCCCTCCCTGATCGAAGATAGGTTTTGTTGAAAACACCCCATGGAAATGAGTTCAGACACCGACGAAACATTGTAGCAACATATCCTTCAAAATACGCCGCAGGAAATGAGTACAGAAATGTTTTAGTAAAATATATCTGGAAAGCTACAGCACAGTAGTTAAACAGGACTAGCAAGTGCACGAAACTTTTTATCAACGAATGGATTCATATGTGCGTTGTTTATAACCATTGAAACACTTGGGGATAGGTCCTCAAGAAACTGTAAATTGAGATTTTGTTCGTTTTGAGAGATAATTGCATTAAATGAACGAAAAGCAGAAGACTTCATTGCCTTGTCTCTTCTACAGATCGGATTGAAGCCTGCATTTCTTTGTTTGTAACAGGGAAGAAGAGTTGTCAAGTTCCACGAATAAATGTGTGATAGGCCTGGAACTGTGCTTAATCAGTCGGGGATTTTTATTGTAAATTCTGATAAACTATTTATGACTAAGGATGTATGCCTGTAAATTTTTGACATGGCATATCAATAAAGACTTAGAGGAAGCTACACTCATTAATATTTTGTAACACGTTTTGCTTCATTTTTGTAGCAAGTTAGTGCAGTTTCCTTTATACTTAACAGTTAAAGTTAAAACTAAAAACGTGGCTTATGTTAAAAAGAATTAACTATCGGTTATTACATAAATCGTATTCTTAAAAATGATTATGTACAGTAATAAAGCCTTTTTGTAAAATTAGTCAGGACAGGCTTATTTACTTCATGTTACACGAGAGATGACACGCGGTTAATGTCATGTACCAGCACAGAAAACAAAACGTAATAAAACTAGCGACGATACAATATTGTGAAAGGAAAGGGTTGAAGAGGCAAATGTTACTAAAGGCCTTTATGGGACGCAAATATGTTGCATACCTGCCAACTCTCCCGATTTAGGCAGGAGTCTCCTGATTTTTAGCTTTTTCTCCCGCCTCCTGATTTTGCCATTATTTCTCCCGATTTTTAGCTTATATTCTGAAACCCAAGATTAGTATTTTGGCCAATGGTCAAAAGTCCTTCGTTCATTTATCACTTTAAATACGTATCGAAATTCATACAAATTAGGAGTTGCGCGTGACTTCTGCTCTTTCCGCGTATTTGCAAATCGAAGTATTCTTTTTGAATGTTTTGTTATGTCATTGTACATAAGTGAAATCACTTCGGTGGTTTTTAATCGATGGAAACCTTTTGAGTGGATAGTTAGGAGTATGTTTCATAAGCGAATTGCAGAAAGTCCATTTTTTGTGTAAACAGCTTGTTTACGTGACTATGGGATTTCAATACTGTGGTATGTGCTCTAGGATGGCAAAAAATATGATCCCTTTTCTAAGCAGTTTTCGGAATATTATTTGTATTTTGTACTCTTTTTCGATGTGATATTTCCACATCACATGGTGGAAAAAGCGATGTACCAAAATACGTGCAAAGAAAATGAAAACTGTGTAGCAGTAAAAGACTGAAATTACTGAGAAAAGTGAAAGTGATCATGTGATACATGCAGAGAGCTTATTTGCATTGTTTATATTAGAGTACTATTTACCAATTAAATGTGATGAACGTGTCGGTCACTAGTTCCATAAAATGTCCCCTGGCAGCAGTATAGCACAAAAATACAGCTGTGAACTTTTTTTAGTAAAAAAAAAAAAAAAAAAAAAAAACTCTTTGAACCGTGACTGGCAACAAATAAAGATGTATTCAACATTTGGGTTAATGCTAGTGTCTTTTTGTAGTCATTTTGTAGTGTTGTGAGATGACAGGAAAAGGCTAAAATCAGTTGTCCTTAAGGTTTATAGTAAAGTTCGCTGCAGTTTTTGACAGAACGAATCTCATGATTTTCTGATGAATCTCCCGATGTTTTAAACTGGATCTCCTGATTTTTAAGTTTTGAAGGTTGGCGGGTATGAATTATTGCATTTTCTGGACATATCAGTGCAGTTTTAGGGAGTTCATTAGCAGAACGAAAGAAAGGAAAAAAGTCATTGTTTCTGATTACGAAATGATGGTTCCACAGTGCAATACAAATCAACAATCAACAGAACACTCAAACATCCACATCGTTGGGACAGTATTCCGTACCAGTTGTTGAGCAGATTGTAAATAATGCACGATTTTTTGTGTATTTTTCAGTGTAAAATGTAATTTTTCTTCATTTATTGCATTTCTTAGGCACTGTGGGTTTATGTCATCCGAAATAGAACTCAGTCTTTTATTTAAACGAGAATAGCTCCTGAATAAATTCATCACTCAACTTTTTTTAAGTTAACGGCATATAACTTCCATCGGCAGCTGTACTTTTACATAAACGCATTACCAGCTTTCGTGTTTTCATAGTTTGAAACAAAGCAACGTCTTCCTCCTCAAACGACAGCGCAGCAAAATGTTCAAATGTTTGTATAGATTATGGGACTTAACTACGGGGTCATCAGTCCCTAAACTTACAAACTACTTACGAACTAGCTAACACTAAGGACGGCACAAATATCCATGCCCGAGGGGGGATTCGAACCCCCGACCGCAGTGGCCGTGCAGACCGTGACTGGAGCGCCTCAGTCCCCTCGGCCACCGCGGCCGGCGACAGCGCAACAACGGCGGCGGTCAGCACACCCCTAGCCGCCGGCCGCGGTGGCCGAGGGGACTGAGGAGCGTCAGTCACGGTCTGCACGGCCACTGCGGTCGGGGGTTCGAATCCCCCCTCGGGCATGGATATTTGTGCCGTCCTTAGGATAAGCTAGTTGATAAGTAGTTTGTAAGTTTAGGGACTGATGACCCCGTAGTTAAGTCCCATAAGCTTAACAAACATCTGAACACCCCTTGCCACCGCGCTTCTCGCCTCCGCAACTCGTCTACAGCAGACAGCAGTATTTGTCCTCCCGCTTGTTAATATACATTTACACCTTATATGGTGGTCGTTACTCATCACAATTTTTGTTGGTGACTGTGATTATAGTACCAACGTTTTGCTTTTAATATTTGCGCAGCCCATGTATATTCCTATACATGGTTGTAATTTTAGGGTCACTTGTGGCATTTTTTCCCCTGTTTCAATTACACATATTGGTCTTTCGTTATCTTAATTTAGAATAGTACTTTGCTTCTATAAGTAGTTCATTACTACATTTGTCAGGCGAAATATGTATCATGCACTTGACAATAATTTGTTCATAGTACAGTTTGTCCTTGGCTATTACCTTTACTTATCTTTTGTGATATTTTAGTGGGATGCTTTCTGTAACCTTAGATATCTTAGTTTATTTATACATTTTTGACATTTTCCGTATTTTCTTTGTGACCACGAAAAAGTGTGTTGCCTGTCTCCCTCCTTTGAGTATAAGATTCATATGTATAATTTGGGCTGCCCTAGCTTTTGTGTTACGTGCCTATGCCGACAAGCATGTTAATGTTTTATTGCCAAAAAACGTCTCTTTAGTCGTTCACTATCATTCCCTTTGTCAGATTTGGGATTGCAATCTATTATACGATTATTTACGCAAAAAAAGACAGAAATGAATGTTATTGTTCACTAAATTGTCTTTTTACACACACACACACACACACACACACACACACACACACACACACACACACACACACACACACACGTGAACTATGTCGTTTGTTATATTTTTTATTTGGTTAAAATTTATATATGTATGTATGTGTATAGGACAGCAATTAATTATCAAAATATGGAAAATTAAAATGTTACTGAACAGCTATGATGTGATCATAGATAGTTTCAAACAATTTGTACATGTTCTTTATGTGGTAGTGAATAGTAGTTTGTCCTATATTGTAATATTGTATTTTCAGTGTGCTACCATACTTTTTTTTCTGCCTTAGTCACTTGATTAGGTTGGTTTAATACACAGGGATCTGAAGATGACATAGTGGAGTGCCGAAACTGGTTGTGATACAATAAATACTTCATTATACATACAGCTGTTGGTATCTCATTTCCTTCACACTCTTGACCAGCCGCTGTCCCGTTTCCACCACAAATAATGGATTCAATAAGACTTAAAGCAGCGTCGCTGTCATTGTCGGCAGTTGGGGTGGGTCGCTGTTGCCGTGTCAGGACTAACACTTTTAGCGTTCTGTGTTTGTGTCTTGCTAGTTCGGTATTCTTGGTTCCGCACTTCAATAGCGTCTGTTTTCGCGTGTTGATGTCGTACTACCATTATTGGTTTTTTGAATGTGTAAGACAGTCAAATGTCATTATAAATTGTAACTTTTTAAAAAATTATGGCTTTACGAATGAATGTCTGACGTGTTGCATCTTTTTGTGCAGGAGGACTAGGGCGGCCAAAAAAATTAATGAAACAGTCTGTTCGGCCTGTGTTCAACTACAGCAGAGAAACTGTTCCAGTAATGAGGACAATTATGGAGAGTTAGGGAGATAAAGATGTTGCACAAGACACTGTAGATTTTCTACAGAACACTGCTGGCAGTTCTCGTGCAGCAGCAGCAACAACAGCAGGTGGTCAAGGACATTTTTACTAAGCAAGAAACCTCCGCAACTGAAACTGTGTTCTCAGTGCGGAATTAAGCCTCCAAGAAAAGGACATCGATTGTGCCGTTATAAAAATGATAGCAACGGATTTTCAACCATTGTTTGTTGTTGGAAATGGATTATTCTGTGAGTTATACATTGAACTCAAAATTCAAACTGCCTTCGCAAAAGCAGCCCACTGAAGATTGCCATAGCAATATATAGTCACAACTAAATGAACCAAATTTTGTGCTTATGACAACACACAGTCGTCGGACAGATGTGATTCGTACAAGGCAGTGACATCCCATTTCATATTTCAAGATTGTATGTATTCTCATTATATTTCACCAGAAAAGTTTCATCTTCTCAATCTGGAGAAGACTTATGTAGGATGCTGAATGAAACATTCAATGAGTGGGGTATTCAGAACAAAGTCGCAACAGTCGTTACTGGTGATGCAGCAAATATGAAAAATGCTCTTAATGAGCATTTGAGAAAACATCACAGCCCCTGTGTAGCCCACACACTTAACTGTGAATGAGGCACTGGAAATGAATGTCACTTTTCCAATTGTTTGAAAAAAATGTCGAGCTATTGTGATGTATTTTAAACAGAGTACTCTGGCTTCAAGAAAAAAACAACTCAAGAGATGGGCCACCCAATTCTAAAAGTAAAGGGGGATTGTCCAACAAGATGGAACTCCATTCTTATCATAAGAGATTAATTGCCATAAAAACCCTCAGTTGTGAGGAACTGTTTGACAGCGCCAGTTTCTCAATGCGCAGAGGAATGGAAAAGACTCGAAGACAGTGTTCCTATACTTAAGCCATTTGAGTCAGTGACGACTTACATGTCAGGCGAAACTTACATCACAATGTCACTAATTCCGCCAATGATGCGTGGCTTACAACAAATGGTGAAAACCATCCAGCCCACCACTGAATGTGTTCAGCAACTTCAGACCAAGGTTCTCGAGGTCATTGGTAGAAGACTGGGAAACCTTGAAACAAAGTAGCTGGTGGTGGCGGCTGCTGGTACTGCCGCGCTGCAGACTCCTCTAGAGGAATGGAGCTGCCCAACACGTCGGGCAGTTTGGCTAGAAATCATGTTTATTTGAGAAAAAGATTTACATAATATACAATAAACTTGTTGGGCTTAACACCCCTCCATCGGCACACAACATACTATTAAAATATATATTGGAAGCCTGATGTTCGGCATATACTTGTAGTGGAGTCTTCGAGAACACTACACTTGTCACAGATGGTGCGATGAATTATCTGGCTGCTTGTCTCTGCATCTTTGGGGGTCTCCCAGCGTATTATCTCCCGTTGGTATTTACATTGGTCATCCCTGTCAGGGAACAAATTGAGAGCCATTAAACCTGTGCCTGATCTCTGGTCAACGTCATCTCGACCCTCCCGCCGAGAGGAGATTGTTCTGGCCCGGCTTCGTATTGGCCATTGCCGTTATATCCACCTGTATTTACTAAGTGGTGGTCCTGCTCCCTTATGTGAGCACTGTGATGAACCTTTTACTGTGAACCATCTTTTAGTGCAATGTCCGTTTTTTAATCATCTCCGTCATGATCTATGTTTACCATTTGAAATGTCTGATATTTTAGCTGATGACCCGCATTCTGTTAAGTGTTTTACTTTTTATACATCGTGCAAATATGGCGAAAGCCATTTAAGTTCTAACCCCGGTTCTATTTTACTATGGGTAGTGTTGGGCGCTAATGACCACAGCAGTTGTGCGCCGTAAAGTATTTAATAATAATTGGGGGTGCACCGCGTGCACTTCAGGTGGTGGGGATGCTGCACAGGTAACTCGGCGCTGTAGCTGGTCGATGATGCGGACACGGTGTGCCTGCAGGAACTCGCCGCTGGACTGGAACCCGCTGCTACCAGCAGTGACTGGGAACAGAAGGAAGCTGTGGGCCATGTGCTTCTTGCAGAGGTGTCCTTGTAGTCGTGGTGAGCATGATGGCACCGCCCTCGTGGATACATCTGCTCCACCCTTGATGCGGTGAAACCACTAGCTGTGCTGGGATCTTCTCCTGGTGTTCTCGGTGTCGTGCTGGAACGATGGTGCAATTGCGAGGATGTTGCGGTTACTGGATCCATCACAAGTGGACAGAGTTATGCCGCCTCCCTCGTCTTGTGATGTGAACAGCGATGCAGCTGACCTTTCTTTTTGTCGATACCGGGTCGGATGCAAAGCATCTGCTCCTCCTTCTTTCATGTTCCAGACTCAGTGAAGAAGCACCACAAATGCTGGCGGAACGCTCCGGGTCATCATTTTCTGAAAGAGATCCTGGCAGATACCTACCTCTGCAGCCTCATCTTGAGCAATGTTGACTGGTCGCCTCATTGATTCTGGTGGACGATTTCTCCATACCGTACGCATGAAATCCCTGTGAATAGATACTCTGCATTGCAGGACTGTGTGTACCAAGTGTAATTGTAGCTGTTGATTAAGCTGGAAGTCTTCCCATGTCTTGGCATTCTACTTGGGAAAAGTTTCTCTCGCTCCTAATACCAGTGGGCAAACTACCACACTCTGAACATTACATACCTGTTTAGAATAGTCAAAAGATCTTCTTGTGTATACTTCTGGTACTTGATATTGTAAGCTGTTCTGAGGCTGCCCCCATGTTCCCAGGCAATAGTTACCTCTAAGAGTGTAGCTGTATTGTTGTTTTGTGAAGTAATAAGTAGATCAGGTATGTATCTGTCACCTTTACCTTGAAAACGCGGATAATCTTGGACTTCATATTTTCTCTTACTGAGAGCTTTACGCATCATCTGCACTATGTTGTCGTGTCTCTGGATCCTAGAATAGTGTCTCACAGGACAATGTTGCAGAGCATGGTGTAAACTTTCTTTCCTTACGTATCAAACAGGTGGGATTGTGACATTTTGCCTTTCTTATGTCTCTTATATAGGGGGACCTTTTGTGGGTAAAAGGCTGATGCATAGTTGTAGTGCACCTATGTAATCCCTTCTTTTCCAATAGGGGGGGGGGGGAGGTGAGTAGATCCACTTTGAGGCTACTGATGACATTTCCTTAAGGCCTTCACCCAATGCAGTGCTATGCAATTGAGTCTGTCAGTATCTCTTAATGGCCTCTTTTGAGGCTCCTCTTCCTCCAATCCATTTTTCAAGCCTGGACATGAGACGATGTATGGGCTCTGCCTGAAAAGCTCATTGTATTTGTTAGTCTCCTCTGCTCTTAAGTGTAGTTAATCGACGGTAATATACACTTGGGATGGTGTGTGCTAGACATGCATGGAGGAAAGTGAGAGGAGTGATAGTTGGAAGGTGTAGTGTTGCCTTGACGAATCTGTGCACGAGATAGTCGGCATACTTCAGTGTGACCATCGTAATTGCCCTGTTCTGTAATCTGTAGTACAGTCTTGGGATCAGATACCTGTGTAAAATTCATTTTCTCCCTGCCTTTCGCAGGTTCGTGAGCATACCCTCTAGATTTGCAGATGGAGCAAGTACACCGTATGCATTATATAGTTGTCCTAGGTATTTTAGCTGTGTGACACTGTTTATAGTCGGCATAAATTGGCCTTCAATGGCTAGTGTTGGGTGTTGTGTGTTCACCGTTGCTCTTAGTGCCTGGCACCCGTACTCTCTGCAGCACCTTACACTTGGCCACATTAACCCTCATTCCATGCTTCTTAAGGATAGATACCAGTTCACGTAGATGACCCTTCATGGTAGACATATTTGTGGCAGTCAAAACTAAATCGTTCGCAAAGGCTAGAATAGGTACTTTTGCTCACGGAATTTGGCACCGTTCCTCATATCCACACATTCAGTGAGTTCGTCTAGAATCAGATTGAATAAAAAGCCACTGAGCGGTTCACCCTGCTTAACACCACCTAAAATAGGAATGCGAGATGTTCTTATTCCCTGGCATTCACATTCTGTATACATGGTCGTATAGAGCTGCTATATACTGCACAAAACCCCTCATTTACACCAGTCTTCCTCAAGGCATCAATAATAGACGTTGGCGACAGTGCCGAAAGCATTCTCTAACTTGATACATACAATATACAGAAGTTGGGAGATATTCTGCTGGTCTGATATCACTGCCTCTAGCACTGTAGTGTTGGCAAGTGTGCCATCGATTTTTGCAAAATCTCTTTGCAAGTGGTGCAACTTTATTTTCTCTAGCCTCGCCATTAATATTCGGTGGAATAGCCTAAGGTATTATGATGATATAGTAATGGGCCTCCAATTATTTGGATTTTCCAAAGAATTGTCCTGTTGTTTTGCAAACTTGGAGGAATAACTCTGGTATTCATCATAATGGTCATTGTAGCAGCCACATCATTGGGGTTTGCTATAAGCAGGTGTTCTTTTGAAATACAGTCTGGACCAGTTGCACTGTCCTTTGTTTGACTTAGATGTCTAAGTACCTCGATTTGATTTGACTTTTTCAGGGAAGCCAAAACAGTCTTGGTCCAACCCGCCACTGCCCGCACCGAAACTAAGTTTATTGTGCGGTATCGTTCCCTGTATATCTAGTAAAGCCGACCAATACCCTTGAACAGTGTAAGGAGTCCCTTTACCAGTTCTTTTAGACACAATTTCTTCGGGTCTGATTGTCCCAAATGTTCTGTGCCTTTTACTCTCCAATGCAATGCAATGCATTCGAAGATTAGATGTGATGCAGTTTAATCACCGTCATCACAGAACCTACATTTAGGGTCCTCTTCTGTTATTCCCATTGTATGTAGGTGATAAGTACCTCACTCACCGTTACAGGACTGCTAACAACATAATTGGGACTTGTGTTCGGATGTCTTGGCTGCCACTCAAGTTCTTTACTGGCGAATCTTTCCAAGAATTCAGTTTCAGTACTTTCCTTTGTGGGCAGAACGTCAGAACGAGATTTACCAGTTAATATTTCCTGGGCTATTACACCAGGATAACGGGTGAACATACGCTGATATCGCGCATATTTAGCTGCCCTTTCTGCTGCTCTCCTGCCTTCTACATTGTGATGTGTCGATCTTTTATACTTACATAGACACTGGACATGGACCCCTATATTACACAAGCTTGATAGATATTCATAAAGGATTCTAGATAGATTCGATGTATTATTACCGAGTACCTCATAAAGGATATTCCTGACCAAATTACTGCAATTTGGTCTCAACATCTCTAGATGATCATTAAATTCCGTGTGTCTATTATCGGGCAGGGTACCCATTTTCTCACGACTACATAGTTCTACAGATACACTGAGACTTGTATCAGTCGTCTCTACTGATATTGAGGTACTATGTTCTTGGGGCATTATAGGGACGCTAACATGCTCTGGAGCTGCAGGCTCGGATTGGCCTTCATCTTGTATATTGGGTGATGATGATCGTGTGGCATTTATGACCGTTAGACCCCAACTGGGGTCGTGTTCAGCCTGCCTGGTGCAAGTCTCTTTATCTGACGCCACTTCGGCGACTTGCATGTCAATGATGATGGAGTGATGATGACGACACAACACCCATTCCCCGAGTGGAGAAAATCTCCAACCCGACCGGGAATCGAACCCGGGCCCCCTGCGTGGCAACCAACCACGCTGTCCACTGGACTACGGAGGCGGACTGTATATTGGGTGGTTCACACAGTCTACTCTCAAGCACCCGTATCTCACTTTCCATTACACCCTCCCTAATGCGTTTACATCCAGGTGTCTCACGCAGCTTCCTAGTTTGTCTGACAATAATTCTGCACGACACATTTCAGCTATCTCATCATCATGGTACTGTGCTCCGGTTTTAGGAGCTCTTTCGTCTATAACTTTCTCCTCATCCTGCTGGTAGTTGTCAGGATGGGATTTACGCATATAGAGTCTCTTACCTGCATAAGACGTGAACTCGCCGCCACAACTGTCGCAGGCAGTGTCGCCATCGCCCTTCCTCTGGCAGCGCCTAAGATGTTGTTTGCTCTGGGGTAACATTCCAGTGCTAAAATCTATATTGCACTGTTTGCATCTTGAGAAATTCTCGTCGTCTCCACCACTAGTACTTCTTGTTGCTACATTAGATAGGCCAGGAGGATTATTTCCATTCCTGGCCTGACTTCCTATGGTTGGGAGACCCTCACATGGGCGTCTTCCCATCCGAGGCACATTCCTTCTAGACGTTGCGTTAAAAGGTTGCCCTCACGGACAAATATTACTTCAATAGAACAGCTGACACACATTTCAGAGAACAGCTGATCAATGCACTCTACCATTATCTCTTCTTGACAACTAATTAAATATTTAGTTAAAATTAGGTCTTGGTCTCATTATTAACTGTTCTGTGCGAGTTCATTGCCACACTTAGAAGCACGGAAGGACAGGTTTCTTTCACACTGGAAATATTACTTCCCACAAACGGCAGTGAGACAAAATTAAGCGTGCAGTGCACAAGCATTTCCTAAGCTACAAATGTGATAAGATTTTCTTACAGTAGTGTGGGTGGTTCTATATTAGGCGAGCTGCGGGGGCTATTCGCTACAAAGCAACTCAACATTTAACAAAATTTTCCAAACATCTAATAATAAAGTCTGAATAAAGACCAGAATTAGCTTCAAGGAAGTTAAACACTCTCGACAATATTAAATTTGTTTCGATGGTAGCTGGCTGATGGTCAAAATTTACCTCACAAAAAACTATCTTAACAGTTTCTAAAACTGGTTGGAATTTACCCAATATTTCCCCGAATTACAGAAAACAAACTTTGTTTCTTATATTTATTAACTGAATCGAAGGGATTTATCGAGGCAAATGGCCCCATGCACAGTGTGGAATGATAATTACTGTTCACTCTAAAACTGTTCAGTGGTACAAAAAGAAGGAAAAAAAATTGCGAAGCGCGAAGAAATTTCTTAACAAAACTACACATAAAATTAATGCATTTCTTATCCTACAGCAGTTGCAGGTAATAGAGGCTTAGAGCCCCATTATCTATCACAGTCCATTGTGTGACCTCAGCCAAGCCAGAAACTAACTCTAAAGCCGTTACAAACCCCATTTAAAATCTACATAAAATTCTTTGGCGAATCATAAACTGACGCGAATTCAATTTAGAATGAAATCATAGCAACATCAAGAGCGTGAGAGCTTAATTTCGAGGTGGTGCTATTGTGCGGCCAACGCCACGCCAAAATGTAAGTTAACAAGCACAAAGAATTTTTCCAAATTTACAAGATTTTTCCACAAACTATACATGAAAAAGAAATACATTGGAAAACGTTCTTGATGATCTATGAATTATTTCTGTAGTTACCCACGGAAAGAATTTAGAGCAAGATGACCTAATTTGACTAACGGAAATCTTGCAAGTCCGTTGTCTCCCCATTCCTAGCGAAATTTGCCAATAGATAAAATTCCTGCTGTTGCAGTTTAGTTATCCCCGATACATGCAACATTTCTATTAACATTTCTCCCCACAAATATAGCATTTTGGCGCAATTTCTTACCACTTAACTGCAAAGCTGAACAGCACCCTCAGACACTCGTCTTGACATCATGGTAGGCAGGCAACAACTATTACACCCCCGCCAACGTCTCACTTTCCCCTGAACTCCCGCTCTGATTGGCGAAACGCAGTGGCCCCAGAGGACGAATTCCTTTGCTCGGTTCCGCACTCCCTACTCGTCCAATATCGACCAGCCATCCACAAACTGAACATCTTTGAACCTCCCACTAGCTAACTACCTCATCTTTGCCAGCAGAAGCAGACGATTTCTATACTACTGCTACAAACATGCAAACCTTACCTTGGGATACCTGTAAGCTATAATTACTTCCACTCATCCTTTCTCACACTCAGAGGAAGGAAAAGGATAAGCGTGTGCCATGAAATCTTGTATTGCAGGATGAAATAAATCAACACACCTGTACCATCTCCACTTCCACGTCACACCACATCGAAAAATTAAATTGTAACTCAGAAGAATAGTGCCTACATGTCCTAGGGCTCAATATTACTTGAATTCACAAGGATTTCAAATTACTCAAAGTGCAAGCATAATGAAAATAGAGTGGCTATTGACTGAGAAAGCAATGTGATGATACAGCAGTAACGTCACAACGTGTCGAAGGCGTTTGACTCGTTGGACCATGCCGCCCTCTGCCCTGTGCTGAGGACACATGGCCTACCGGGGAATTCATAGAATACGTCGAGGGATGTGAAGAGGGCAGAACGACGACCATCATGGGTGGCGTATGGGTGTCCGTGACTGTGCTGCCTTCCAGGGGAGTAAGGCAGGGCGATTCTCTCTCTCTCTCTCTCTCTCTCTCTCTCTCTCTCTCTCTCTCTCTCTCTCTCTCTCTCTCTCTCCTGTTTAATTTCGCCGTCGACTATGTTCTAGCGCAGCTGCTGTCCCATATAGGCATCCCAGTCTTGGGCTGCCAGGTCAACGCGGTGGCGTTTGCGGATGACGTCCTGCTTTTCACGTCGACGAAGGGTGGATTGCAGTTCCTCATTAACACAGCAGTCGCAGCCCTCGACCATCTGGGGCTGCAAGTGAACGCGAAGAAGTGTTTCTCCCTCACGCTTGTGGCCTCTGGCTGCGAAAAGAAGGTGCAGGTCGATAGCACAATCGCCTTCTCAGCCGGCCACACCAGCATGCTCGCACTGCGTGTGGGGGAGACCTTCCAGTACTTGGGACTGCAGTTCTCCACTTCTGGCAGGTGTCTCTTCAACCCGAGGCACGAAATGGGGGCACAGCTGGACGTCATTCTCCCATGCCCTGTACCACGGCTTCGCCCTGAGTCGCATCCGCATCAGTGTGCTCAAGGCCCTAGGCATCCGTGTCTGCGCCACTGTGAGGGGCTGGTTCCGCCTCAAAAAGGAAACCCTTGTGGGCTACTTACACGCACCAGTAGCTTATAGTGGACTCTGCATACCATCCTCTCGCTGGGTTGGTCTTTCCCTGAGGCGGAGTGGACTCTTCACCCTGGAGCGACTCTGTGCACCGGCCACCAATGCTGACTTGGGGCGTTGTGTCGTGAGATCCCGGCGCTCAAGGGGCGCCTGACCTGTGATGAGCGGCTACTGCAGACATCAGTCCAAGTCGGGGAGATGTGGGCGGCGCGACCTCACGCCACAGTTGATGGGACAGCACTGAAGCCATCGGCATAAACACCCGGCCAACACAACTGGTTGCACGACACCAGCCGCCTACTTTCTGGCCGCGACTTTGTGTCCTGTGCAAGGACGCGCATGAACGTCTTGTGCCCTCCAAGGCGCGGAGAAGTCGCGGCCGAGATCAAGAGAAGTGTCAGGCAGGGTGCAACGCCATCGAAACCGCCAACCCCGTGATCCAGACATGTTGGTGGACGAGTCAGGTCTGCATTTGTCGGCAAGACGCGGTTGTTAACTACGTCGCGCGCGGCCTGGCACAAAAGGGCTTTGAAATCTCTGTGGAGCCCCACCTCTGGACACCTGGAGGGCCCTGGGAAGCTGAACCTCATGGCGGTGGAGGATGGCGTTGCCCAGGTGCTTGATGCACAGGTAGTCAGCGACCATCTCGACCTCGACTTGTGCCACCGCCAGAAAGCGGCAATATACGATGTTCCTAAGGTGAGGCGTGCAATCACACCTTTGTGGTGTGGCATCGATGGTATTAAGTTCTCCATCATCTGCCCTACAGTTGCTCCTGCTGGGGCTCAAACCCCGGAACCTCATGGTCATCGCCACGCGGGTTCTCATCTGGACGTTGGCCACCTATGCACTCATTGGAAAATGACACCCAAGAGGCCGATGTACTGCGTCAGCGTTGGCTTAGGAGTTGGTTACCTTCTTCTTCCCTGACCCTTGGGGCCCATCACAGAGGCAATACCTTCTTTATTCTCTACCCTGTCTTTCCTCTTTCTCTTCGTTTCTATACCCTCTCTGTTCTCTGAGAGTCCAACAGAAGACTCCATTGTTACGTATGTTTATGTATTATGTGTTGTTATATATATTTTTAGAATTTGTTACTATCTAGTTGTTATACATATATATAGCTCTCCTCATCAAGAGATGGATGTATTTCTGTAAAAACTGTCAAGAGACAGACATATAATTGTACTTTGCTTATTCTCTCGTGAATAAAGACTGCTGAAATAGCCAAACAGCCTCATAAAATATTGATGTTGCATTTGCAGCAGGGTTAATGGCTGGAGTAACTACGTCTCTCTGCGGCCTGCCTTCAGGGCCCATGGCCTTCAGATTGAATTCATTGGGTATGTCTGGGACTGCTATGTGGCGAGCTCCACGGTGATATGTGGCTCTGGGAAGTCAACAAGTCTAGTGCGACCTTTCAGAGGTGCCAAACAGGTTGATGCACTTCCCCAATCCTTTTCAATATGTCCCTGGACCTCATGCTAGCCAGCCTCCCCGACTTTGGGGCCTGCAACTTGGGACGGCATGTTAATGCCGCTGCCTTTGCTGGCGAGCTGCTCCTCTTTGCCACCACAAGAAATGACCTGCAGGATTTAGTTACTAGTGCAGTATCCACCCTTGGGCACTTGGACCTTGAAGTCAACTCTGCCAAGTGTTTCAGCCTTGTCACATCAGGGTAGGACAAGATGATTGAAGTGGATGCTGCTGTGAACATCAGAGCTGGTAGTGTGGCCATTCCAGCAATGGGTATTGAGTCAGTTCCGACACCTTGGGATTGACTTCTCTCCGGGTGGCAGGACACTTTTCAACCCGAGGAAGGAGGTCGAACAACAGCTACAGCTCCTGACATCGGTGCCACTAAAGCCACAGCCACAGCTCTGCACACTTGTAGTTCCTGGTCTTCATCATGGTTTGGCGCTCTAGAGGACTCAGCTGAGGGCCCTATCTCCTATGGATGCCTGTGTGTGCTTAGCCATTAGATCTTGGCTGCACCTGCCTGCAGACAGTCTCATCTGATACTTTCATGCCCCTGTTCCATCTGGGGGGCTGGGGGTGCCATCTGCCCATTGGTTGGCTCAACTTCTTCACAGAAGGCGTCTTATAGGTCTTCCCTTGGAATTGCTGATGAAGATCTTATGCAGGGCGGTATCAAGTGGGAGCTGCAGAGGCTGGACCAGCAGTTGAGGTGGCGTGGTGACGTTTTAATTAAAAAATAACTAAAATAACTACTAACTGGGGTGCTGCTGGGCAGAACGGCTCCATGCCTCTGTGGATGATGCAGCGTTAAGGAAGTTAGCCCAAACACCAGGGCAACAGGACTGGGTTTCGAACATCAGAAGCTTCCTTACAGGCCACGACTTTATCAACTGTATCCGTGTTCGCATCAATGCTTTGCCCACTCAGGCAAGGCTTCAGTGTGGGCGCGGTGGTGACAAAAGATGTCGGGCTGGTTGCAATGCCATGGAGACTGCTAATCATCTGGTTCAATCATGCTGGCAGAGTCATGAGGCCCGCGTCAAGAGGCACGATGCCTTTGTCTCTTACGGGTTTTGACATCCTTGTTGAACCTCACCTCAGGACATCAGAGGGTCTCTGCAAGCCAGATGTAGTGGCAGTCTACGGCTATGCAGCCTATGTCGTAGATTTCCAGGTTGTAGGAGACCATCTTGATCTCGACCTTTGTCACCAAAACAGTTGTGGTCTACGCTCACCCCGCTGTCCACCAGGAACTGAAGTCCAAGTTTACCACCGCCCAGCAGATACACATCATCAGCCACAATTAATTGGCGTGGTGTCTGGGTGCCAGAATCTGCAATGGCTCTTTGGGGGGGTTAGGATCCTCTGTTCCAACTGGCGACGATGGCAACGCATGTTCTTCTGAGCACCATCATTGCCGCAAGGCGGTTTGAGCAGATGACAGCTGTTAGCAGCTCGATGTCACGTACTGACATTGGGTAAGGCATTTTTTCTTTAATGTGCTGCTGCCTGGCTTGTTAAAACAGGCACAATGTCCACTTTAATTCTGTAATAAGTGCAGATGTACCTTTTGTTTTTTTTGTCTAAGTAAACCATCTAAATTTTGTAAACCCACTGTGTGGGTAGCTGTACATACTTATATCCTGTATTTGCACATTTTGCAAATAAAGCGGCTTTTATAGCCAAATGCCTTATGTAATTAGTGTCATGCTTGAATGGATTAATGAGATTCCAGATGTCTTAATCATTTGAGCAACTGAGTTTGAGAAGCAGCTCCAGTAGCCGAATAGATCGTTTGATCACATGACACTGCTGTGCTCTCATTGGATGAGATCATAGGGTTGAAGGTGGGGGGAAAAAGTAGACCACCATTGTCCAGAACACGTCTGGACCTGCCTGGGGTGGGGGTCGGGTGCAGGCAAGTCTGGACCTGCTGAGGGGGTGGAGGGCTAGGGGTGTTTACGCTCCCTGCAAGTGCGCCTGTGTTAAGCTGTCAATTGTGTTTTGTTTGTTCTGTCCTTCCGTAAGGACGGGTGGTGGCACACTTTAATTAGTGGTCAGGCAAACAAGTCTGGATCTGCCTGAGGTGGGGGTGGGACTTACCACCGTGGATGGGGGTGGGGTTTTCCCAGCCCCCATTTTGGATATCACATAGTTAAAGGTAAAAAAAAGAGTGCTCGTACCCTACTGCTCACAGGATACCTGGTGCCTCCACCAATCAATGTCTCACTGAAATGAAAGCAGGCTTGACTTCAAAGGCAGGGTTGTCAACTGAACACAGCACTTATACTGAAAGCAGGTTTATTGTGAACTCAAACATACACGCAGCACTGACAGCCTCTCGGGCAGAATGCTCTGCTATTTATACGCAGACAGAGTGTACCAGAACTTAGAATAGTTAACATAAGAAACATGTAGAACATTCTGGAAATGATAATTACAAGGAAAAAAATTTCCTGGTGAATGGGATTGAACCAATGATATTCAACACTGCAATCGATGATGCTATCCATTGGGCTACACCGTCAGTTGATTAACGTGGGGTCTCGTGGCAATGTCGTCACTGAAACAGTGAGCAAATTTGAAAAATAGTTTAAAGGCTATTATATATTGTCCTTCAAAGTAATTGTAAAATAACCTTTCTCCAGAACTTCTGATGATTCTATTTTCCAGACATTGTCCTTTAAATAACAAAAGTCCTTCAAATGTGACTCTTTACTGCCTGCTTTGACTGACCCCATGCATTTGGTAAGAGCAACCTTTTCTTCAATTCGGTAATTACTAGGAAACCCTTTCATAACCAACTTTTTGCAAACAGTAATATATTTTTGCAAAAGTGTTTTACAGGCTATTTGAGCTCATATTGGTATCACATTTGAAGTTATAATTGAAGGTTACATGAGCTTAAATCACAAGGGGGGAAAACAATGGCCCCAAGTAGCTCACTTTTTCATATTAATGTTGACAGATTACTTTATCCATAATCAGTTTTTATAAAGTTGAAGATTTGAAAATTCAAAATGTTTGACGTACCAATTAAATGTAGTCTCCTACAATGCGTCTATGGAAGAAAGTATGCGTAGTAAATGAACGAAATGCTTCTTGACTGCAACAAATAAGCCAGTACCAGAACAACCTCTCGTGGCCAGCATGTGAACTAAAAGTTCTGTCCGCACAGAAGGAACTTACGCTACCTGTCGGAATGCCATAGTACAGGGTGATCAATCTTCAGTGCAACTGTCTTTGCGGCGTGCGACTTGTCGGCAGCTGCAGGACACGGCACAGTAGCGCGATACGGCAAAGACGAAACGTCTATGGAATATTAACGGGGTTTTAATACGTTATTCACTAGACTAAATTGAAAGTCACAGGATTTATTTGCTACTAAGATTTTACAATCGTGCTAAAGTGTAAACGTTTCCTAAGTTACTCGTATTTTCATACAAACAAATATTGAAATGAAGGAAGCAAAAAATAGTAATGTTCAAATGCCAAAGTCGTGAACCTTTTTCCAACTTTAATATCCCACAATTAAGTTTAAATAAGAAAATAAAGATTATGGTTCAAATGTCTGTACATTCAGAAATGAATCTTTTCTAACCAATCAATGTAAAGAAAATATTTCAGATTTGTTCCTAAGACATATTTAATGCAATCAACAAATATTTCTAAAAGTGTCAACACAACGAAACATTTCACAATTTACGTGACAAAAGCAGAAAACTGAACTAAAACTTTCCAATATCCAGATAGATGCGTCAGTCAAATAAGAGATTCAATTACAGTTCTTTTAATCGAAATTCAAAAACTTTACTTTTGACATCTTCTTACTGAGAATGTGGTTTTGTCTACTAAAATTATTTGTTCTTGCTTCTAAAAGATGCGTTCACATGGCACAGATGTAGCAACAATGGGCCGTATGAATAAAATGGAGTATCTACTTTATACTCTGGATTCCAGAGAACATACTCAGATTCGCATGAGTAAAGTGAGTCGGAGAATATACTTCAGCCGAGTATGTTCTCAGCGTGAGTAACGGGGTGGGAGAAGTTACTCACAACAGAGAACATTCTCCAATTTCATATGAATAAAACTGCAGAAGTTTCTCACGACGTGAGAACATTCTCAGATTTCTGGAGTGAGCTCTATGGCATACTCCGCGCTGAGTAACTTCTATTAAGGTTACGTTTTACTGAGGTTTATAATAAAAATTACAACAATTTTGTTACTTAGAAGGCAAATATTATATGTAGCCTTTAAGAAATACGAGGCAATCTATAAAGTTAATACAAATAAAAACATTTTGTTGAGTATCTTCCTTCGGAAAAATCGTGTGACACTTCCAGCATTTTATACAGTGACGAGAGTGATGTAAGAGGTGTTTTCATTACCGACATAAAAATGAAACACAAATGGATTCAGCTGCGTGTTTACTCATTTGTTTGGCGTGTATATTTACAGTTGTAAACAGTCACATAGCAAAATAATATTGTTTTAAAATAGGATCTATTAGTAAGACCTTATGATGTTAGTTCCAAATAAAGTGTATCCCAGGATTTCACAGTTTCTATCACAAAATAAATGTTGCTGCAATACCAGGTAGGCCTACTGAGGTAGCTACTGTTTCTATCCAAACCGGTTGGCTATTTATGATGCGTTTTTTGACTTCGTAATCTTAACTTCTGTCATGTTAGAAGTAAGTAAACACGACAGGAAAATTAATAACCGATTAATTACATACCTAGCAGCGTGTTTCTTGTTCAAAATCGCATGGCCTAACGCTTATGAGCAAACCATTGGGTGTCATATTTAACAAGGCGTATCTCATGTTAGAACACTCCTACAGCATTCCACATTGTGACAGATGAATATGTGATGCATTCTTATTATATCGTTCGCAAATTGTACTAACCCTACTTCATTAACAAACGAGTTTCTCGCGTGACGAAACTTTTGTATCGCCAGCAGAAACATTTTCGTAAAAAGTGCATATTTAGTCTTTATAATATGCTCCTTCACAACAAACTAATATCTAAACACAGTCCAGTTCTTTCTCAACACGTCGATGCCTTCTCCATATTTGTACACTTAATAATTTGCCTAATTGGGCTAGTTTAAAGAAATACACGATTGGACAGCTGATCTGTGGCGGGCATGACACGCGGAGAACTTACTCAAGTAGGAGGGGAGGTAGTGAGAATAAACTACCTGCTCAGAGCATATGCTTTGAAGTTTTTATTCATACGCATTTGAGAACTTACTCAGAGAACGTTCTTTTGCTCTGAGCATCTTCTCTGAAGCATATGCTCAGTTTTATTCATACGGCCCAATGCATAAACATCACTTCGCAGTTTCGAATAATGTTGGAAACAATTTTCGGTGTTCATTCCACTAAAGAAGAGGTTCCTCAGTTTGGGGCAGCAGCTGCATGACAACGTATTTGTCGACTTCAGTTATTCTTGCTGCTCTTGGATTATCCGTCTGGTTTCGAACGACAAGTCCTAGACCTGCGTCGAAAAATCTTCATATAAAACTTGATGTACCGCTCTTCTCAGCTGACTGCTGTGCAGATTTAGAAAGTCCCGTTTGCGTTGTCGACTTCCGCAACCTGCAACATTTGTTCATTATGCTTGGAAAAAAACTTTTAACGATCGTCCTGCTTTGACTCAAATCCTTATCCTTTGAAACGGGTGTCAAGGAACGTTGCTTTCCATAGAGGTTTCAAGTTATGATACCTCTTCGATATTTTCTCCTTTAGTACCCACTGAGACAACTACCAAGAGAGAAAATGTTCCCATATGGATATTTCTCTGAGGTGATCCAGATGTTTCAGTAATCCTTTATGAAGTGCACTTCAGATAAAGTAACACGTGAAACTTCCTCAAAACACCGAAGGACCTCACAGCTTTTCTCGGTTGTAGCCCAATCTTCAAACCTCAGTTGAAGGGCAGCATAATTCAAAATTCCGCTTGGCGCGACAGGGAACACTCTAGCGTTAAAACTTCAAACCCATTGCACGCCTGGGCGCTGTGTCGAACTCACCCAGGCAGACGGACAGCAGAACGCATGTTAATGGTACCTTGCGTCCGATACCTGAATCAAAAGTTTCGTTGTTTCGAAACAGCGCCGATTAAGGTTTCGACTCAGTCGAACAGTTCGCCGAGTTGACCCAGAGTCGAAACATCAACTCAGTAACCAATTCTATTGCAGACGCCATGTGTGTAACAGACTGATTCGTAGAGCGTTGAACACTTGAATCAAACACTTCAGAAAATGAATCTTGCTGTCCCCCCTGATTGTTGCTGTTCTTCACTTTGTTTTGGATCATCATCGCTGGATGTTCTTAAAACCGCAGCTTTTTGTATCAGTGATTGTTTTGCTCTGTTGTAGACTTTTCCGACAGAAATGCTTGCTTTTTAAATCTTGGATCAAGCAAAGTAGCTTCGGCCAGTATAGCTCTATCCTCAATATGTCTGAATCGTCTGTCAAGTTCGTCCTTGATTTTCGCAATAACGTACAATACTTCTCTAGGTTTGTTGGCAACTTCGTATTTCTCACAATGTTTCTTCAAGCACCGAGAAAATAGGTTTCGGTCTGTTACTTGTTTCTCAGAGCTTACATCCTCAGTGATATGAAAAAAGCTTTAAAATTTTGCACATTTCTTCGAGCACGTCGAAGTTTTCCATTGAAATTGCTAGTGCAGGATTAATTTTTGCTAAAGTTGCAACAATAGCTTCCCTGCTCTTCACTGCACTTTCAAACATTGTCAGGGTTGAATTCCATCTCGTTTGAACCTCTTGTTTGAGAGAGTGCTCTGTAATACCCATATCTTTTTGCACTTCCTTTAATTTCGTTTGAAATATTCCACTGCTGTTTTCACTTTTATTTGGAGCTCTTTTATTTCAGCTATTGCATTTTGCATGACAACAGTGTGTATGCGAAACATGGAATACTTTGCCACTGTATCTTGCAGCTGAAATCATATTAGCGGCATTGTCCGTCACAATTGCAACAATTTTGTTGTCAATTTCCCACTCTTGACAAACCCGCCTTATTTCATGGGAGATATTTTCGGCCGTATGTTTTTCATTGGATGCGAAACAATCGAGCAATGCACTGCAAGATTTAGGGGTTTCATCCAAATAGTGCACAGTTATTGCAACATAGTTTTCGCTAGCAGCCGAGGTCCAACTGTCTGTACTAATAAAGCACGCTACAGCTTGAGACAAGTTTGCTTTTACTTTGTCTTTCACACTATTGTATGTTGAATCCAACAGGGCGTTAGCGAGAGTCTTTATCGAAGGTAATACATAATTTGGATTTAGATTATGTACCAGTTCTCTAAATTCCGGCTGTTCAACTATTCTGAATGGGTGAAACTGTTTCAAAATTAATTTCAGAACAATCCCGTCCAAAATTTTTTGCTTCTACACTGGTACGGGTCTCGTAACGACACCACTAATTGTGGTTTGTCCAGTTGTTTTTAGGTTGGTGGCTGCGTCGGTTCTTTGGTTGACGGTACATAAGATGCTGAGGCACTACGGAAGACGTTGAAAATAACGGTGTTCTCCACTTCGTCTTCAGTAATGAGTTGTGGATCTTTTGGTATGAGATGAACAGTCGGATGCTTTGTTTTTGTGTGTCTTGCTAAATTGGAAGTCGTTACAGCTTTGAAAGAATAAATACTAGAAAATATTTCCAGGTAACACTTTTCTTTCGCTTATCACGATCCATTTTAAACACACTCTCTTAACACTGTAAAACGCACAGATACACAGAAGACAATACACTTCTGAAGACAAATATGCAGACATCCTCATTTGCTGCTCTTTTCAGAAGAGCCAACAAAGGAAGAAAAATAATGAACATGTTCTCTCACTCAAAGTTAAGGCAATCATTTACTTTTTCAGCGGATTATAGTATGTTTACAATAGTTTTCAAAGATCTGAAACACTTTTAAAATAATGTATAACATATTTGATCCAATCCAGGTGAGGTGCCGGTCTAGGGTTAGTCCTAGATATTTTGCCGTCCGGGTCCAAGGGATTGGGCCCTCCGTAATTCGCACCTGTTGGAGATTCGGCGGTATCCTCTTCCTTGAGAATGATGGCCTGGCTTTTTTGGGTTTTATATTTCAGACGCCTTTTGGTTGCTCATGTGCCTTGTGCGTCGCAGGCTCTTGGGAGACGGTGTCTCATTGTCACCGCGTTCATGCTTCTCGTGTAGACGGCTGTATCGTCCGCGTATAGTGCGAGCGACACTCCCTCCACCTTCGGCGTGTCGGCCGTGTATAGGGTGTACAGCAGAGATCCTAGTACTGACCCCTGCGGCACTCCGGCGTGAATTGGTCTGGCGGTTGATATGCCATAACCTGCTCGCACGTTAAACGTTCTGTCCTTGAGGTAGGACGCGATGAGCTTGACATGTGGCGTCGGTACCCCCAGCACAAATAGTTTGTACAGAAGGCCCTCGTGCCACACAGTCAAATGCTCTGGAGACGTCGAGGAGCACCGCCCCTGTGTACTCCCGTCTCTCCAGTGCGCGCATCGCGTCCTCTACAGGGCGCAACAGTTGCTGCGGGGTGCTGTGCTTACTCCGGAAGCCGAACTGTTCAGGGGGGATTATGTCTTCGGCGTTCGCATGTTGCATCAGCCTTTTAAGATATAGTCTTTCAAAGACCTTTGAAACTGCCGGAAGGAGGCTGATCGGCCTATAGTTCTGCGGCAGTTTCGGGTCTTAGCCCTGCTTAGGGATGGCTACCACCTCAGCGTGTTTCCATGCCGTAGGGTAGTCGCCAGTTCTCAGAACATGGTTGAAAATGGCTGTAATTTGTGGGATTTCACTTGGTGGTAGTTGCTTTACCCTCCGTTCTCCACCATGTCACCCCCCCCCCCCCTTTCGTGCATTTAGGTATTTAAGCTCCAGTTAATCATCAATGGGGTCGTCTACCGGGGTGAAATTTTGTGCAAATGCATCAGCCAGGGCACTGGCCTTGGCATCGCGTTCGCTTATTACCTCAGCGCCGACTTGCAGGGGTGGGGTGCGTTGTCCCTTCCTTTAGAAGCTCTTGATCATTTGCCATGATGACCCATCATCAATTTGGAGGGTGGCTATTTTACCCGCCCAATCCCTGTCTCTGTGGGCGTCCACCGCTACCTTGAGCTCCCTCCTGAGCCTGTTGAGGTGGCACTTCGTCGCAGGGTTTATAGTTAACTGCCACTCACGAAAGACCCGGTTTTTCGCCGCTATGGTGTCTAAGAGTTCCGGTAGGAGTTGCCTAGAATAGTCTATGGGTTTTCTCGGGCCTCTGGGTGACGCTGCGTCCAGTGCCTGAACGGTAATCTGGGTAAACTTTCTGATGCACTCGTCCGCCCCTGCGTGTTCTGGGTCTGGGATAGTATTTAGTGGTCCGTGTACTCCTTCACGGAATTGTTACCAATTTACCCTTCCCAGAGGCTTACGGTGACGAGTTCGCCATTTGCCTCCAGATCAAAAATTACGGGTAGGTGGTCGGACGAGAGCGCTACCCGTCTTGTGGCTACTGTGTTGTTGCCTACTCCTCTTAGCAGTGCAATGTCCAACACATCTGGTGGTTCCCCGTTACTGGGTTAGTACGTGGGGTCGTATGGCCCCAGGGCTATCGCATTGTCTCGCCGTACCACTTTGAGTAGGCGTCGTCCACGAAGGTTGGTGACTAGAGTTCCATTCGGCATGTTTCGCATTAAGGTCACCCGCGATGAAGATTCTGCCGCGGAGTGACAACAATGCCACAAAGTCCGTTGGATCGAGTGGCCTTCCTGGTGAGCGATAGGTCGACACAAACGTGATTTCACCTAAAGTAGTCGTCACGATGATGGCCGTGGCTTCAAGTGTACGAAGTTGTGGGAGCCTGATGACATGGTGTTTCAGGCAGTTCTTTATATACACCGCCGTGCCACTCCGACTGTCAGCCTATCTGTGCAGTGGCAAGTGAAAGTGGCCGCACGCACGGAAACCCCAGGTTTAAGCTTAGTTTCCTGGACTAGGCAAGTATCGATTGCTTCATCGCGGAGAAACTGCCTGAACTCCCCGTCCTGGGTCGAATGCCGTTCGCGTTCAATGTGCATACTGTTATCCCGTGCGCAGTACTGTTCATTTCTGGTTGTTTCCTGTCGGCTTGGCAATGTTGGCCACTGTTAAGTGTTTGTAATAGCTCAGGGAGTGGTCTGACCAGTTCCTGAACCGTCTGTATCAGGAGGCGTAGTTAGCGAAGTTCTGCTTCCATGTTTGTGGGTTCGATGTGTTCGCTGAGTTGGGGGCCGTTGCTGGGTTCGGAATGGTTTCCCGGATCTATTTCGTCCGGGTGCGCATGTTTCGTCTTCTCATGCGTGTGTGGTGGTAAGCCTGTTGTTGCATTTTCCACCCTCTCCCGTGTTTCGTTTTCCACTCTCTTCCGTGCTATCTGGCTGTAACTGACTCCAGATGTTACCCTCCTGGCCGGCAGGTTATTTTGCCGCTGTTTGAGGTCCGCCTTCTTGAAGGCTTCGGGACCTCTTTAGCTTGCAACGTGAGCGTTTTTGCAGTTGCAGCATTTAGGGGTGTCCGTCTTTGGGTTTGGACAGTCGCTGCTCTGGTATTGTCCGGCGTATTTAACGCATCTTGGGGGCATCGTGCAGTACCTTGCGTCCTTGCCACGTGGTTGAAACCCTGGAAGGAGTAACACTGCGGTCTTCGGCCTTTACCCCGGAACTTTTCCACAGCTATGTTGCTCACCTTCGTAATGGTGGTGATTTGGAAGATTTTGCTGTTTTCAATGTTGTCTATTAGGACAACCATAAGCAGAGGAGTGTTTTTGTTGGTTCTGGGTGTCTTCATGCGAGAGACTGCCCTGATCCCAAACCCCATTTCTCAAGTTCTTCCTTCAGATGGTCGGGGTCCTTCTGGTAGGGAAGTCTGCGGAATACCACCTTGAGAAGCCGCATTGGCTCTGTGCAGTGTGTGTAGGAGTGTAAACCCTCCTCCTTTATTTTGGTGGTAACCGTATATGTGTGTCTACCTGCAACTCTGACTTGTGCTGTAGTTGCGCACTTTAGGAGGGCCTGAAGCTTCCTATACTCTTCGTTCCACTTGATTACTCCTGGGGGGGGGGGGGATCGAGGTCGTCTTTTATTGCGGTCGTTCCGCACCCTCTGTGTTAGTGTCCGTCGGTTCGTCTGTGAGGGATACGAATCTGTTTGTTGTGGCAAGTTTCTGTGCCAAAGTATCGCTGCCCTCGTGATGTTTCTTTTTGGGCACTTGGAACCCGTCCTCTGTCAACTGGACTCTTTGCAATGCTTTTGCACCTGCCTGCGAAGCTTTTCTGGTTGTTAGCAGCGCTGGTTTTCCTTTTGTAGGAGCTTTGCCCTGCAGTATGCCCTTCAGGAAGTTCAGGCTTTCCTCGGGGTTAGCGGTGGTCACGTTTGTGTGCGTTGCAGTGGCATGTGGTCGAAAATGAGTCGGCGCCGTTTCTTTCTCACGGGGGTTCTATTGTCATGTTTGGCTTGTCCGTGGTGTTCTCTACACGATTTGGTGATTTCTGATCAGTTTCCCCTGTTGGTAGGCCCGTATCAGCCGAGTTATTTTGGCTCGCGAGGTCGCAAAAGGGTGCGCTCTGTTTGCGTCTCCCATCGTTTCTGTCACATTAATCGGGTTCTCCGGGGTGAACTGTTCGTGGTTTTAGGTGGTTTTCGTTCTGTTTCCTCCGTTGCCGAGGCCCGTATGGGCCGAATTTGCATGGGTCGCGGCGTCGTGTGTGGCCGGAAGTGTGTCCGCTCCGTTTACGTCTCCCATTGTTTCCGTTAAATGAATCGTGTGGTGCAAGTTGGAGTATACATGGTTTGGTGGTTTCCTAACAGATTCCCCCGTTTCCAGGACCATATTGGCAGAGCTCTCGCGGGTCGCGTAGTTGTATGTGGCCGAAAGTGGGTGCGCTCTGTTGTCTCCCAGCTTTTTTGTTCTGTTGTGTGTTCTCCTGCCTATGCTGAACATAGTCCGGCCGGATCCGCCTATTATCAGGCCTGCGGTGGCCGAATATTCACTGGTCACGGCATCGTGGGTGGTCTGGGGCGGCGCACCATTTGTGTCCCTCGTGGAATTTGTGATGTGTTTTGGGTTGCTTTCATTATGCATTTCACAAATGTGTGGGTTTGGTTCAGATATGGCAATCGTCTGGCACACCAAGGGTGCGTTTTGTATGCTCGCGTCCTTTGTATTTGCGTCCTTTGTGTCCGCGCCGTTCTCGTTTCCGGCCGCCGCCGATGTGTTCACATGAATCCCCTCAGTGTGCTGGGTGTTTGTATGTATCTTTGAAGCATGTCCCCTGGGGAGGCTGAGCCTAACTGCCGTGGACCGTGTAACCCTAGCTCTATCTGGTGGTAGCTGGACAGGAGGTGGCAGCGCCCTTTTGGGCGTTGTGAGTGTAGGGGAGGTTGAAGCTGAGGCCTCCCTTGTGTTATTACTACTCTCTGTTGAGCCTACAAGCGCAATTATTGACCCAACCTCCTGTGGGACTAGTCTCATCTTTCCACCAAGGATCTTCATGTCCGGACGCGTTAAGTTTGACACTGCCAAGGGATTGCCATGTGACGCCTTCGTTGGCACTGTTATTCGTATCCGGCGCCACCGAACGGCCCTAGCGCCTACCACGCACTTGTATCTGGCCAGCGACCAGGCCCTGACGTGGAATTTCCCTACACCTTGGGGGAAGAAGGATAGGCCTCGCGGCAGCTGAAGCGTTCGATTCGACCGGCAAAGCGGCTTGCAGCAGCAAGAAGACGGGCACCAGCCGGCGCCAACCCTCAGCCCGCCAAACGCAACGACAAGTTGCTCAACAGCTCCTCTAGACAGGTCCAGGCATCGTAAAATCTTCTTGCAGCTCCGCGCAAGTTTTTTTAAAAGGGTCCTGTCTGGGTTTATATAGCTGCTGGACCAGCAGCATCCATGCGCCTGCCGCGCCGGACAGCCAATTAGGCACGCGCGGACTCGGCACAGCGGCGCGTGGAGGGGGGAGGCCGCGCTCTGTGGTGGGGGTACTCGCGTCGCGTCAGAAGATCCCGGCGTCTACCCTGGTGCGGCCTGTTTATTCCCTCCGACGCTGCCGTCGTGAGTGTGCCGGTGCGCTCTCTGCGAATGTTTGACAATATTGCGTCCCACGCGGTGCTGAGGTGCAAACCACTGTCACAGTTGACAAATTTGCCGTGTATCCTTATCTCCAATGCTTCTTTACAGACGGAGTCCCAGAAGCCGTTTGCTCGACACAGCAACTTGGTTTGTTCAAACTGGAACGTGTGCTCCTGTTGAGGCTGTGCTCTGCTACTGCAGATTGCTCAGTCTGTTTTCCACATTCGCATGAAATGCTGTAGACCCCTGATGTTCTGAGTCCTAATTTGTCTTTCATGGAGCCCAGCATTTTCTTGATTTTAGCAGTGGGCCGAAAGATGGGCTTGATTTTATTCTTCTCTAGTTTTCTGGCACTCTTTGCCGTGGGCGGTCCAGCATATGGAAGGAACGCCAGGCGTTTATCTTCCTTTTCATTAAGGGTATCTTTTCTCGTCTTACACATCTTGAGAGCGCGTCATATTTGTGTATCATTGTAGCCATTTTTCCGGAAGGTGTTCCTCAGGTGCTGCATCTCAGGTGCTAGACTTTCGTCACATATATCCTGCACTCTACGTACTAGCGTGGTTAGCATGGACTTTAGTTGTGCTGGGGGATGGCAGCTGTTGGCGTTTAGGTACAGGTCTGTAAGTTTTCTTCCGGGAAACTGAGTGTCCCAGTGTGCCGTCTGATTTCTTCATCAGAATATCCAGGAAGGGCAGGCACCCATTTTCTTCTAACTCCATTGTGAACTTTATGTTCTTGTGTACGTTGTTCAAATGGTCGAAGAATTCCTGTCGAGTCTCTCACCATGAGGCCACACCGCAAAAGTGTCGTCCACGTACGGTAGAAGACCTTGGGTTTCAGCAGTGCTGTCTCCAAGGCGATATCTTCGAAGCTTTCCATGTAAAGATTTCCTATTCATGGTGTTAATGGGGATCCCATGTCGACTCCGTCCACCTGTTGGTAAAACTTGCCCCCACACTGATAGTACGTGGTTGTAAGTGCATGGCGGAACAATTCCACTGTCTGTCAAAGTGATTCCCATGTAGGTTCAAGGAGTCTTCTAGCGGTACCCTCGTGAAGAGGGACGTGACGTCGAAATTTAAATGCCCCCCAGGGGGCCCACAGTTCTTTTGTGGGTACGTGTGTGGCGCGCACGGGGCCCCGAGCCGGAGCAGCCTTTCTTATGCCCCAGGCTGCTTCACTTTCCCTCCCGGTTTATGCCTTCGCCCGGAGACGGGCGTATTTCACGAGTTCAGGTGTTTTCTTGTTGTCGTTTCTCTTATTCCTTGGTTCCTTCCTTTCTTACCCTTTGTTTCTGTCTCTCTCTCCTTGTCCTCTCCTCGCCTTCTTCTCCTCATTAGTCTCCGCCTCGGCGTTTGAGACACCTTTCCTTCTTTCTCTTCACTTCCTCTATTCTTCTTCTTTCCTCCCTGTGCGTGTCTGAAGGCCGACCCACGCATTATCATGCGTAGCAGGTGACGGGGTAACGCGTAATTCCCCGCCCCGGGTAGACAAGTAGGGCACGTACGTACCCCCTGGTAAAGGCCAGGCCCAGGGAGGGGTGATTACCCGAGCTGGTACCTTCCGAACATGCCAATTGGTCCCTCCGTCAGTTCTCGGGAGGTGTGACCTGAGGTGTGAACAATCACCTAAGGCGGGCAAGCCCTCGAAGAGGGCCCCCACTAGGAAGGAGCGCGCCATCGGAGACGCCGGTAATCACGGGGGACACTTCCGCAATGACTTCCTTCTCTTCTTCACTGACATTGACCCAGAAACGTAAGATAGACTCGCCTCAGCAAAAGAAGACTCTGCCTAATTTGCCGAAATTTCTTGTTGTGTCGCGCACCGACGGAAAAGACTTCAATTCTGTCAATCCTTTCGTTGTACAGAAAGGTGTTGATGCAATTGCTGGCCCTGTTAAAACCTGTTCGCGTCAGCGCAATGGCTCATTGTTGCTGGAAGTGGACAGTGCTTTCCAAGCCCAGAAACTTATCCGGACTACGTTATTGCACACGTTTCCAGTCAAAGTAGAAGCGCACCGCACACTCAACTCGTCACGTGGGGTAGTTTTTACGAGATCCCTTGACGGGTTGTCTGATGAAGACATCCAATCCTATATGTCCGATCAGGGTGTGACAGCCGTCCACAGGGTGATGAAAAAGGTAGATAACCAGCTGACACCGACTCGTACTGTGTTTTTGACATTCGACAGAGTTGACCTCCCGTCGAAGGTCAAAGCAGGGTATGAAGTTATCTCAGTCCGCCCTTATATTCCAAACCCAACGCGCTGCTACCAATGCCACAGGTACAACCATACCCGTGAACATTGCCCACATGCAGCAAAATGTGTCACTTGTGGTAGGGACGCCCATGAGGGGGATTGCCCACCTCCGTCCCCTCACTGCCTTAACTGCAACGGCGACCATGCGGCTTCCTCTCGCGACTGCCCTGTATATAAGGATGAAAAAATCATTCAGCAAATTCGGGTTACGGAGAAGGTATCGACATCTGCCGCTCGTAAGTTGTTGGCGAGTCGAAAGCCCACTGTCCTCCCAGCGGGTACATACAGTAAGGTACTCACCTCACCTCGACCTACCAAAGATTCCAGTACCCAGACATGTGATTTCACTTTCGCTGACACAGTTGTGCGATCCGCCAGCCCGAAGATTGCCCGTTCCACGTCCCCGCTTCCTCCTGCTGCTTCTAAGGTACAGTCTTCGTCAACATCTAGTAAACCGCGGGCACCTAAACAAGATGCCCGGACCTTGAAAAAGGAACCCGTCCGTGAGGATTTTCTGCGTTCTCAGGCTTCCCAACCGTCAACTGCCTCTTCCCGCCGTCACTCTTCCAAAAGAGCTGACAAGAAAAAGAGTTCCTCTCCTTCCCCGCCGAGGCGTGACCCATCTGTCGCGCCGTCCAACAGTTGCCGGCCTCGGCCGTCTTCTGTTTCACCGGGACGCTCCGTTTGCCGGGCGCCCGGCCCTTTACCGGCGGTGGAAACTGCCCCTCCTGATCAGCTCAGGGAGGTGGCAGGCGCGTCGGTCGAACCTATGGACCACGACCCTTTGCCCCTGGACAGCGATAGCAGTGCTCCCTCGAAATCCGGTCCTCAGCGGCCGTCGAGGTGACCCCGCTCGCTACTTGGCTTTTATCCTTATTTCTTCTCTCATTTTTATCATGGCGCTCCTTCAATGGAACATTCGTCTAATCGGGAGGAGTTAAAATTACTCCTTCGATTGCACTGCCCGCTTCTAGTCTGTCTCCAGGAAACTAAGTTGCGTCCACGTGATCGTGCAGACTTTCCACACTACACCTCTGTGCGGTTCGACCTGCCACCCGTGGAAGGTGTCCCAGCCCATGGAGGGGTTCTGATGCTCCTTCGAGACGACGTCTATTTCCATCCCATTTCCTTGCACACTCACCTACAGGCAGTTGCCGTCCACATCACCTTATCCACATTTACCTTCTCCCTCTGTAACATATATTCGCCATCGTCATCTGCCCTTACTAGGGCAGATGTGCTAAACCTTATTGACCAGCTCCCTTCACCTTTCGTGTTGGTAGGCGACTTTAATGCCCACCACCCCCTATGGGGCTCTCCGGCACCTTGTCCGAGAGGCTCCCTTTTGGTGGACCTTCTCCAACACCTCGATCTTGTCTGCCTCAACACCGGTGCACCGACCTTCCTTTCTGACACAACACACACTTATTCCCATATAGACCTCGCAATATGCACTCCTCAGCTTGCCGGTCGGTTTGAGTGGTATGCACTTTCTGACACGTACTCGAGTGACCATTTCCCTTGTATCATCCACTTCCTACATCACTCCCCATCTCCACGTCCCACCAGTTGGAACATTTCTAAAGCCGACTGGGGGCTTTATTCTTCCATGGCTGTTTTTCACAATCAGCATTTTCCCAACTGTGACAGTCAGGTCGAATACCTCACAGAGGTTATTCTCACTGCTGCTGAACGTTCCATACCTCGTACATCCTCTTCTCCACGTCGTGTGCAGGTCCCTTGGTGGACTGCAGCCTGCCGCGACGCGCTTCGAGCCCGACGCCGTGCCTTACGCACCTTCCGCCGCCACCCAACTTTGGAGAATTGCATCAATTACAAACGTATGA
The DNA here is from genome assembly GCA_026315105.1 of Locusta migratoria. Classification (NCBI taxonomy): domain Eukaryota; kingdom Metazoa; phylum Arthropoda; class Insecta; order Orthoptera; family Acrididae; genus Locusta; species Locusta migratoria. The sequence continues at coordinate 251,127,013 of CM048744.1, read as the reverse complement.
GAGCACAGTGCCGTCGTATCATAAACGACAGCAAGAAAGCTTGCTGGACAGCTTTTACTAGTTCTTTTAACCGTTTTACTCCCTCCACGGTTGTCTGGGGTGGCCTACGCCGTTTGTCCGGCATCAAGGTCCACTCCCCGATTCCTGGCCTGACCGTGGAGAACGCGGTCCTCGTGGACCCAGCTGATGTTTCAAACGCATTGGGTCGTTTCTTTGCGGAGGTTTCGAGCTCTGCCCATTACCACCCTGCCTTTCTCCCTCGCAAACAGGTAGAGGAGGCACGGCCGCCTTGTTTCCGCTCTTTTAATCGTGAAAACTATAACGTCGCCTTCACCATGCAGGAGCTAGACCGTGCTCTCGCCCTGTCCCGGTCCTCTGCTCCCGGGCCCGATTCCATTCATATTGAGATGCTGAAGAACCTCTCTCCTGCGGGCAAGTGCTTTCTTCTTAGTACCTACAATCGCATATGGACTGAAGGTCATGTTCCCACAAGTTGGCGTGAAGCCATTGTTGTCCCCATCCCCAAACCAGGGAAGGACAAACACCTTCCTTCCAGTTATCGTCCCATTTCTCTGACGAGCTGCGTCTGTAAGGTGATGGAACGCATGGTTAACGCTCGGTTGGTCTGGCTCCTCGAATCTCGCCGCCTCCTGACTAATATACAATGCGGTTTTCGTCGACACCGCTCTGCTGCTGACCACCTCGTTACGTTGTCGACCTTCATTATGAACAACTTTCTAAAGAAGCGTCAAACAGTAGCCGTGTTCTTCGACTTGGAGAAGGCATACGATACCTGTTGGAGAGCGGGTATTCTCCGCACATTACACAGATGGGGCCTTCGGGGCCGCCTTCCTCTTTTCATTCAAGCGTTTTTGGCGGATCGCAAGTTCCGGGTACGGGTGGGCTCTGTTTTGTCAGATACCTTTTGCCAGGAGAATGGGGTACCACAGGGCTCCGTCTTGAGTGTGGCGCTCTTTGTCATTGCAATCAATCCGATCGTGGACTGCCTTTCAGCCGACGTCTCCGGATCTCTCTTTGTTGACGATTTCGCAATTTATTGCAGCGCCCAGCGGACGTGTCTCTTGGAGCGTTCTCTCCAACGCTGTCTTGACCGTCTATATTCCTGGAGCATCGCAAACGGCTTCCGATTCTCCACTGAGAAAACTGTGTGTATCAATTTTTGGAGATACAAGGAATTTCTTCCACCTTCTCTACGTCTCGGCCCTGTTGCTCTCCCTTTCGTGGAGACTACGAAATTCTTGGGACTCATGTTGGATCGGAAACTTTGCTGGTCCACACACGTGTCCTACCTGGCTGCCCGTTGTGCCCGATCCCTTAACGTTCTTCGTGTCCTCAGTGGCACGTCATGGGGAGCGGATCGTACCGTCCTGCTTCACATTTACCAGGCCATTGTTCAGTCGAAGCTCGACTATGGAAGCCATGTGTACTCTTCAGCACGGCCGTCGATTCTCCGCCGTCTCAACTCTATCCACCATCGTGGATTACGTTTGGCGACCGGTGCATTTTATACCAGCCCTGTTGAAAGTCTGTATGCCGAGGCTGCTGTATTACCCTTGACCACTCGACGTGACATACTCTTGTGTCGGTATGCATGCCGCCTACGGTCGATGCCCAACCATCCCTCTTACAGATTATTTTTTGACGACTCACTCGATCGCCAATATCAGTTGTCTGCGATTGCCTTGCTTCCACCGGGAGTTCGGTTTCGCTGCCTGCTACAGCGGCTCGATTTTACCCTTCCTTCCACCCTTCGGTTGAGCGAAAGCCCATTGCCACCGTGGCATCAGGCCCAGGTTCACACACACCTCGAACTTAGTTCGCTCCCCAAGGAGAGCACTCCGGATTTGGTATACCGCTCGAGGCTTGTCGAACTCCGTTCGCGGTTCGATAATGCCGTATTTATTTACACTGATGGTTCCAAGAGCACTGCCGGTGTCGGATCTGCCTTCGTCGTCGGGGACAACCGGTTCCAATACAAGCTCCCTGACCGGTGCTCCACCTTCACGGCTGAGCTTTTCGCCCTCCACCAGGCCGTTTTGTATACCTGCCGCCACCGCCAACCTTTCTATGCCATATGTTCTGACTCCCTTAGTGCCCTGCAGAGTCTTAAGGACCCTTTCTCGAACCATCCTCTCGTGTATCGGATCCAACGCTCCTTCCAGTTGCTGGCGGATGACAGATGTCACGTTTCTTTCCTGTGGGTCCCTGGCCATGTGGGTGTGCCCGGGAATGAGGCCGCCGACACAGCAGCCAAGGCAGCAGCTCTTTTACCTCGCATGGCTACCTTTTGCGTCCCATCGGACGATGTTCAACGTGCTCTTCGCCGGAGTATCGTGTCGCAATGGCACAGTGTGTGGCTTTCACTGTACAACAATAAATTGCGAACTGTCAAACCGATCCCGACCGCTTGGAGGACATCCTCACGCCCCTCTCGGCGGGAGGAGGTCATCCTGGCTCGGTTGCGGATCGGTCATTGCCGTTTCAGCCACCGTCACTTGCTATCCGCCGAACCTGCACCGCTATGCTCCTGCGGTGAACTGTTGACAGTGCGACATGTTTTACTGACTTGTGTTAATTTTAATCATCTCCGTGTAGCCCTTCACTTTCCGTCTACTCTGGAGGAAATTTTAGCTGATGACACACGAGCAGCTGCTCGGGTTTTGCGTTTTATGAACTTGGCCAACCTATCCAAGGATATTTAACCCTTTTAATTGTCTTTTATCTTTCGTTTTTAGCCTCTTGCTGATGTTCTGACAGTCACCATTTTTTGAGATCATAGCGAATCAATGTTCTTAGCTGGGCGCTAATGACCATAGAAGTTGTGCGCCCTAAAACCACAAAAAAAAAAAAAAAAAAAAAAAAGAAATTTAAATGTATATCAGTTTTATCAAGCCGTTATTTCTTAACAAACTCTGTGGAATTCATGATGTGGTGGGCACACCTACCCACCGGAGGCTTAAGAAGTTGTGCCAGGTGTTTGGCTATTCCATAGGTTGGAGAATTTGTGTCCACTATTGGGTGTAGAGGGATCTCGTCTTTGTGTATCTTGGGGAGCCCATATAGCCGAGGTGGAACCGGTGCTCTGGGGTAGAGCTTCCTCGCCGTGTCCTGTTCTGTACCCGAATTGTTCAGAAGTTAAACTGTCTTCTTTGTCACGGCTATTATAGGGTCCTTCCCCACTTGTCTATAGGCCTGGTCTTGCAGGAGCGATTCGATCTTGTAGATAGCAATCACCTGTTAGCAACACTATCGCGTTCCCTTTGTCCGCTGGTAGCACAGCTGTATCGTCTTCTCTGAGGCTACGTATCGCCCTGCGCTGCTCCGCCGAGATGTTCGTTTTCGGCATTTTTGCTTTGTCCAGAATCGTTCTCACCACCTCAGCGGCGTCAGATGGTAGTCCCCGTATGGCCTGCTCCACGCTGCCGATCTCAATTTTTGGTAATGTGCGCGCAACTGGTGCATAGTTAAGTCCTTTGGAAAGCACAGAAGTTGTTGCTTCATTCAGTTCCTTGTCAGTCAGATTGATGATGGTCCTCATATCTTTGATGTCAGCATCCTGCATTTGCGCCCCTGGTAGCCGCTGAAACTTGTTTTGAATGTGTTGACATCTGCCCACTCCCATGTGGCACGTAAGAGCGTCGCTGCATGTAAGGTGCGTCAAGTTCAGTCGAGTTCCGACCTCGTGATGTGTATGTGTTCCCTCACCAGAACCGAACTCGCGCATTGTAGGATGCGTTTTGTCCTTGCCGTGTTAGTTGGATGTCTCAGGCGCGTGAACTGCGGCAGTACATCCTTGATCCGACAGTGCTGCAGGAACGCCAGTCTGCTGAGCAAACTAGCCGTCTTGATCCGAAGTTTCTGCACATCTTGAGGCTGCAGTGTGTGTCCTCCCTGTAGAGGTGTACTATATATGGATGCAGACTTTCTCGGCGGATCTCGATGAGGAAATCTCGGATTGACAGTCAAATGAGTGCCTCGTTCTCTGGCAACATTTCGGCAAGTTGCTTACTTGCCATCTTACAGGCGAAGTGTCGGGTTCGACTCGACTCTCTGAATTGACAAGCCAGCTTGGCTTGGCTTGGTATAGGAGAAGGCTAAACATATGATTGTTGTAAACTTTATAATTCTCCCGGCGGATCGAATATTCATAGAAGTTTCGGGTATGCAGCCGGTCGCCGTCTAAAACATCACAAGATATTTCGGCCAGACACCTACTAGCCATCCTCAGGTGAGTCGATGAAGACAGAAGAGTGCGTCCAGCGTTCCACTATATATATAAAACTTGGCGTCAAAACATACACAGGTCACACTGCCGGACGGCAGCGCCCTCGCTGGTGGAGCCGCGGAGTTCAGCTGTCCTCTGCACTGCCGCTCACAGCCGACGCCGGCGCTCTCTGTTGTCTTCGATCTGAGCAAATCAAATTTTAGTAATGACGGGATTCCATGCTTTGGCAAGTTGATAGCCAATATCCCGATTCATCAAATTTTCCGCAACACGTATTTCCACGGATTCTTTGATAATGGAGTTCCAAAAAGATGTTGCTGTTGTCAAAATTACCGTTTTATCATACTCCATAGTGTCCGGTGGAAATGCAATGTTCAGCAATAGCAGACTTGCTTGGCTGTGAAAGGCGTGTGTTGAGTTTTTCACTGCAACGTTCTTGAACAGTGCGCGTAGTCTGGCCTATATATGCCATACCACATTGGCAGGGAACTTTGTAGACACCAGCCTTACGTAACAAGTCATCCTTGACCGAACCCAGCAAGTCTGAAATCTTAAATGGTGGGCGGAAAATTACTTTCACTTGAAAATTATGGAGAATTCTTGCTATTTTAAAAGAAATATTGCCCACAAACGGAAGAAAAGCAAGGGATTTTGCCGGTGTATCCTCCTCGTTCTCCATTTTCTTGTTCTTCTTTCTAAGTGATAGTGCCTTACTTATTTGATGGTTAGAATATCCGTTGTCTCGAAACACTTGCTGGAGGTGAGCCAGCTCTTGTGGCAGACTGTCAGCATCTGAGATTGTATGGGCTCTGTGAACAAGTGTTTTAAGGACACTGCTGGTTTGCGACGGGTGGTGACAACTTGAAGCCTGTAGATATAAATCAGTATGAGTTGGCTTCCGATAAACTGAGTGTCCCAAAGAGCCATCATCCTTATTTTTAACTAAAACATCCAAAAAATGTAAGCATCCATTTTGCTCTACTTCCATAGTGAACCGGATGTTATCATGAAGGGAGTTGAGATGATGTAAAAACTTCTTTAGATTATCTTCCCCATGAGGCCACACAACGAAAGTATCATCTACATACCTCCAAAGCACCGTAGGTTTAAGGGGTGCTGATTCAAGGGCTCGTTCCTCGAAGTCCTCCATAAAAAGGTTAGCCACCATGGGAGACAGGGGGCTACCCATGGCGACACCGTCAGTTTGCTCAAAGTATTCTTTGTTGAAAATAAATACTGTGTACGTAGATAAGATGTATGGGCTAATAAATGATTCTGCCTATAGAAAGTTGGATGATCCTACAGGACGGGTGCAGCAGAAGACTATTTCTCTTTTAAACTCTTCCTCATTACCTCAAGTTACCATTAAGAGATTAAGACCACATGGCTCTGTATCACCAAGATTGTATGGCCTTAGTAAGGTTCATAAGGAAAATTTGCCTTTGCGTCCCATAGTTAGCAATTTTGGTGCCCCCACATGTGACTTAGCAAAACATCTTGCTTCCTTACTCAGACCATTGGTGGGTAAATGCTCGCACCATATAAGGAATTCTGCAGATTTTATCAATAGCCTGGGGGCTCTTCGTCTTAGTAGCTCTGATCTTTTAGTCAGCTTCGATGTGGTATCTCTTTTTACAAAGGTTCCTCTCAGATTCTTTGAAACTAATTGGTAAAAATTTTCAAGCTGATGTCACTGCTCTCTTTCAGCATGTTCTTTCCTCGACCTATTTTATTGTCAACAAAGAATACTTTGAGCAAACTGACGGTGTCACCATGGGTAGCCCTCTGTCTCCCATGGTGGCTAATCTTTTTATGGGGGACTTCGAGGAACGAGCCCTTGACTCAGCACCCCTTAAACCTAGACGATGTTTTAGACGACGACCGGCTGCATACCTGAAACTTCTTTGCATAGGATTGTTGTTTCTGCTGTTCCTCTTTTATAAGGTGTATTGTGCATGGCTTCTAATTTTTTTGGTTGGCCTGGGAATGGTGTTTGTTTCCTCACTGGCTGCGAGGAGAGCCCTCTGAGCTCATTCTCGCAACTTGTCAGGCCTATGGTGCACCTGCTTCCCAAGTACTTTTATTAGATTTTTTTATGACTTTCCGGTGGATACGTAGAAATCTTTCGCTAGTTTTTTAAATCTACTATTCATCATTTGAATCCCCATATCTTCGTGTAGCTGTATGGTGGAGTACTCTTGGGGGCCTTAGAGCAGTCTTGAGGGCTCTGTTCTATACGTTTTGTAGCATGTCTGTTACGGTTGGAGCTGCATTACCATATACTGGTGCTGCTGACTAGTGATATGTACATTGTGAGGCCTTGGTGGGGCGTTGGGTTTTGATTGGGGGTTTAGGATTGGGTATATTGAGAAGTCTACCCACTGCCTTGCCCCCTGATGTCCTGGATGTGTGGTCCCCATATCAGTCGTTGGTCAGGTGTAAACCCGAGGTATTTTCCCGTCTTACTCCATGGAAATTGGGTTGTTCATAATCGTAATGGGAGGGTGGTCGGGCATTTTAATCCTGGTGAAGATGACGGCTTGGCTCTTGGTTGCATTATACTTCCACCTCCATTTGGTGGACCATGAGCCAAGCGTGTCGCATCCTAACTGTAGAAGGTGGTGCATCATTTCCGCATTCATACTGCGCGTATATAGCGCAGTGTCATCTGCATAGAGGGACAGCTGTATTTTGGGGTACCTTTGGCATGTCCACTGTGTACAGGGAGTACAGCAGGAGTCCCAGTACCGAACCCTGCGGTACTCCCGCGCGTATTGGGCGTTTAGTAGAATGGCCGTTTCCCGCCCTGACGTGAAACGTCCTTCCCTGTAGGTATGAGTGGAGTGTTCCATGTGACGTGGGGATTCCGTGTGAGTAGTTTATATATCAACCCATCATGTCACACGGAGTCAAAGGGCTTGGAAACGTCGAGCAGTACCGCCCCGACGTACTCCCAGCTCTCCTTTGCCCTCATTGCCTCCTCCACCACCACCACCACATCCACCAGCCGCAGTAGCTGGTGGGTAGTGGAGTGGACGCTGCAAAAACCGAACTTGTCATCAGGGATGATGTCCTCGTCACCAATGTGTTGCGGTAGCCGCTTTGCATAGTCTCTCAAACAACTTAGAGAGGGAGGGATGAAGACTGATAGTTCGATAGATGGAGACTTGGCAGGGATCTTTGTTGTATTTGGGGATCGCTACCATTTCTGCGTGTTAGTGGGGTAGGTTCCGAATTTAAGAGTGGAGTTGAAGATGTTGGTTATAGGTCTATGAGCGGTTGGGGGAAGGATTTTTAGGAGGATGTTATCAATGTTATCATTCCCTCCTGCTCTTTTGGTGTTGAGGACCTAATGCTGGGCGGCCGCTGCCTCATTGATGAACGGTTGGATGACATCATCCTCCACCCAAGCAGTGAGGAATGTGGGGAGTGTTTCAGCAATGAGCTTCACGTGGCCCTGGTCTATGACATCCGCTATTGGCGTGAAAGTTTTAGCAAATGCATCGGCCAGGGCACTCGCCTTTGCATCAGGCTCACTGATCTGTCTCACGAGCAGGGGCGGAATGCGTTGTCTACCCCGTACAAGTTGCTTTGTGATGTGCCATGCACTACAGTCTTCAGGAGTAAGTGTATCTACCAGGTCTCCCCACACCCGATTCCTGTGTTCCTCAACAGATGCGTTGATTTCTCGCCGCATTCTATTAGGGGGCGTTTGGTGGCTGGTTGACGCGTTACTTGCCATTCTCGGAAAACTGTTTTCTCGGTAATGGCTGCGCTTATGTCGGGGGGGGGGGTTGTCTGTCGACATGCCTGAGTCGTTGAGGCTATCGTGGCATGGCAGCAACTGAGGCTAGTAGGGTTTTGCGATTGAAAAATGCAAGTGTGCCGTCTACCCCTACTTCATCTGGATCTGGTAGGTTTTCCAGTTGGTCAGTTATTTCCTGCTGGAGCATCTCCGTGATGATTCTCTCGTAGTTTGGGCGACTGGATGGTGGTGGCGCTCCGACCACACCCATTTTATAAAAACCACCGGTAGGTGGACGGATGACAGGGTACATAGCGTTGTGGTCATTGTGAACTGCCCTACCCCCTTTAATTAAAGCAATGTCAACGACATCTGGGAGTCTTTTGCTGGGGTAGCTAGACCAGTCATATGGGCCTAGTGCAATTGCACCGTGCCTTTCGGTGGTTCTGAGTAGTTGGCGGTCGCTGGCGTTAATGACCTATAAGTTCCAGTGAACGTGTTTCGCATTGAAATCCCCCACGAGGAGTATCCTCCCTCAGAGAGTAAGTAGTATGTCAAAGTTTTGTGTCTGTAGTAGTCCGTTGGGCTGCCGATACGCTGCAATAAACAGGATCGGGCCAGCGGTAGTGTTCACCATGACTGCTGTGGCCTCAAGCCTGTTGAGTGCAGATAGTTGCAGCTGGTAATGTCTTGGTGACATATTCACGTAAACTGCAGTGCCACCTCCGTAAGTCAGTCTGTAAGATCGGTAACAATTGAAGTTAACACACCTCACGTTCACTCCTGGTTTCAGGTTTTTCGCATTAACCAGGCAGATGTCGATGCCCTCGTCTTGCTGGAATTGCCGAAATTGGGTAAGTAGTCGGCCTGCATTGAACGTGTACACTGTGAGGCCATGTATGTGTCTATTCATACTTAGGCCTTTGGTGAGGTGGTGATGGCCTGGAGGGCTGCCGTCACCAGAATGAGGAGTTGCTGCAGGGGCGAGTTAAGTGATGTGGGTAGGGATCGGATGTCGGAGTCATTCTGTAGTGGCGTGGTCAGAGTCAGAGAGAGTGGGCTAATATTCAGTAGTGTGGAGGTCGTGGTAGAAGTTGATGGGGACCCTGCACTGCGAGGGACAGCTCTTTTTGCTGCGGGTATTAGTTCTGTAGGAGGTTGAATTTTGTGGTTTTTCCCTCGGGGATTTCTTGCCCTCAGGATGTGAGGGAGTATGAGGAGTGTTTTGTGTTGCCTTGGTGTAAGTTGTACCTGCTTGGACCCTTCTGGGGCCTGTTCCTTTCTGCCTGGCGTTTCTCGACTTGAATGCGCTGCGACCTCTGTAGCTTGCCACGTGAGTTTCGCTGCAGTTGCAGCATTTGGGCTTTTTTTACCGGGGTTTGGGGCATTCCCTGCTTTGATGGGGGCCAGCACATTTAACACACATTTTCCATAAGTTGCACCATTGGGTTATTTGATCGAGGTGTCTTTGGAGTTGTAGGGTGGCATAGTTTAGGTTCCTATTGCTGGTGTAAATGGCGGTATCATCTGCGAATAAAGCGAGGTGGTTATTGGGGTGTTTAGGTATGTCGTTTGTGTACAGACTATACAGGAACGGACCCAGTACCGAGCCTTGGGGGACACCAGCCTCTATCATTTTACTATTGCTTTTGGCTTTCTTAAGGGATACAAAAGAAATTCTATTATCTAGGAATGAAGCCAGGATTAAAGTAATATGTGCCGGGGAGTTGCATTGGTGGAGCTTGTATAATAAGCCATAGTGCCATAATCTGTCAAACGCCTTCTCGACGTCGAGGAAGACGGTGCTTGTACTTTGCCCGTCAGCTCTTGCCTTACAGATTTGCTCGACCACTCGGGTGGCCTGGGATATTGTACCATGTCCGGCACGAAAACCAAACTGCTCTGGGATTGTGATGTTTTCAGATAGGAAAGCTTGCAGTGAGGATAGGATGATACGCTCAAGGATTTTACTGAGGCAACTGAGGAGAGAAATAGGCCGGTAGTTCTGTGGAAAAGGTGGGTTTTTGTCCGGTTTTGGTAGTGTGATGACTTTAGCTACAGGAGAATGGGAGGTAGAGTTTTTGAAGGCAGGAGTTGTAGATAGAGGTGAGGAGATTGATTGCTGAAGGAGGTAAGTATTTGAGCTGGGTGGTACGGATGCCATCCGGACCAGGTTTTTTTTTATTGCTGAGCCCTTTAATGATCAGGCAGACTTTTTGGCTGGTGACGGTTTCGAAGGACGATCTCGGTGCACGCCAAAGAATCCTGTTGACTGTCTCTCTCTCTCTCTCTCTCTCTCTCTCTCTCTCTCTCTCTCTCTCTCTCTCTCTCTCTCGACAAGGTCCTCGTTGTCGTCTGCTTCGTCGTCGTTGTCGATGACGTTCTCTATGAATTGTAGCTCAGTTGGCCATGGCCTCCGCCTTGTCAGGGGGTCATATACAAGACCAGTTTCACCGTGTAAAGGTTGTATACTTTTTGGCTTGGTTCTCCTTGGCTTTATAATACGCCAGAACTTCTGAGGGTGGTTTTCTGCTTCTTGGAGTGTTTCCTCCCAGCGGGAGCTCCTATATTCGGCCAGCCGAACGCGGAGTTCCTGTGCGAGGTCGTTTGTTATGCGCCGGTCGACAAGGTCGCGGTAGGTTTGCCAGCGCTTTCGCATCCTCCTTTTTTGTATTTACAAGTACACGGATGTCCTCTGGCAATTCCTGTCGCCCCCTTTCGTGGCGCGTTCTTGTTGCGGAGTGTTTATGGCACTCTGAGATCACTTTGGTGAAGTGGGTGACTTCTTCATCGATCCTCTGCTTGCTGTTTAATTGTGGAATCTCATTAGTATGTAGTTCCACCAGTTCGCTGTACCTATCCCAGTCAGTTTCATAGGAGTAGTATGTGTTGTTTGCGGCCACGTTCCCTGCACCAGTGAGTTCTAAGGTGACTGGTTTGTGGTCGGAGTCCAGGCGGTTTAGGACTATGGGGTTGGAGGCCCAAGGATAATTCTTTACAATGTATATATCCAGTATGTCAGGTCGATCGGTTTCCTTTTTTGGAAAATGAGTGGGATCACTTGGAGCTATCAGAGTTAACTCATGTTTTTCCTCCAGGTAGTCCCATAGTGTGGTACACTGTTTTTGTTTGCCCTACAACCGCATGACCTACTTTTGGAGTTGTCTCCACCAATGACAACTCTTTGACCTAAAACTAAGAGTACATATAAATCAGCAGTAGGAATCCTCCCATTTGGAAGGTAGTATAAAAAAACTAAAACTAGTGGTTTCGAATGTCATCAGTATTCCAGTTTAGTATATTTAATTGATCAGGGGGCTTAGGGTCCATTGAAGCACGCCATAATACCTTAAGCAATTAACAGCAGTTTGGATATCATGTTTGGGGCTTGATTGGTCTGGGGCTTGATTGACTTGCTCCAGAGTTGTCCTGAGTGTATTAATGATGTTCGAAAGGTTAAAGTTGCCTACAAGGCGGAGGATATGCTGCAGCTGCGAGAACATCTCCATGGGATTTGATGAAGTGGAAGAGGTGGCAGATGGAATGTTCCATGCGGATTGGCGTGGCGGGATTGTGGTGCTGGCTGGCTGATTTGGTTGTAGCGCTGCCTCAGGGTAGGAAAATTTCTGGCATTATTTTCTGGGGCAGGTGCCTTTGCTACAGGTGGTGTAGGGTTTGTGGAAGACCTCATTTGTTGCGTCATTTTAATCCATGCTGGGCATTTCCTGTAGTTGGCAGGGTGTGCGCCCTTGCAGTCATCTGCGAGCGCGTTAGCCTTATCTTCTGCACTGAAGACCAGATCGCCTCGCTTGCCGTGTAGAGGCGGCATTCTCCCACGTCTTTGGGTAAACTGTTGTGTGAAGGGAAGTCTGGCTATCATCTCCTAGCGGAAGAGTCAACAAAATGATCACCAAGGGGTTTCCCCAGGGTTCCGTCTGGGGCCACTCTTCTGGGACCTCAATATGGAACCTCTCCTTGGAGAGCTCGAAGAACTTCCCGACGTGCTAAAGGTGATAGCTTACGCAGACTACCTCCTCATCATGGTCGGGGGCCGAAGTCGTGAAGACATCGAGTCCAAGATGGAAAGATCACTGCAGGTGCTTACTGCTTGGTGCAGTAGGACGAAGTTACAGATTGCACCGCAGAAGTCAGTGTACCTGCTGCTAAAGGGCCAATTGGCTAGAAATCCAACAGTCAGGATAAACGGTACACCTGTCATAAGACGAATTCAAGCTAGATACCTTGGCGTAATCATAGATGAGCGCTGGAATTTCGCCGCCCACGTGGACGCTGTTGCTGAGAGATCGCTGCTAGCACTACACCCTTTGGCTGGGATCGGCCACCGGAGGTTTCACCTCCCTCCCGATCTCATACAGCTGTATCACAACAACATACTGACGTCCATCGTGGGCTATGGATTTCCGGTATGGGCCCACAGGCTCACAAGGGAGAGTAGCCCACAGGCTCACAAGGGAGATGCCTGCCGTGGCCGTGAGAAGGGTGCAGCGCAACATCCTCCTGCATTCAGTTGGAGCCTACAGGACCACTCCCGGCGAGGCCCCTCTTGGTGTTGATGGGGCTATGTCCCCTTGACGTCAAGGTTAGGGAGCAGGGAGCTTGGTACTAGGCCAAGAAAGGGAACGGAGGGAACGTAGAAAAAATCATGGGGGAACGAGTTCTATGTAAAACAGAGATCAGACAGAAAGGGCTCCAACTTTGGCAGAAATCTTGGGACGAAGAGGAATCTGGGAGGAGAACTCACGCTCTCCTGCCAGATATCCAGGAAAGATTGGGTATGAAACATTCCAAACCATCTAGGGGGAAGCTGCACTTCCTCACTGTGCATGGACCCTATCCGACATATCTATGTCGGTTTAGGAGACAGGCTACACCAGCTTGTGCCTGTGGTGCCGAGATAGGCACGCCAGAACACATCATTTATGAGTGTCCTACAAGGCTGCGGATCTCAGAAGGGCTCTGCCTAGTAATAATACCTTTGAGCTCATAAGACATCTGCCATGCTGCCGGGGGATGAGCTGGCCTCCAGCAATATTCGGGGGTTAGATGTGGCAAACACCGAATTAGACCATAAACGTAAGTTAGATGTAGGTTTTTCTTAAATAGTAGAATAAGACACACGGGGAAAAAAATTTTTCGGGGGGGGGGGGCGGGCTGTGGTGACAAAAGAAATTGGCCGCCCAGTGCCAGGGGCATGCTCACTGGGATTAGCTCGGTGAGCTGGCCACCAGAAGCAGGTTTGTAATGCTGGCACACATGTATCAACCCCCCCCCCCCAGGGGGCTCACCGCTCTGTGGTGAGTACGTGCGTGGCGAGCACGGGGCCCCAGCCTTTGTAGCACTCTTTCCTTTCCGTGCTACACGACGATTCTTCTACTGTCCTTTTCCCCCCTCTTGGGGACTGAGTCTGTGCATCCTTCGGGGAACCGAAGTTCTGACCTTTTGGATTCAGCTCTTCGCTCACTTCTTTACCTTGCCTCCGCGTCTGCGTTTGAGGCTTCTCCTCCTACTATTTCTCTCTTCCTCCTCCCTGTACGCACTTGAAGGCCACCCATATGGGTGACTGGGTAATGCGTAAGTCCCAGCCCCGGGCTGGCATGTAGGGTGCGTGCGTACCCCCTGGTTAAGGCCAGGCCAGGGGAGGGGCGATTGCCTGCACTGATACCTTCCCGATTCGCCGATTGGTTCCTCCGTCTGTAGATCGGGAGGTGTGACCTGGGGTGTGAACAATCACCCAAGGCGGGTGTGCTTCCGTTGGGGGCCCCCAGCAGGAAGGAGCGTGCCATCGGAGACACTGGCAATCGTGGGGGATACAACCGCGATGGTTCTAAAAAAAAGAAAATGGAAAGAGCCTTTAGAAATTGATGTACTAGACAATAGTGTGCCTGAACAGAAAAATTTACAGACATCAAAGTTCCTTGTGGTGACCTGTACTGAGGAAGGACAATCCTTTTCGTCGGTGAACCCATTTATTATTCAAAAAGAGGTTGATGCCATTGCCGGCCCAGTTAAGACCTGCAACCGTCTGCGTAATGGAACACTACTGTTAGAAACAGAAAGTGGCTCCCAGGCACAGCGGCTGCTTAAGGCTACTCTGCTCCACAGCTACCCGGTTCGTGTTGAGCTCCATCCAACCCTCAGTTATTCCCGAGGGGTAGTCTTCTCGGCCAGTTTGGACGGTCTGACTGAGGATGAACTGAAAGAATATCTGGTAGCTCAAGGCGTCATCGCAGTACACAGAGTGACAAAAAAAAAAGAGAACAATGTTGTAGTGCCCACTCGCACAGTGTTTCTGACCTTCGACCGAGTGGCTCTGCCGCCGAAGATCAAGGCAGGGTATGAGGTCATCACAGTACGACCTTATATCCCTAACCCTACTCGGTGTTATCAGTGCCATCGATTTAACCACACAAGCCAGTCTTGCAAGAACCCAGTCATATGTGTCACCTGTGGTAAAGAGGCCCATGAGGGGATTTGTCCACCACCATCCCCTCATTGCATCAATTGTAACGGGAATCATGCTGCTTCCTCCCAGGAATGTCCCGTGTTTGCCGATGAACGAGCCATCCAGGAAATCCGTGTAAAGGAAAAGGTTCCCATACAAGTTGCATGTAAGATGTACGCCAGTCGTAAGCCCAAGACCACGCCGCGTGGTAACTACAGTACTGTAGTTGCAACGCCTCCACCAACACGGGATATGGCCACACAGACTTGTGACCTACAGTTTACGACAGTAGTTGTCAAACAGTCTACATCAACAATGGCGTCACGTTCAACGAAAAGTGTGAGTACCTCTTCCAAATCTTCATCTTCAGCTGTGAAACCACAGATAGAGACGCGAAAGTCTAAGAAAGAGCATTCGCGTGAGGATTTCCTCCGCACCCCTACCAAAACATCTGAGCCAACCAAGGAGCTTCACCAGGGCTCTAAGAAATCAAATAGGGGGAAAACTCTCCCCCCTCCTACCTCACAATGTGACGATGGCATCCCCTGGAAGCCTATAGTCTCTCCAGGTGCATCAGCCAAAGATGGGGCTGCCGACCACACTCACGCAGCTGCTGTGGTAACCTCTGAGAATATGGAGCAAGACCCTCCTGTCTCAGACACCACCAGTTGCGAACATTCGCACTGTGGCCCGCCGCCTTTGTCGGGCTGATGTCCACCTTCATCTCATTTTATCCTATTATGGATATTCTTCAATGGAACATTCGTGGTATCCGGTCGAATTGGACAGAACTGCAGCTTCTAACGCGAACATATCATCCAATCATCTTCTCTCTACAGGAGACAAAATTGCTCCCTGGTACTCGAATTACTTTCCCACGCTACACTACCGTTCGCTTTGACCTTCCTCCAGTGGCAGGAATTCCAGACCACGGGGGCGTAATGTTGCTTATTCGGGATGACGTACACAGTAAACCGGTCCCTTTGTGTACTCCAATACAAGCTGTTGCTGTCCGGATAAACCTTCCTGGATTTGTCTTCACACTGTGCAATATTTACGCTCCTTCCTCTTTTCCCGTCACTAGATCCGATCTCCTAGATCTTATTGACCAGCTTCCGCGTCCGTTTTTGTTGGTGGGAGATTTCAATGCCCACCACCCCCTTTGGGGCTCCCCACAACCATGTCCACGGGGCTCCCTCCTGGCAGATATACTGAACCACCTTCAGCTCATCTGCCCTAACACTGGTGAACCAACTTATCTTTCAGACACCACAAATACTTTCAGCCATATAGATCTAGCTATCTGCACTGCTCAGCTGGCACGGCGTCTTGAATGGTCTGCTCTCTCAGACACACATTCGAGCGATCATTTTCCGTGTGTAATTCACCTAATGATGCCTGACACCCTTTAGCATCCACACTGCTGGCAGTTAACCAAAGCGGACTGGGAGCTCTACACGTCACTGGCGGATTTTGGTACTTACCATTATCCTAGTATAGACGACCAAGTGGAACACATTACCACAGTTATTCTGACAGCCGCGGAATGTTCCATCCCCTGCAAGACTTCCCACGCACGTCGTCCCCTTGTCCCGTGGTGGACCGCGGAATGCCGTGACGCTCTGCGAGCACGGCGACGTGCCCTTAGAATCTTCAAACAACGGCCCACGCTCGACAACTGCATCCGATACAAACGGCTGCGGGCCTATTGTCGTCGCCTCTTTCGCGACTGTAAACGCGCCAGTTGGCGCTCATTCACGAGCTCTTTTAATAGGTCAACCCCTTCCTCCATCATTTGGGGTAACCTTCGAAAAATTTCGGGCACTATGGCTCATTCCCCGATTCCCGGTCTGTGTGTCGCAACTGACACCGTCGTCGATCCTCCACAAATAACCAACGCACTGGGTCGACATTTTGCAGAGGTCTCTAGCTCTTCACATTACACTGACGCTTTCCTAGCTAGGAAACGGACGGTGGAGGCGATTCCATTGCCCTTTACCTCTCAGAACCGTGAATGCTACAATACCGAGTTTACTGTACAAGAGCTTCACCACGCACTCTCGTCTTCGCGGTCCTCCGCTCCAGGACCAGATGGCATTCACGTGGCGATGCTGTAACACCTTTCACCAACGAGCTTGCACTTCCTACTGGCCACCTACAACCGCATATGGATAGTAGGCACCTTTCCGCGACGCTGGCGTGAAGCCATAGTCATTCCCATACCAAAGCCTGGGAAGGACAAATGTCTCCCTTCCAGCTACCGCCCCATTTCCCTCACCAGTAGCGTATGAAAGGTGATGGAACGCATGATTCACGGGCGCCTGGTATGGTGGCTTGAAACGCGACATCTCCTGTCTAATGTCCAATGTGGGTTTCGCAAGCACCGTTCTGCGGTGGATCATCTCGTCGCCCTATCTACTTCAATGATGAATAACTTTTTACGGAAGCGCCAGACAGTAGCGGTGTTCTTTGATCTGGAAAAGGCATACGACACCTGCTGGAGGATGGGCATCCTCCGCACTCTGCATACATGGGGTTTTCGGGGTCGCCTGCCAGTTTTTATCCGCGAATTTTTAACAGACCGTGTATTTAAAGTGCGTGTTGGTTCGGTTTTATCGAGCACTTTTAATCAGGAGAACGGAGTCCCCCAGGGCTCGGTCCTGAGCGCTGTTTTATTTGCAGTGGCAATCAATTCTATAGCCGATCACCTTCCGCTGGGAGTGTCGGCGTCCCTATTTGTTGACGACTTCGCGATCTACAGCAGCTCTGAGCAAACGGGTCTCCTGGAGCGGCGCCTTCAGCGGTGCCTAGACAATCTCCACGCGTGGAGTATGGACACTGGCTTTCGATTCTCAGCTGACAAGACAGTCTGCATGAACTTCTGGCGCCGGACGGAGTTCTTTTCCCCGTCCCTTCGTCTGGGCCCCATAGTACTTCCATTTGTGGATACCACGACGTTCTTGGGACTTGTTCTCGACAGGAAGTTAAGTTGGTCTCCTCACATATCCCGTTTGGCAGCTCGCTGTACCCGTTCTTTCAATGTGCTGCGGGTGTTATGTGGCACCTCGTGGGGAGCTGACAGGTCTACTCTCCTCAATCTGTATCGCACCATAGTTCGGTCCAAACTGGACTATGGTAGCATCGTTTATTCTTCGGCTCGACCGTCCATACTGCGCCGCCTTAATAAATCCACCACCAAGGTCTCCGTCTGGCGACAGGAGCGTTTTATACTAGCCCCGTTGAGAGCCTCTATGCCGAGGCCGCCGAACTACCCCTTTCTTACCGTCGGGAACTCCTGCTTAGCCGTTACGCTAGTCGTTTGTCGTCCATGCGAGGACACCCGACGTACGCAGTTTTTTTAACGACTCACTTGACAGTCTCTTCGCTCTGCGCCCGTCTGCTCTGCTACCACCGGGAGTACGCTTGCGTTCGCTACTCGGCCAGCTTGGCGTTACAATGCCTGCTATCTTCTCGACTGGAGAGAGCACCTCTCCACCGTGGCGAAGCCCCGAAGTCCGTGTTAATTTTGATCTTCATTCTCTTCCAAAGGACTCCACACCTAGTTTCGTCTACCAGAGAGAATTTCACGCACTCCGGTTTAAATCTGATGACAATTTGTTCATTTACACTGATGGCTCAAAGACAGACCAGGGTGTTAGGTGTGCTTTTGTACTTGGCAAGGTCTCTTTTAAATATCGTCTTCCTGAGTGGAGTTCCATTTTTACAGCTGAGCTGTATGCATTATACCAAGCCACACAATACGTCCGGCGAAACTCGCTCAGTAAGACTGTCATTTGCTCGGACTCTAAGAGTGCTTTGTTGAGCCTTCGCATGCTATATCCGGTCCATCCCCTGGTACAAAGCATCCGCAATTGCCTTACTTCTCTTTCAACGAGCGGAACTACGGTGACGTTTCTGTGGGTCCCTGGCCATGTGGGAGTGTTGGGGAATGAGGCTGCGGATACGGCTGCCAAGGAAGCAGTTCTGTTCTCCTTCCTCGGCTATCTACCTTTTCCACCAGCTCTGATGACCTTCGCGCTGGTATCTCCCAGCGTATTATCTCCCGTTGGTATCTACATTGGTCATCCCTGTCAGGGAACAAATTGCGAGCCATTAAACCTGTGCCTGATCTCTGGTCAACGTCATCTCGACCCTCCCGCCGAGAGGAGATTGTTCTGGTCCGGCTTCGTATTGGCCACTGCCGTTATAGCCACCAGCACTTATTACGTGGTGGTCCTGCTCCGTTATGTGAGCACTGTGAAGCACCTTTTACTGTGAACCATCTTTTAGTGCAATGTCCGTTTTTTAACCGTCTCCGTCATGATCTGTGTTTCCCATTTGAAATGTCTGACATTTTAGCTGATGACCCGCAATCGGTTAACAGAGTTTTACTTTTTATACATCGTGCAAATATGGCGAAAGCCATTTAATTTCTAACCCCGGTTCTTTTTTACTATGGGCAGTGTTGGGCGCTAATGACCACAGCAGTTGTGCGCCCTGTTGTTGTTGTTGTCTTCAGTCCAGAGACTGGTTTGATGCAGCTCTCCACCCTACTCTATCCTGAGCAAGCCTTTTCATCTCCTCATAAGAACGACAACCTACATCCACTTGAATCTGCTTACTATACGCGTCTCTTGGTCTCCCTCTGCGATTTTTACCCCACACACTTCCCTCCAACGCTAAATTCACAATTCCTTGATGTCTAAGAATGTGTCCTACCAATCTATCCCTTCTTTTAGTCAAGGTATGCCAGAAATTTCTTTTCTCCCCAATTCGGTTCAGTACCTCCTCATTAGTTACGCGATCCACCCACCTAATCTTCAGCATTCTTCTGTAGCACCACATTTCAAAAGCCTCTATCCTCTTTCTGTCCACACTGCTTATCGTCCATGTTTCACTCCCATACAAGGCAACACTCCATACAAATGCCTTCAGAAAGGACTTCCTTAGGCTTAAATCAATATTCGATGTTAACAAATTTCTCTTTTTCAAAAACGCCTTTCTACCCATTGCCATTCTGCATTTTATATCATCTGTACTGCGACCATCATTTGTTATTTTACTGCCCAAGTAACAAAACTCATCTACCTCCTTTATTGTTTCGTTACCTAATCTAATTCCTTCAGCATCACCTGATTTTCTTACACTGCACTCCATTACCCTTGTTTTACTCTTGTTAATGTTCATCTTATATGCACCTTTCAGCACACTGTCCATTCCGTTCAATTGCTCTTCCAGGTCCTTTGCTGTATCTGACAGAATTACTATGTCGTCGGCAAAACGCAATGTTTTTAATTCTTCCCCCTGAACTTTAATTCCTTCTCCAAATTTCTCCTTGCTCTCCTTTATAGCTTGCTCAATGTACAAATTGAACAACATTGGGGAAAGGCTACAACCCTGTCTTACTCCCTTTCCAACCACTGCATCCCTTTCATGCCCTTCAACTCTGACAACCGCTGTCTGGTTTTTGTACAAGTTGTAAATAACCTTACACTCCCTATATTTTACTCCTGTTTGCTTCAGAACTTGAAAGAGTTTATTCCAATCAACATTGTCAAAAGCCTTCTCCAAATCTACAAAAGCTAGAAATGTAGGTTTGCCTTTTCTTAATCTATCTTCTAGGATAAGCCGTAAAGTAAGTATTGCCTCCCGTGTTCCTACATTTCTCCTGAAACCAAACTGATCTTCCCCGAGGTCGGCTTCTACCAGCTTTTCCATCCTTCTGTATATAATTCGTGTTAATATTTTGCAACCATGACTTATTAAACTGATGGTTCTGTAGTTTTCACACCTGTCTGCACCCGCTTTCTTTGGAATGAGGATTATAACGTTTTTCTTAAAGTGTGAGGGTACTTCACCTGTCTCGTACATCTTACACACCAGGTGAAACAAGTTTGTCATGGCTGGTTCTCCTAGAGACTTCAGTAGCTCTGACGGGATATCATCTATTCCAGGGGCCTTGTTTCGGCTTAGGTCTTTCAGGGCTCTGTCAAATTCTTCTCTTAGTACAGTATCTCCTATGTCATCATCATCATCTACATCCTCTTCCTTTCCTACAATAGTGTCTCGAAGTTCATTTCCTTTGTACAGCCCCTCTATATACTCTTTCCACCTTTCAGCTTTCCCTTCTTTGCTGAGAACTGGTTTTCCATCAGTGTCCTTGATATTCATAGAGCTGTTTTTCTTATCGCCAAATGTTTCTTTTATTTTCCGGTAGGCTGTATCTATTTTTCCCCTATTTATACATTCTTCCACATCCTTGCATTTGCCTTCTAGCCATTCCTGCTTAGCCATTTTGCACTTCCTGTCAATCTCATTTCTTAGTCGTCTGTATTCCATTTTGCCTGTTTCATTTAAGGCATTTTTATATTTTCTCCTTTCATCGATTAAATTTAGTATCTCCTGTGATATCCAAGGATTCTTTGTAGGTCTTGCCTTCTTACCTATTTTGTCCTCTGCTGCCTTCACTATTTCATCTCTCAATTTTACCCATTCCTCCTCAACTGTTTTATTTTCCCCTGTTTCTGTCAATTGTTGCCTGAAGCTCCCTCTGAAATTCTTAAGAACTTCAGGTTCCTTCAATTTATCCAGGTCCCATCTCCTTATTTTCCTACCTTTCTGTAGTTTCTTAAGTTTCAGCCTACAGTTCATAACCAACAAGTTATGGTCAGAGTCTATGTCTGCCCCTGGGTATGTCCTACACTTCAAAACCTGGTTCCGAAATCTATGTCTTACCATTATAAAATCTATCTGGTATCTCCCGGTGTCTCCTGGTCTCTTCCATGTATACAACCTTCTTTTGTGATTCTTAAACCAGGTGTTTGTTATAACTAAATTATGTTCTGTGCAAAACTCTACCAGGCGGCTTCCTCTTTCATTCCTTTTGCCCAGACCATATTCACCTACTATCTTCCCTTCCCTTCCTTGTCCTACTACCGAATTCCAGTCTCCCATAACAATTAAGTTTTCCTCTCCCTTAATTGTCTGAATAATTTCCTTTAGCTCCTCATATATTTCTTCGATCTCCTCATCATCGGCAGAGCTAGTTGGCATATAAACCTGTACTACTGTTGTCGGTGTTGGCTTCGTATCTATCTTGACAATGATAATGCGATCGCTGTAAAACCACAAAAAAAAAAAAAAAAATGTATCAACACAGCAGTAGCATAAGACAAAAACATCATACACATCACTCAGTATAAACATCAACAACCAGCAAGATGACCAGTGGTTTCTGCAGAAACATGTAATGTCACCAATTTAGCCGTAAAAAATTTATGTATTATACTATTGCTCATTTTAGTCTTAGTTTGTATTGTTTGATATTATAATAAATATTATTATAAAAAAAACTGTTGTGTTGCTTGCCTTAGGCTGTTGTCGTCCACTTTGAGGGCTGAAAATCTTTCGGACCATCTCTGGTTTCGGTGCTCATTGAGCGCTACTTTCAGCTCTTCTGTAGGCGGTTGAGCAGCCTCCTAGTTTATGCCTTATTTGCGCAAGCAGATGTTCCGGCAGCGTGATTTGAGGGGGCGGTCCGTCCCTTTGTTGGGGGGGGGGGACCGTTGTCTCTCAGGAATCGCATTCTGGTCTGAGTTATCCCCCAGAGTATATTGAGGAAAGTGAGTCTTGAGGAGCAGTTCCAGCGTTTCCTGCTACTTGCAGGATCGCCTATGTGAGGTCTTCCAGCGCCTGTTCAGCCGTATCGGCATTCGGAGGCGGGGCGCGAGCAATTTCAGTCGCGACAATTGCTCCCAGTTCGTGCGTTTATACGACTGCTTGTGGTGTGAGATTGCCGTCCATTCTCCCACGTCGACCTCTACTATTACAGGGTTATGATCGGACGACATTCTGTTGATTGACGTTGCGGTCACGAAACCTGTTGCTCTCTTTGTGAGAGCTATGTCAAGTACGTCTGGCCTATCTCCGTTCTTAGGGAAGTGGGTCGGCTCTTCTGGACCCTAGATGTCGAATTGGTGATCGCGCGCGAGTCGTTGCAGTTGGATGCCGGCTCCGGTGGTTTGCCTTGCGTTCCAGTCTGCGTGTTTGGCCTGGACATCTCCTCCTATTATGAGTTTGCCTCTAATGTGTGCTAGCGCGGGAATGTCTGCTTCGTGTAGTTGGTAAGATGGTTGACGATATACTGCAACGCCCCCCCAGGGGGCCCACAACTCTTTTGTGGGTACGTGTGTGGCGCGCACGGGTCCCCAAGCCATTGCGGCCTTCCTTCCTGTTTCCCAGGCCGCTTTTCCTCACCCTGGTTCCCTCCCTTCCTAATCCTTTTTCCCACCCTACCCTTCTCCAACCCCGTCTCTAGGTGTTCTCGTGTTGATGGCCCGGCTATTCCCATGGTACTGTTGGTTTGGCAATTGTGTCTGTTTGCCGTGTTCACAGTTTTCGGCCCAGTTAGGTCCCCATTGTGGTTTGACCTCCAACAAATTTTCTGATTAAGTGTGAGCCATTTGGGCAAGAACTCCCAACCTAGCCCCTACGGCGCGGCTTCCTACCCTTTCCTTCCACATCCCTTCCTCGCCGTAGCCCCCTCCCCCGCTAGGTCACCAGCACGGTAGCCAGTCCATGTGGTGGGGCTGTTATGTACCCTCATGGTTGAGCCCCCTGAATTGCACAGGGATCACACTGCCGATGCCTGAGCTGTGACCTCCTCGTGAATGCCAAGGAGTCGATGCTTGTCTTTGCGGGGCATGAGGACTCCCGGCAACGGTCATCCTGCCAGGTGGCGTTGCTGTGGCTGGGTGGCGCCCTTGAGGAGAGCCCCTGTTTCGGAGTGGGTGGCATCGTGGCGGAAATTCCGCAATGAAGAGGAGACAAGCCTCAGAAAATCCTGGCTCTAAGTCAGGTGTCTCGAAGGTTGGAAGATTCAATTTTACTAGATACGACCCCAAATCGTTTCCTTCCCTAACTCAATCTTGGGGGGAACGAGGGTCCACAAAGCAGGTTGAGACTTATTCACCTAGATACTTAGTGTGTACCAGACAGGATGGGGAATCTTTCCAGGCAACTAAGCCTTCCTTCTTCGTCGAACACCTCGAAGAAAGGTTTGGCGAAGTTGCCGGAATGTCGAAACTACGCGACGGTTCGGTCCTAATACAGGCGGAGACCCCTGCTCAATCACGGAGCCTCTTAAAATGTGATCATTTAGGTGAAATTCCTGTCACAGTAACGCCCCACAAGTCCTTAAATAGGGTACAGGGGGTGATATACCATCGTGACCTTTTGCTACAGACGGATGATGAGTTACGCGAGCACCTACAACGACGCGGAATCCATTTTGTCCGGCGCGTATTTAGAGGACCCAAGGATAATAGGGTGGCCACTGGCGCATTTGTCTTGGCCTTTGAGGGTGACAATCTGCCCGAAAAGGTCAAGCTCATGATGTATCGCTGTGACGTCCAGCCATACATCCCCCCTCCAATGCGATGTTTCAAGTGTTGGCGTTTCGGACACATGTCCTCTCGTTGCAATGCTGCTGCAACCTGTCGGGACTGTGGCCGTCCTTCACACCCGGACGCTGCCTGTACTCCTCCTCCTTACTGCGTCAACTGCAGTGGTCACCACTCTCCCTGTTCGCAGGACTGTCCCGCTCTACACAAAGAGCGGAAGATAGTAGAATATAAGACCTTGGACCGACTACCCTACTCAGAGGCTTGGAGGAAGTACGAAAAGCTGCATCCAGTCACTTTACTTTCTTCATATGCTGCAGCTACATCGATGGCGCCACAACCAGTGGCCACTTCTCGCACTGTTGTAACTCCATCTGTGGGCCCTATGGGCCGCCCCTCTACTTCGGCCTCCCAGACATCTGGAGGCACACCATCTTCTGCGGGGCCTATACTGCCCCCCACGTTGGGAGTGGTTACCCCTACTCCCCAGCCAGAAAAGGGTTCACCTTCTCTGGCTTCTTCTTCTGGGAAGGGAACCTGTTCTTCCCTTCCACCCGTGTCACCACCGAAATTAGACTCCAGCCAGCGG
This sequence comes from Locusta migratoria, assembly GCA_026315105.1. NCBI lineage: Eukaryota > Metazoa > Arthropoda > Insecta > Orthoptera > Acrididae > Locusta > Locusta migratoria. The sequence continues at coordinate 251,102,569 of CM048744.1, read as the reverse complement.
CTGAAGAACACTCGGCCAGAACGCCGCCTGGCTCCTCAGTCTTCCCACGCTCCTCAAGCCCCGCCGGAGAAACCCCCCTCCTCCGGTAGGCCCAAGGAACGACGGGAAGACAAAAAAGACAAGAAGGAAAAGACAGTGAACCGCAAGGAAACGCTGGCGGCCTCGGTGCCCCCAATCCTTGCACGTGACACACCGGAGGATGAGGTCATCCTTCTTGCGACGCCCGAAGATCTGGCCTTCGCAGATCTCGGGGATGCCATGGAGACGGAGGATCAGACTTCACAACCAAAGACGAGTGCTCCTGCCATCCCTCTTCCATCTTCATCTTCATGCACCATCAACCAGGAGACAGTCTGATCCTCCAATGGAATTGTGGAGGATTTTTCGGTCACTTGGCTGAATTGGGTCAGCTGATGAGCTCTTTTCCACCACTTTGTGTTGCTCTCCAGGAAACCTGGTTTCCTAGTGATCGGACCCCCACCCTTCGGGGCTACCGGGGGTACTTCAATAACCGCACCATCTACAATAGGGTGTCCGACGGGGTATGTCTATATGTACATACCTCTGCCTATAGTTCCCCAGTGCCACTTCACACAGCCCTGGAGGCTGTCGCTGTCAGGGTTCGAGCATCACGGGACATTACCATCTGTTCCCTTTATCTCCCTCCTGATGCAGCAGTGGCACCAGCTGACCTGGCAGCCTTGATCGCTCAACTTCCTTCACCGTTTCTTATTTTAGGAGATTTTAACGCACATCACCCCCTATGGGGGAGCAACGTGACTACAGGACGTGGTCAAGAATTTGAACTACTTTTTAACGAACTTGACCTTTGTCTTTTAAATACAGGAGCTCCAACCCATTTTAGTGTGGCCCATGGCACCTTTTCCGCCATAGACCTTTCTGTGTGTAGTCCGGGCTTACGTCCACTACTTAACTGGTGGGTCCATGATGTCCTTTGTGGAAGCGACCACTTTCCCATCTTCCTTTCGCTTCCCCACCACCAACGCCACGCACGCCTACCCCGCTGGTCCTTCCACAGGGCCGACTGGGCAGCATACACTTCCGCTGCAACGTTGGATACCCCTCTCCCTGCTGATGCGACAATGGCTATTGAGCAAATTATTTCCATTGTCGTTTCTGCTGCTGAGTCCGCGATACCATCTTCTTCTGCCTTACCTCGGCGAAGACCAGTGCCCTGGTGGTCACCGGAGATAGCAGCAGCTATCCGCAATCGCCGCAGGGCTCTGCAGCAGTACCGGCGCCACCCCACCCTTGACCACCTGGTTGCATTTAAGCGTCTTCGGGCCCAGACACACCGGCTTATCCGGCAGCGCAAGCAAGCATGCTCGGAGGAATATGTATCCACAATTGGACCCCGTGTCTCTTCTAGCCAGATTTGGACAAAGATTCGTCGTATATCAGGTCACCATCCACCGACAGGGGTCGCGGGTCTCTCTATCCGCGGTACAATCCATACCGACCCGACCATCATTGCCGAGTATTTTGCAGCGCATTTTGCTCTTAATTCGGCGTCCACTGCCTACAGCCAAGGTTTTTGTACCTTAAAAGAGCGGGCTGAGCGAAGGCAATTGGTATTTCGCACAAACCGCCAAGAGCCATACAATGCGCCATTTACAGAGTGGGAATTTCGAACTATTCTTGCCAGTTGCCCCAATACATCTACAGGACCGGACCGAATCCACTGTCAAATGCTGAAACATCTTTCTGAACACTCGCAACGCCATCTTTTGGACTTCTTTAATCGTCTCTGGGTCGAGGGAGCATACCCGTCCCAATGGCAGGAGAGTATCGTTATCCCTCTGTTAAAACCAGGTGCAGATCCATTGAACGTTGACTGTTACCGTCCCATAAGCCTCACAAACGTTCTTTGTAAACTTTTTGAACGTTTGGTGAGCCGGCGACTTCTGTGGGTTCTCGAGTATCGGGGTCTGCTCGCCCCACAACAAGGTGCTTTCCGGCAAGGTCGTTCTGCCATTGATAACCTTCTCTCTTTGGAGTCGGCGATCCGTACTGCTTTCGCCCGACGTCACCACCTCGTCGCCATATTTTTCGACCTCCGGAAAGCATATGACACGGCATGGCGCCATCACATCCTTGCCACACTACATGGGTGGGGTCTTCGTGGCTCCCTCCCACTTTTTATTCAGAATTTTTTACTTTCGCGCCGCTTTAGAGTCCGCATTGGCACCTCCTTCAGTTCCTCCCATATCCAAGAGAATGGGGTACCACAAGGGTCCGTCCTCAGTGTACCCCTCTTCTTAGTGGCCATTAATGGCCTAGTGGCTGCAGTGGGGCCATCGGTTTCCTGCTCCCTCTATGCAGACGACTTTTGCATGTACTATTCCACTGCTAGTACAAGTGTAGCTGAACGACGACTGCAGGCAGCCATCCATCGGGCGCAGAATTGGGCTTCTGCCCATGGTTTCACATTCTCCCCTGCAAAAACTAGGGTAATGCACTTTTGTCGCCAACGGGCGGTACATCCGCATCCAGAGCTCTACCTTGATGGTGAGCTCCTTCAGGTTGTGGACACACACCGCTTCCTGGGTCTCCTTTTCGACTCAGGTTTGACATGGCTCCCTCATCTGCGCCAGCTTAAGCAATGGTGTTCCCGGTATTTGGACATCCTTCGGTGCCTCAGCCATACTGTCTGGGGGGCAGCACGCCCTGTCCTCCTGCGGCTGTACAATGCTCTGGTGCAGTCACGTCTAGACTACGGAAGCCAGGTCTACGGCTCAGCCTCTCCATCTGCACTGTGAGTTCTCGACCCAGTGCATCATACAGGCATCCGTCTGGCCACTGGAGCCTTTCGTACAAGCCCTGTCACAAGTCTCTTGGCAGAGGCTGGAGTTACCCCGTTGCGATACCGGCGCCAACAACTACTCGCCCAGTATGCTGCTAGAGTTCACTGTACCCCTCGGCATCCGAATAACAGACTCCTCTTTCCGGGGGAGGTTACTCGTTTGCTGCAGAGGCGACCTCGGTCGGGACTCCCGATAGCAGCGCGTGTCCAATCGCTACTGTCGACCCTGGACTCCTTACCTCTTAACCGTCCCTTCCGTTCGACTCTCCATGCTCCTCCCTGGACCGTTCCTCGGCCGCGGATTCGGCTGGATCTTTCCCGTGAGCCGAAGACCTATACTTCTCCTCTGGTCCTACGGCATCAGTTTTATGCACTGCTCCGTGAGTTCAGTAACTCTGAGGTCATTTATACAGACGGTTCTTCAGATGGCGACCACACTGGTTATGCCTACATCCATGGCGCCCATGTTGAACAACGCTCTTTGCCACCCGGCAGCAGCGTCTTCACTGCAGAACTGGTGGCTATATACCGCGCCCTTAACCACATCCGCATGTGCCCCGGGACCTCCTTTCTGATCTGTAGCGACTCGCTGAGCGGTTTACAGGCCCTTGATCAGTGTTATGCTCGTCATACATTGGTCAGGGCCATTCAGGAGTCGCTACTGGCTCTTAGTGACTCCGGTCGCTGTGTTACATTCGTTTGGACCCCGGGCCATGTAGGCATCCCGGGCAACGAGAGCGTTGACCAGCTAGCCAAACAGGCTACCACTTGCCGCCCTCTGGCGATTGGCCTCCCAGAAGCAGACTTCCGCCCGTTGCTTCGCACTAAAATACGCGACCTGTGGAACGCTGAATGGTCCGCTCTGGACGTGCCCAATAAGCTGCGTACGATAAAGGACACAACATCTGTTTGGAAGTCGTCGCAGCTGGGTTCCCGTAGGGACTCCGTGGTTCTCTGCCGTCTCCGCATTGGTCACACCCATCTGACGCATGGTCACCTCCTCCGTCGAGAGGACCCGCCCATGTGCCAATGTGGTGCCCCATTGACTGTGGTCCATCTCCTACTCGACTGTCCCATTTTAGCCCCACTGCGGCATTCTTTTAACCTCCCGAACACTCTCTCTTTGGTGCTCGGCGACGATGCCTCTGTGGCTAATTTGGTTTTACGATTTCTTCGTGCTGCGGGGTTTTACCAGTTGCTGTGAGTCCTTTTGGATGGTTTTTTAGATAATTTTCTATGTTCTCCTTGACGTGTCTTTAGACTACAGTTTTTATTTTGTACGCTATGTGGTTGGCTTTTCCCTTTTTATACACATGGTCGGTCAACCACATTAACTGGCTCTGTCATTTTTGTCTCATATTTGTTTCTGTGTGTCTGGTGTCTTTCGTATTGTCTCGTGTTGACTCAGTCAATAATTCATCGACGGTGCATTCTTTCATTCTGCTTTGTTTTTAATCTCATTCAGGCACATTTTTTATCGTTCTGTTTTTTTCTGTGTGTTGCCTAGATATGAAGCGGGGGACTGATGGCCATAGCAGTCTAGTCCCCCTAAAACCCCCCATCACAACAACAATACTGCAACGATTGTCAGAGGTCCTGTGGCTGTGGCTACTTCCACCGCTCCAGTCTCTAGTTCGTTGGTTGCTGGTGGGTATACCTGATGGTGGGGGATCCCTCTCGTAATGTATATGGCTACGCCGCCGCCTGCGGTTGGCCTGTCTTTCCTATAACATTTATAGTTGGGGACTGTCGCTTTTACTGCCGGTTTTAGCATGGTTTCTGATACCATACAGATATCTGTGTTGTTCCTTCATGAGCTCCCTGAATTTCATGACTTGCTGGACGATGCTATCTGCATTGAAGACGCACATTCTTAAACCTTGAATATGCGGTCGTCTATTCATGGTCGGAGGGATTGGACTGTTGGGTAAGTCGCTGAGGGCCGCGACTGCTTAACTGCCGTTTGTAAAGCGGCGAGGATTTGTGCGTTTTGTTGCTGCATCTCTCGCATCAGCTGCACGAGGAGATTCAGCGTTTGGGTCATAATACCCAGCACTGCTCGGGGGAGGAGTGGTGGTTTTCGCCTCCTGACACAGACAAATATATACAGACGGGAAACCTCTGTAAGGGCCCGGTCACACGCTCAGGGGTGCGGGGAGGGAGTGTTTCCAGCAGTTCCGTACGATGTCCCATGATGGCGTAGAGGTCAGGAGCAGCCCTTTAAACTGGCCATAGCAGGCGGCAGGTAGCGGCTGTCCCCACCACCACCTCCCCTCAAACGCCAGCAAGCTGGACACAGCCGTGGCCTCGGGCGGCACGAGCTCTCCCCTCTGCCTCCCCTCCACGCTACCCTCTGACGTGTGACGCTGCAGGCGACCGCTTCAGAGCCAAGCCTGCAGGCGGAGATAAAATGAAATTAACCCTCCACAACCTCGAGGACTATAAAGCAGTCAAGCAAGTCCTCGCCGACCAAAACATTCCACATTACACTTTCCCACTAGAAAAAGTAAAAAAAAAAAAAGAATATCGTCATCAGAGACTTACCAAGGAAACTCTCCCCTACTGCAATAAAAGAGGACCTCAACCGGCAGGGATTCGAAGTAAAAACAGTCTCGCAAATAAGACCACCTGGCAACGACGAACAATGGCCACTCTATTTAACTGTCATTGCCGACACACCACAAAACCGAAAGCCCATACAACAAGTAATGTCAGTCCCTGTAACTACCGAGCCTCTACGAAAGAGACGGAGGCCAGAGCAGTTTTACAGATGCCAGGAACTGGGACACATCGCGTCACACTGCGAAATGCCAATACGATGCAGAAAGTGCGCGGAGGCACACGACACCAGAAGCTGCAAATTGCAGCGCGATGATCCCAAAATAAAGTGCGCACTATGTAGAGAGGGCCACTCCTCGAACTACCAAGGATGCTCCTGCCACAAGAGGTACGCACAGTGACAGAAAGGGGACAAATACATACCACCTCACGCAAGACAACGAAACAGGCCAGACTTTCCAAAAAGGGACCGACCACCCCCATGTGCAAAACCACGCGAGGTAACTGCTGACGTAACATGGGCGGCTGCCGCGACCGGGGTACGGGAGCGCGCAAGCGCACCTCTGCCAGCCGCGTCAACTGCACAACTGGAAAACCGAGCAGCACTAGACAAGACCAAACAAACACTTATCAGATCCCTATCGACTGAGAAGGTCCTAGGGAAACTTCCCCCCAATGCCACAATTCCAGTCTGCGGAAAGCGGAGGGGACAAACATCGCTCAGGAGCACAGAGTAACATATACAGAGAAGCAGCCCACCCTAAACCACTGTCCTACGCTCCCCTCGTAGTTCCGTAAGATACTAGCAGGTGTCAGGCGGATCGCTGGATTGGGGTGCCTCTCGCACGTCAGAGGGTAGCGTGGAGGGGAGGGTGAGGGGAGAGCTCGTGCCGCCCGAGGCCACGGCTGTGACCAGTGACAGTAGAAGATACAAAGATTGAATGGGATAGTTAGAGATTTTTTTTATTTCCAGATGGAGCTATAGTAGTAGATAAAAGATGGAGTGGAATAGTTGAAGTCACTTTTTTGTTACGTTTAAAGATAGTGATAGAGTTGATTGAGTTTTGAGATGTGAGTTAGCCCCGTTAGGGCTGGGTTTTATGGTATGAGATGAATGATGTAGGCCCCCTCAGGGCCGTCTTTAGTGGGCATCTTCTTCTTTCTTCTGTTGTTCCGTCTTGGCGTAACTCGTTATGTATGTTCTACATTGCGGTTCTTGTTTACTGGTGCTGGTAGGGTACATAAAGTTTTTATTAGATCGAGTGATAGTATAAGATGCAAGAAAGAGTGGGATAGGTGGAGACTTTAATTTGAGCGATAGATAGAGGCGACAGGTTGAGAGTAGATAGTTTATGGTGATCAGATTGTGATTTTATGTGTATGACGATGAGATGTACCCCCCCCCCCCCTCCCAAGGTGCACGAGTTATTGTGCCAGGCCATTTCCTTCTGCTCATGTAGTTGCTATCCATTTAGGCGTGAGTGAGTTATTATAGTTCGTCGATTTCGCTTGTTGTCCACTTGCCCCAGGAGGTTCCATCATTTGCCACAAATTCCCACAAAATTTTTTCCCTATACCCAATAGACACAGTTAGCATTCTCCCCTAGAATACATGTATAAAATAACTTACCCCTAAGAGGCACTACTAATTAATACAATTCCCCCAAAAGTTGCATATTTACACTATCCTACCCCCAAAAGACATGATAAACAATTTCCTCGAGAATACATGTTTTTAACCCCTTGCCCCCAAAAGATACTACAGCTACAGTTGTCTGTTGGTGCGGAGAAGGTCTGGCCACCTGGTGGTGTGCATGTAGTGCACTCTAGTCCCTAGCACCCTCAGCTTAGGGTTTGCAGATCGTCGTGTCTTCTCATATAGGTTGTCTGCCAAGTGGGAGAAGTGGTGTCGCAATCGTGGGACCCCTGCTATGTGGTGCAAGGGGGCTACTGGGAATCTTGGCGGCAGATGCAGTGCAAGGCGGAGTGCCCTGTTTTGTACTGTTTGTAGCCTCTGTTTGTGTTCTGGCTGCGTTTCCCCATACAGGGGCGCCATAGTCTAGTTGGGGCCTGATCTGAGCCTTGTATAGAGTTATACCTACTTCTGTCGAGAGGGTTGTTGTAGGATTTAATAGTGGATACAACATCCTCATCTTTCCTAGGGCTTTAGCTCTGATTTCTTCTATGTAGGGGTGCCAGGTGAGGAAACGGTCTATCGTCACCCCTAGGTATCTGGCGGTTTTGCCCCATGGGACAGGTTCGCCCCGAACCTGTATTTGTGGAAGGGCTACGGGGAAGCGTCATCTGCATACTGTTAGTACTTGCGTTTTGCCCGCATTGAATGCAAGCATTCATTTCTTCGCCCACGCTTCCAAGTCGTGGACTCCCGATTGGAGATTGTGTTGCAGGACTGCGGGGCTTCTGCTACGGCTGAAGAGGGCAGTGTCATCTGCATAAAGGGCGGTCTGTATGCGGCGTGTCCTGGGAGGTCCGATGTGTACAGTATCGGTCCTAGCACCGAACCCTGTGGTACCCCAGCTTCTATGGACCTGATTGTTGACTTGCCCTCTTCTGCCTTTACGTGGACGGTGCGTCCTTCGAGGTATGATTTCAGCAGCCTCACGTGTGGCACTGGGATGCCGATTTCCAATAGCTTGAACACCAACCCTTCATGCCACACGGAGTCAAACGCTCGGGATACGTCTAGCATCACTACCTTGAAGTACTCACGCTTCTCTATTGCGCTTAGTGCTTCTTTTACCAGTCGCAGCAGTTGATGGGAGGTGGCGTGTGCTCTCCTAAACCCAAACTGCTCGTCTGGGAGAAGATTCGCTGCCTCTGTGTTGCATTAGCCTCCGTAGGTATAGTCTCTCAAACATCTTTGACATTGCCGGGAGCAAGCTGATGGGCCTGTAGTTTGCGGCTATACTTGCGTCTTTACCGGCTTTCGGTAAAGCGACGATCTCAGCGTGTTTCCATGCTTGTGGGAAATTCTTCGTTCTCAAGATGATGTTAAAGATTTATGCCATATGCTGTGCAGTTTCCTGGCAGAGTTCCTTGAGCAGCTTGTTAGAAGGTCGGGACCGCCTGCTTTCCGTGCGTTAAGGTACTTTAGGTGTTCCTCTATTTCCTTTTCTGAGATTGGCTCTATGTCGTCTTCGACATTTGCGGCTCCCAGGTAAGCTGGAAGGCGTGTGGCTACGTGGGCACAGTGGGCTGGGTCCATTTTGCCCATGATGGCTTTGAAGTTACCTTCGAATGCATCTGCCAGCAGGTTTGCCTCGGCGTCTGGCTCGGCGATGTACTCTGCTCCTGCTCTGCGCGGTGGGATACGTCGGTGTTTCCTCTGGAGCATCTTCGTGACTGCTCAGATTGTGTTATCTGCGGACTTTAGAGTGGACACTTTTTCGGCTCATTTGCCGTTTCGGAAGTGTTGAACCGCCGCTTTTATCTCCTTCCTTTGCCTATTCACAAGGCGTTTGGTGGCGGGTTGCCTTGTCTGCAGCCACTCTCGTAAGTTCCTGTTCTTATTGGCTATTGCGGCCAAGATTTCGGGCGGTAGTGGGTCAGGTATGTATCCATTTGGTTGTCGTTGTTAGGTGGGGAGCAGCTTTCGCTGCGTCTAGGGCGTTGGTCGTGAACAGGCGGAGTGCGTCATCGGCCCAAACTTCATCTGCATTGGGAGCGTTTTCCAGGGTGCTAGAGAAATGCTGCCTGTATGCCTCCCAGTTTTTGTAGTTTTGTATCCTTGCCTTTGTGATTATTCCAGATGTCACCTGGAATATCACTGGGGCGTAATCAGACGAGAGGGCGAGCCTCCTCGTCGCCGTTATTTGTTGTGGGATGCCTTTGACCACAGAGTAACACATACAGAGAAGCAGCCTACCCTAAACCACTGTCCTACGCTCCCCTCGTAGTTCCGTAAGGTGTTAGGAGGTGTCAGGCGGTTCGCTGGCTTAGGGTGCCTCTCGCACGTCAGAGGGTAGCGTGGAGGGGAGGCTGAGGGGAGAGCTCGTGCCGCCTGCCACGAGGCCACGGCTGTGTCCGGCGTGCCGGCGTTTGAGGGGAGGTGGTGGTGGAGGCAGCCGCTACCTGCCGCCTGCTCTGGTCAGTTTAAAGGGCTGCTTCTGACCGCAGCGCCATCATGGGACATCTTACGGAACTGCTGGAAACCCTCCCTCCCCGCACCCCGGAGCGTATGACCGGCCCCTTACGGAGGTTTCCCGTCTGTATATAAGTCTGTGCTTCGACTAATGCAATGTTGATAACGTCTGGCTCGCCGCGCGCAGGGAAGTGGGTCGGTTCATACGGCCCCACCGTTATGGCGTTGTTCCGTTCTGCTGCCCTCGGCAGTCGGCGGCCGTACTCGTTTGTCAGTCGCGAGTTCCAGCTTCGGTGTTTAGCATTGTAGTCGCCGGCCGCGAATATCTTGTCGTTGATGGCCAGGAGTGCTTCGACGTCGGCTGGAATCACTACCTTTTTTGGCTGCCTGTAAACAGAGGCGAAGGCAATCTTACCAGTGGTTGTTTCCACGGCTCCATTCTAGTAAAGGCCGGTGTTTGTAATTTGTATGACCTCATCGTGGAGCGCGCGTAAATTGCTGACTAACATGTTGTCTTCTATAGTTGCCCCAGCGCAGAAAACAGCACACAGGTCATAGGTTCTTCTACAGCATACAAGTGAGGCTAAAATAAGTTATGTATGATGGAAGCATAATAAGCTACTCGCGAGATTTTTAATTGTCAAGGATGCCATTTATTAAATAATAAAAAAAAAATGAACTGCTGTTAATATGATACGGCCTATGCTGCCCATAGTTCATGTTGAGACCTCGACTGTTATCACATTTACGCAAATCTGTACTCATGACCGGCGCGGTCCGGCGCGTATAGCGGTCAGCTCGAGACTGAAACTGCGGCGCGTTGCGAGAGGGCACCTGACGCTCTATTTGGCGCCAAAACAGGGCCGTCGCGCGCCTTCTGCAAAACCGCCCTTCTCTTGTTACAATAAGAGAAGGCACGTTAAACTTTTTAAACTGTCAAAATCTAGCCTGTCCTTGGGAGATATTTATTACAAATTCTCAGCTCTGAATAATTAACATTTAGTATATAATAAACAAAACTAATTTCAAAAGAAATCACGTGACGTGAATGCAGCAGCCAATGCGAGGAGAGCACCAGTAACATAGGCGGGCTTTCCCACGGGAACCAGCATCTACTGTGCCATATGCTACTGCTCCCCACCCCACAATTCAACATATGCTGCACTTCTGTCTTTCTTCCGCGTTTAAGACACGTACGATGTTAGCAAAGAAACGGTCTGCGGCCAGAAATGTGAAGTGGCCATAGGCCAGGAATATCAGAACCTTTGTGACCAAGGATTGGAGTAAGTTTTGCATGTTGTTCATGCTTTCTAGGAGAAGGTTCATCAGTTCTTTCACGTCTATTGCGTCGCTGGGTGCTGCGACTGTTTCTGTGGGGGGGCTGTTTGTTAGCGGGGCTTCAGGTGGCGTGGGACCGGTGCTTTCTGCTACGATTGTTTCGGGAAGGATGGTGTCGCTACGGTTTTGCGAGGGTGTCCATGTCCTCGACCTCGTTACAGGCTTATCCTGCCTCCTATTGTTGGGGAGGGTTGTCTTGTGGTTGCTTGTTTGGTTCGTTGCTTTTCGGCTGCCTTTTTGAAGAAGGTGCAGCCTCTGTAGTTTGCGGGATGGGCCCCCTTGCAATGGCAGCATACGGCTGCCGTTTCTCTGGGAACTATGCAGTCTCTACTGACGTGGTCGCCTGCGCATTTGACCCAGCGAGCGGGCATTTTGCAGTGCCGCGCCACGTGGTTCAGTTCCAGGCATTGGAAGCACTGGACCGGACCTCGTTTTCTGCGCAGCGGTTCGGTGGATACCTCTTGAGTATCCTCGTCATCTTATACATTGCTCTTCCCATGTCGTTGTCCGCTGCAACTACCAGTTGAAGCGGGCAGTGGCGTAGCTATGTCACCAAGGGCCCCGGGGCAAAAATGACATTGGGGCCCTCTAAACACTAATACTAAACAGATACAAAACTACTTCATCATCAGCTCCTTGCCGCCCACTGGAAGACATAATAAGGCAAACCTAAATACTACTAAGTAAATTATTATGTGTCACGCAGCAGATAATATTTAATCGTACTCTCTAACATAATTGTGAAAGTCTGTTTGTTTGTTATGCTGTCATGCAAAAATTACTAGGTGATTTGGATGAAATTTTGCAGAGGGATAGAGATGGAGTTGGACCTGGGTAGTACATAAAGATGAAAATGCCCCGTGGGATATTTTTCGTCAGCGGTGACAGCAGGCGGACTTCTGTCAGTTCCGACAACTCACTCCCGCTAAACTACTGCGCTGTTATCTCATTTCGTTGATAGCCCAGTCAAAGAAGGTAAATAGGGAAAATATTCATGTAGGATGGTTTCAGCATCCCAGTGGGAGGTAAAAAAAAAATAAAAAATTCGATGCTTTACTGTAACTTTTTTCCGATCGTCGGTCACGAAGGCCGAGGGGCCCCTGGAGCTCGGGGGCCCCGGGGCACTGCCCCGCGTAGCCCTATGATAGCTACGCCACTGGAAGCGGGCCTTCTTGTCCGGTTTTAGGTGATATCATCCGAGTCACAGACCGGACGAGTACCCCTCTGGTTTGTAGTTCGGCTTTCAGTGTTTCCGGCGGGAAAGTGAAAGGCAGCTTGCGAAAAACGACCTTCAGGGCTTTGTCTCCTGGCGACGGGTACGTGTAATAAGGGATTTCGTGGTCGGTCAGGTAATTGACAAGCTCTATGTCCTCACCTGTGCGCAGGGTGACCTTGTAGAGGTCTTTTCCCACGGATTTTGCCGTGAAATCGGCTTCCGCATGCTTTTTAATTATTTATTATTATTATTTTTTAAGAAAACTGCTCCAGTCACTTTTACTTGAAATGATATTTATTCCATGAACCGGTTTTCAAACCTTTTCAGGTTCATCAGATGGATCATGTTACAATAACATTTTAAGCGTCATGTTGGATGCTGGCTCTGTGGTGGGAAGACGGAAATTATTTTAAAAAACTCGAATTGCACGTTGCTTAGGTCTGTTTTGTATTTGTAAGATTCTGTGAAATTTGCTGATCTACTTACTGCGACTGTACGGCCAGATTTTTGTGGTTAAATTCTATTTCTTGCGTCTTCTTTTGTTTAAGTCACAGTAACACATCACTTTTTCTGTTGGGTTCTAACTGTACTATAAACAACACTTTACCAGCGTCCAACATGTGCTTTTACTGCTGCTGCTATTTACAAACGTCTTAATTCGAAAGATATAACACTCTTTGTACAGGTAAGTTTGTTTTGAGTATGATATAGTCGATTATTTAGAAAGTAATTTTGTCAATAATAAACTGCAATAGTGAATAATAAATAAATACTGTCTGTATTGTTTCCATAGCTTTTCTACTTAATATGTATGTATACAATCAGTTAAAGTACAAGAATAAAATTCGTATTATTGCTATGTTTAATTTATACACCATTTGTGTTCCAGAATATTAATGTAGACTAGTTTCTATTTATTATGATTAAAGACAGTATGAATCTGGTTGCTCTATTATTGTAGGATTGAAGGGGTAGGTATTTAGATATGGGTGAAGCAATTATGTATTTGTTCTTTAGTAGTGATTTTAGTTTATCAGAAAGCATATGAAAGAGTTGTCATGAGTGGGGGGGGGGGTTTATTTGAAGGGGGGTAGGGAAGGGGAAGAGGCTTTTTGTGAATTAATTTCTTTACATTAGCAGGTTCTCAAAATTTTGGAGGTACATTTTGTTTTTTAGTTCAGTCTGATCATTGAGCAGGTTGTTGGATGTTGTATTTGTATTGATGAGGATTTCAATTTCTTCAAGGAGGTTAAATTTCATGCCCTTATTGGCAAAATGGAGTATTTGTAGGTTTTTTTGGATGTTATCTGCAGAATGACCTTGTTGGGGTAGGTGTGAGTCAAAGCTGGATTTGTTTAAGTTATTAAGGCGGAGTGCGTCCATATGTTCTTTAAATTTTGTTGTGAAGCTTCTTCCAGTTTGACCAATATAGAAGCTTGGGCATGAGTTGCAAGTTAGTTTATAGATACCTGATTTTTGAAATTTATCTATGTTGGTTTTTGTGTTGTGGATGATTTTATTTTGTATTTTGTTGTTTGTGGAGAAGCTAATTTTTATCTCATGTTTCTTGAAGAGGTTTGCAATTTGGTATGAAACCTTTCCGAGGAAAGGTAGGCTTATAAAGAAGGTTTTTTTTTGGTTGTTTGTCTGTTCAGAAATTGGTTGTTTTGTTTTTGTTGATTGAATTAATTTATCAATGACAACAGGACTGTATCCATTGCTGATGGCAACTGATTTTATGATGTTTGCTTCTTTTTCTCTTCATTTGTGTCCATTGGAATTTTGTGCATGCGGTTTACCATTGATCTAAAAATGCTTTTTTGTGTTGGTCTGGATGACAAGAAGAACTAGGGATGGAGATATTTGTTGCTGTTGGTTTTCTGAAAATTTGGAAATTGTGTTTCTGGTTTTTGTTGGAGATATTTAGATCAAGATAGTTGATTCCATCTGGTGTTTCATGTTCAACTGTGAACTGTATTTTGGGGTGCATTTTAATTATTTCGTAAAGGTCAGTGTATGCCTCTTTGAACATAATTACAAGAGGCGGGGGTGGCCTGGTATCTCGTGCTGGCGGTTCTGCTCCCTCTGCCTGCATTGGTTGGGGAGCGTTCCCTGTCTCTAGTGGAGGGGTGGTCGTTAGTTGGCGCGCTTGCGGCGTTTTCCTGGGGAAATCTCCAACCGTCCGCGTCTGGTGCGGAGCTGTTGTAGCGTCTTCGCTTGCCTTTACCTGTGACTTTGCAGCCAGTGGGGAAGGAGGCTGCGGTTTTCTTGTTTGTAGTTGCGCCAGCAGTTTTACTACTGCCACTGTAGTTGCTGGTGGGGGCTATGCCATGGTAGGTGACTGTGTGTGTGTGTGTGTGTGTGTGTGTGTGTGTGTGTGTGTGTGTGTGTGTCACCATATGTAGTCGGGCCGCCGAAAGAACGACCCTGACAGTTCGCTCACGTGGGTCGCAGAGGGTGGGGGGGAACACTCAGGCACCAACCTGGGCTCTGGAATTCGTAAACGTTGCCGGGGTAACGGTGCCGCGTTGCCACCCTGCCACTCAAGGTCGCGCGGGGTGGCATGCTTCAGTCGCTGCAAAGCATATGTCGTTGTGTTCGTTTGTCTCGTTGTGTTACCAGTTTTGTCCGTGTCGTGTTACGTGTCTTGATTTGAGATGTGTGTGAGATGGCTTCTTCCTCTAACCTGAAGAGTGTCAGCAGAGTCGCTACTTTAAAGAGCCAGTCCCGTGAACTCGTGTATAATCTACGGTGCTGTTTTGATAAGGAAAGAGACAACGGTGGGCCTCTTTTGCTGTTGTCCAAAGTCGTTGAACGAGTAGCCGCAGCCTTGAAAATTGGAGCAACCAAGTGAAGAAAGTATCAAAGGAGAAGTGTGCTGCAGATCCAAAGGAGCCACCTGCTGCTCTGTCGCAGCCAAAAGATAGTTTACTGAAAAAATACGTTATTTTATTTCTGCTTCTGTGATCAATAGACTGGCTGTCGAAACTGATCTGATGATATTACTCAGACACTATACTATGGCAGACAACAGCGACCGTAAACCAACGAGGCAAAAAAACACCCTTCTTTTTATGTAAGAAGACATATCATTTCACTGGAAGAGGGGGTTTTACTACTTGTAAAGTGTTATTCCTTATTTGTTTACGCTCTCGGCACACTGCCACAATACAGTGTCCGAATAATAACAGCGAGTCTGTGGAAAATGGCTATAGAAGATGAAATATTTAAACAAAATTCTTCAACTACCAACCTTTGGCTGAAGACTAAATGATACTTTAAATTTAATACAATACTGGAACATATGCAGCTTTACTTTAACTCGACATATATTTCTAAACCTTGCTTTTTAAGTCCAAAAAGAGTGTTTTTCATCAGTTCGTGATCGTTATCGTTAGTTCACGCTTTAGTAGTACATAGCAACGGTTCCAAAATATTCGGATGTGATATTCGTATGGCGGCGACCGACACGGCGTAACAACAAACAGCCGCGTAGCAGTATTGGCAACATAGCCGCTAGCTGTCAGTGTCGTTCTTTCGGCGGCTCGACTATAGGAATGAGACTGTGACGTGGGGGGTTTCTGGCGGGATTGCCTTAGGGTGGGTTGCGGGGGATGGAGAGTCATCTCTGGAATCGCCTGCTGCTTCAGCCATCTCTAGGCATGGTGATTCGGCGTCCAGGTCAGTGACTTTTTGTTCGCCGGCTGCGGGACCGTATTTGGTTATAGATGGAGGGTTAGAGGAAGAGAGTGAGAAAGAAGACAGGCAGAAAAAAGACGAAAACTAAGCTCTGTGAACGCGGATTTGGCCAACGTGAATGGCGCCCTGGCTCACTTAGTCCTTAACAGTTCCCTAGGGCTGTGTTTATTACCCTGGAGTATAAATAGCAGAAACCGGAAAAAAGAAATGCCGAAAGGTGGCAGTGGTGCCTCTACTCCAAAGAGTTTTGGCGGTTTGACAACGCTGTGTTACACTTGGGATCGCAAGCAATCAAAGTGTTAACACGTCACGACAATTTTGCTTTTTTCCTTTCTTTGCTTGTGCAAAGGACGACGGCTCTCGAAGTTCCGGCGTCTCGACGAGATGATCGCTTCTCTCTGTCTTACAGATCGGCGGTCTGCTTCTTCTTGACGAGTTCCAAGGCTGCAGCGCTCCGCTGGGACGTCCTCTCGCTGCCGCTGCTCGGTCCGGAATGCGCAGTCTGAGCTGTTCATGTCTGGGCTCTTGCCCATGTGTACCTGAAGGTCCGGTAGTCTTAGCCTTAATGCCTTCTGAGTTTTCTGCTTTTACAACATGTGGGATTTGGGATTCATGTGGTGTAGGTGCTGGTTGTATTATACCCTAAAGTGTCGGGTTATTGTATTTTTTGGATGTTTATAGTTTATTACAAAGGGATCGTTCCGTAGAGCTGCGATTAACTCGTTGGGAGAGGTTTCCGATTTATTATAGAACTCTGTGGTTCTCTTTTTAATTATGGTTGAGATCAACGGCATATTGGTGTCGTTGTGGATGGTGTCGTTCGATACAAACAAAGGCGCGTCAGTGATTATTCTGAGCGCCTTGTTTTGCACTACTTGTATTTTTTTGATGTGGGTGTCAGCTGCCATACTGTACACTTCACATCCATATAGTAGCTATGGAAAGACCACCATCTTCCATATCATTAACTTTGTTGGTGTGGTCAGGCCATTGCCTTTTAGCAATGGATATAGTTGATAGAGCCTGCCCAAACCCAGATTACATGCGTCAGTGATGTGGTCGTTCCATAAGAGTTCGCTATCAATTTAGAGTCCGAGATATTTAATATTGTCACTCCAGGGGAGATTCCTTCCCTCAATTGTCAGTTGTCGGTTAGGTGGTCTCCTTCTGGTTGTGAACATTATTGCGTGACATTTTGCTGGATTTATTTTTATTTTCCAGAAGTTACACCATTGTGTTATCTGGTCTAGGTGACATTGTGTGTTCATGACAGTATAGCCTGGTTTTGGGTGACTAGTGTACACAGCAGTATCATCTGCAATCAGTGCGAGATGCTTGTTGTGCCACTTTGGGATGTCGTTCGTATAAAAACTAAAGAGGGAGGGCCCAGGACTGAACCCTGTGGTACGCCTGCCTCTATTTCCTTAAAAACTACTTTCACTATTATCTAGTTTGACATAGAATTTCCTATTCCTAAGAAATTAAGCCAGGATCTTAAGTATATGTTGCGGACAGTCATTTCGGTGGAGCTTGTATATTAATCCGTCGTGCCAGACACGATCAAAGGCTTTCTCTATGTCCAAGAATACTGTAGCGGTGCTCTGTTTTTCCGCCCTAGCCTTTCAAATCTGTTCAACTACTCGGGTGGCCTGGGATACTGTGCCATGACCAGCACGGAAGCCAAATTGTTCCTGGATGGTAATGTTATTGTCTGTTAGGAATTGGTGGAATGCTTTTAGGATTAGGCGCTCTAGGGTTTTGCCTAGTATGCATAGGAGGGAAATAGGTCTGGTTTTGTGGGAAGAGAGGATTTTTGTTGGGTTTGGGAATGGTTATCACCTTGGCGGTTTTCCAAGGTGTTGGAAAGTAGGAACATGTGAGACAGGAGTTGTAAATGTCAGGATTTGAATGGCGGAGGAGGTAGATTTTTGAGTTGTAGTGGCTTTATGCCATCGGGACCGGGTGATTTGGAGTTGCCGAGCCCCTGTAGGATTGAGCAGATTATTTGGCAGGACACAGGTTGGAAACGGTCTGTGTTCTTCGTCGTAATATTCTTGGAACAGCCCTGATAACTACTACTTCATGGTCGTTTGCCTCCTCATCGATGACTGTGTTCTCCATGAACTGAAGTTCCAGAGAGTTAGCCATTGCCTCTGCTTTGTCTGGGGGTTCATAGACAAGGCCGTTTTCACCATGGAGCGGTTTGATGGATTTTGCTGTCTGTCGACGATTCGCCAAAATTTTTGTAGATTGTCGTGAGTTTCCACCAGTGTCTGGGGCTAGCGAGCACTCCTGAACTCTGCTAGAGCTACCCTGATCTCCTGGGCTAAGCTGTTGGCGATTCGTCTATCAATTGGGTCTCGATAGCTTTGCCAACGCTTCCTAATTCTCCTCTTTCTTCTGAGGAGTTCCTGAATCTCTTCTGGGAGGTCCTGTCTTCGAATCAGATGCCTGGTCTTTGTTGTGGAGTGTTTCAAACACTCATTTAACGTTTTTGTGAAGTGTTCCACAGCTTCGTTTATTTCTGTTCGAGTGTTAAGACTTCGTGGATTTGCAGTGTGCATCTCCACAAGTCGGCTGTATGACTCCCAGTCCGTGTGGCAGGTGTAGTAATAAGCCTTGTCCACACCCCCCCCCCCCCGTGCCTGGCACAGGTTATTTCAAGGATTACAGGATTGATTGCATTGTGGAAATTTTTCGTTATGAAAATATCGAGGATGTCTGGTCTGTGGTTTTGATTGCGTGGAAAGTGTGTAGGTTCTTCTGGTGCAATCAGACCCAGATCATTGTTTGCTCCTAGGAAGTTGTGCAGCGCTGTTCCACTGGCGTTGGTTGCAACACAACCCCAAGCCCTGTTTTTGGAGTTCAAGTCCCCACCTAGTATGACTGTCTGCCCTATATCTAAGAGTGCTGCTAGATTGTTCACTGGTATATTCCCATCTGGAGGATGGTAGGCAGCAACTAATATGACTAACTTATCTAACTTAAGTTCTATGGCTGTAGCCTCTTTGTCTGACAAGTTGTGACAGCTCAACTTGTCTGTGTGGGATCCTATTTTTTTTAACTAAAATTAAGGTACCACCCTTTGGGCGATCTAATTTATCATTCCCGTATAGGCAATAATTCCGAATAGACTGGTTTTGGTCTGGCTCAAGGTGAGTCTCCATAATGAGGTCAATGTCTACTCTGTTGTCATCCAGGAAGTGTTCAAGTGTGTACTTTTGATTCAGAACGCCATCGGCGTTCCAGTTTACGATGTATAGCCTATCGTGGGGATTAAAGGCTATTGAAGTAGCTCATGATTCCCGACGCAATTACCATCAGCTTAGACAGCATGTCAGGTGCTGTTCTGAGCTGTTCCATTACTTGTTTTATGGTGGTTAAAACCTACGAAAGATTTAGTGACCCCAGGAGAGTGGCGATGCCATGAAGTTGGGCAAGTGTCTCGTTTCCTGAGCTGAATGTGTTGCTGTCTGCTTGGTTTCCTGTTGGGAGACCCCAAGCAGAGGTGGAGGGGGTAGCAGCAGGCTGCTGGGTAGCGGTCGCTGCTTGGTTTTGTTGCTGCGCGTTTCCACGCGATCGCATTTGCGGGAAGTTTGTGTTGTTCATAGCAGGGGCTGGCCTTTGTCTTGCTCTGCCAGCTTCCGCTCTCGGTTGCATTTTCATGGCTTGTACCATTTTTAGGTACGCTGGGCATTTTTTATAACTGGCAGGGTGTTTGCCCTGGCAGTGGATACATTTTGGGTCCTGGTTTGTTGGCTTTAGGCACAGAGAGGTCAGATGGGTCCCAGCACATTTAATGCAGCGTGGCTCTGCGTTGCAATTTCGGCTGCCATGGTTAAACCTCTGGCAGCGAAAGCATTGTGTGGGGGCCATATTTCCTTCTATAGGATTCAATTTTACAACTTGTACATAAAAGGTGTTTGACTTTGTATATTGCGCCTGCATCTGAGCCTTTTATTAATGTTACGATGAAATTTGGCATGTTGGCTAGTTGAACTTTGCTATTGACTTCTTTTTGCTGTGGACATTGAAGTTTAGTTTCTTCAGCGCATCTTCAACCTGATTTGGCTCTACAAAGTTTGGTAGTTGTTTGATTACGACTTTTTGCAACTTGGAAGGTTCCAAGTCGTACGTGTGATATTGCATACCACGTAAGGTAAGATTTTGCTTGACGTAATTGTAGTCCTCAGGAGTACTCATTTGGTACTTCACTGTGTCACCACGGTAGGTGCACAGGATTTTTCCCTTTAAGACCTGGCTCCATTTCTTTTACGAAATCAATGTACCCTTTTGTTTCGTAACTTACTATGGGGGGGGGGGGGGGAAACCTTGTACTTCCGCCCTGTCTGAGAGGTTCCCTGACGGGGAGCATCAGGCGCGTCATTTTCAAGCGCCGAAAATCTATTCCCAGTGGGAACATTGGCTATTTCCATTAGTTCCTCTGTGTCAGGAGGGAGAGGAGTAGCCATTGCTGCTGCCTCATCCTCCGTGTCTTGTCGTTTTCTGGTAGCTGACGTGCCACGTTCGCCACCTTTGGTTGACTGCGATTTACGAGATTTCTTAAGCTGCGACATATTCAGGCTGTGGTCGCCCTGTGGGCTGCCACGGTTGGTTGGGGTGGAAGTCTGCTGAAAAGCAGAAAACTCAGACGTCTGGCCTAAGGAAAGACCACCGGACACCACGCAAAGGTTTTCAGGTACACCTCGGTTAACACTGCAAGGTATCTGGTGCAGTGCTGAACCTACGCTACACGAACGCGGGATACCGGGCAGCGCCACGGTCCCTGGCTCGGAAAAGTCCCTATCCTCGGTGGGTACAGAGTGGGAGCTCTGTAGCGTGATGTCGCGGTGCAGGGGGACACGACAATTTTGCATGTACTGTACCTATTCCTCCGCCTGAAGCATCATGAACAGCATGTGATACGACAATTTCGCGCGCCTGCAAGACACAGACCGCAGTGCAGTAGAACGCCCCGACCATGTGGGTCGGCCGTTGAGCTCCGCGCTGGACAAAGCACAGCGCGAACAAAGGCAGCGAGCGCGGCACCCAAGAACACGTCCGGGCAGTGTGGCAAGCAACCTCAGAATGGCCCCGGCCCGCGCAGTGTGACTTTTTTTTGCACTTTTCATTTCCTCCTCTTATGGAGGAGGGCGGGCTGTTTGAGGGCTTGCTTAGCCCTTTTCAGCCATTGGGATTTGAGGTAATTCTGTTGTGGCTCAATTTATTATTTTTCTTGCAAGCGATGATGGGAGAGGGGAAATTTGTCCCAATTGGGAATATTCCGTGGGCATGGGGACAGCTCTGATATTCACCTTACAGCCAACAGGGAACCACGGAAACCTGGGCCAGAGCTGTTTTGTCTTCTTCTTCTCATGGGTTGTTCGGCTAGTAGTGCCAGGGTAACCGTTTGTTGGTCCTCTCTTGCCGTTTTCTCTCTAGTTCTTCTAGTCTTTTCTTTTCTTGAGCTAGTTTGTACATCTCGATCTGCCAGTATACTGGCGGGAAGGTGTACGCATAGCCTGGTTTTCTGTACTCCCAGTTGGACTTTGTCGTGTAGTCGCGATTGCTTGGTTAGCTTCTCACGGTCGAAGGGATCCGTGACCTCGTCCGTCATGGTCGCTACCTCTGCTGTTGTGATGTCTTGTGCATCTCCAGCAGCATCGGTTTGGGCTTCTCGATCTTCTGTTCTTGTTCTTCTCGTTTGCGACCATCTCTCTGTTCGAGAGATTGCAGCTTCTTTGTCAGGTCATGCGCCAGAAATCGTTGCGTCTTCAGTGTTGGATTCCGCATCTTTCTTGGGCTTCCTGCTTACTTGCAGCAGTAGAGCTTCTCGCAGATGGAGACACGCTGCCTCCAGTTTGGCGTGCAGCACCATCCGGAACCTGGCCTCAGCTTCCTCTAGCGTCGCGCCGATGTCGCTGTGTCCGTCTTCGACTGCGTAGTAGAGATGGCTACGGTTTCATGGTTTCGAAGCCAGGTTTCGATACACACAACAGTTTCAGGGTTTCAAAACCGGCATCTTTCACGGGTTCGAAACCATGCGGTTTCATTCCGTTCTGTTTCGGATCACATTCGCGGTCGATTGTCGATACACTGAAACCGTTTCTTCCTGTCGGGTTCACGGTTTCGTGTCGGTTTCTCGTGTCGGTTTCACAACGCCGGTGTTTCAAACCACTAATGCAGAAAGGCGGAACAGACTAATGGTATCGAAATGTGGTGTTTCATTTTACTGAAGAGAGTGCCAAATAGTAGTTGACACACGTGAGTCTGCAGCTTATGATTACTGAAATCAAGATTCGTTTGCAAGAGACTGCTGTATTCCGAAATGTCATAATGCCTGCTTTATAAATGTAAAAGAACATTAAAACAACGTTCACTATTTGCATTGAAATAACCACTTAAATTCTATGTTTATCTACCATATTAAAAACACGAGTGAAACTACATTTTTTAAAATAAGATACAACATGAAGCCTGAAATGACTTTTTATACGAACAAGGGTACATCGCATATTTGAACTCGTGTTAAAGAGTTAGTTTCTTACGAGTAAAAACGATGTTACCTCCAATCGACTGTCATGTTAAAGGAATTGCGGCGATAGTGTAACGGTCAAGACCTCGAAGTGGTGAACTTGTCCCTTATTTTATTATTTTTGTAATTCCACAGCATTATTTGTGATTATTTAGTGTGCCCTTTATTCTCTATAATTTATTTAGTATGTATAGAAAGTAGCATTTATGATCCATCACTGTAATATGCATACCATATTGCAGTTTGTGAGTTCCTAGCAGAGTAAACTTTTACCTACCATACCGGCGGCCTCGTGTGACTATGTTGGCAACATCAACAACACGGGAGAAATTCTTTATCAACATGTTTCGTACAGACCAATAAGTGAATATATACTCTATGGTTGACAGGTTCTTGTATGTACCCTTGTCCACATAGTGAAAAATATTGCCCTCCTAGAACGAAGATTTCAGGATAAAACATACATTGCTTCACGGTTTCACGGTACGGTTTCATTGCTTTCGAAACCGTCAGATGTTTCAATTATCCCACCTCCACTGCGTAGTCGCTCCCTCTGCAGTCCGGAGCGGTCAACCCAGCTGGTCCGCCGCGCTGCCGGCTTCCCCCACCACCTCTGCCACCCCCCCCAGGGGGCCCACAGTTCTTTTGTGGGTACGTGTGTGGCGCGCACGGGGCCCCGAGCCGGAGCAGCCTTTCTTCTGCCCCAGGTTGCTTCACTTTCCCTCCCGGTTTATGCCCTCGCCCGGAGACGGGCATATTTCGTGAGCTACGGTGGTTCTTGTCGTTTTTCTTCCTTCGTTCCTTCCTTTTTTACCCTTTGTTTCTGTCTTTCTCTCCTTGTACTCTCCTAGCCTTCTTCTCCGCCTCGGCGTTTGAGACACTTCTTTCCTTCTTTCTCTTCACTTCATCTATTCTTCTTCTTTCCTCCCTGTGCGTGTCTGAAGGCCGACCCACGCATTATCATGCATAGCAGGTGACAGGGTAACGCGTAATTCCCCGCCCCGGGTAGACAAGTAGGGCACGTACGTACCCCCTGGTAAAGGCCAGGCCCAGGGAGGGGTGATTACCCGAGCTGGTACCTTCCGAACATGCCGATTGGTCCCTCCATCAGTTCTCGGGAGGTGTGACCTGAGGTGTGAACAATCACCTAAGGCGGGTAAGCCCTCGGAGAGGGCCCCTACTAGGAAGGAGCGCGCCATCGGAGACGCCGGTAATCACGGGGGACACTTCCGCGATGACTTCCCTCTCTTCTTTAGTGACGTTGACCCAGAAACGTAAGTTAGATTCCCCTCAGCAAAAAGACTCTGCCTAATGTACCGAAATTTCTTGTTGTCTCTCGCACCGACGGACAAGATTTAAATTCTGTCAATCCTTTCGTTATACAGAAAGGTGTAGATGCAATTGCTGGCCCTGTTAAAACCTGTTCACGTCAGCGCAATGGCACATTGTTGCTGGAAGTGGAAAGTGCCTTCCAAGCTCAGAAACTACTCCGGACTACACTGTTACACACGTTTCCTGTCAATGTGGAAGCACATCGCACACTCAACTCGTCACGGGGGGTAGTCTTCACGAGATCCCTTGACGGGTTGTCTGATGAAGAAATCCAATCCTATATGTCCGACCAGGGTGTGACAGCCGTCCATAGGGTAATGAAAAAGGTCGATAATCAGCTGAAACCGACTCGTACTGTGTTTTTGACGTTCGACAGAGTTGACCTCCCGTCGAAGGTCAAAACAGGGTATGAAGTCATCTCCGTCCGCCCTTATGTACCGAACCCAACGCGCTGTTTTCAGTGCCACAGGTACAACCATACCCGTGAACATTGCCCAAATGCAGCAAAGTGTGTCACTTGTGGTAGGAACGCCCATGAGGGGGATTGCCCACCTCCGTCCCCTCACTGCCTAAACTGCAACGGTGACCATGCGGCTTCCTCTCGCGACTGCCCTGTATACAAGGATGAGAAGGTAATCCAGCAAATTCGGGTTACGGAGAAGGTATCGACATCTGCCGCTCGGAAGTTGTTGGCGAGTCGAAAGCCCACTGTCCTCCCAGCGGGTACACACAGTAAGGTCCTCACCTCCACTCGACCTACTAAGGATTCCAGTACCCAGACTTGTGATTTCACTTTCGCTGACACAGTTGTGCGATCCGCCAGCCCGAAGATTGCCCATTCCACGTCCCCGCTTCCTCCTGCTGCTTCTAAGGTACAGTCTTCGTCAACCTCTAGTAAACCGCGGGCACCTAAACAAGATTCCCGGACCTTGAAAAAGGAACCCGTCCGTGAGGATTTTCTGCGTTCTCAGGCTTCCCAACCGTCAACTGCCTCTTCCCGCCGTCACTCTTCCAGAAGAGCTGACAAGAAAAAGAGTTCCTCTCCTTCCCCGCCTAGGCGTGACCTATCCGTCACGCCGTCCAACAGTTGCCAGCCTCGGCCGTCTTATGTTTCACCGGGTCGCTCCGTCTGCCGGGCACCCGGCCCTTTACCGGCGGTGGAAACTGCCCTTCCTGATCAACTCAGGGAGGTGGCAGGCGCGTCGGTCGAACCTATGGACCACGACCCTTTGCCCCTAGACAGCGATAGCAGTGCTTCCTCGAAATCCGGTCCTCAGCGGCCGTCGAGGTGACCCCGCTTGCTAGTTGGTTTTTATCCTTATTTCTTCTCTCATTTTTATCATGGCGCTCCTTCAATGGAATATTCGTGGCATTCGTTCCAATCGGGAGGAGTTAAAACTACTCCTTCGGTTGCACTGCCCGCTTCTAGTCTGTCTACAAGAAACTAAGTTGCGTCCACGTGATCGTGCAGACTTTCCACACTACACCTCTGTGCGGTTCGACCTGCCACCCGTGGAAGGTGTCCCAGCCCATGGAGGGGTTTTGATGCTCCTTCGAAACGATGTCTATTTCCATCCCATTTCCTTGCATACTCACCTACAGGCAGTTGCCGTCCGCATCACTTTATCCACATTTACCTTCTCCATCTGTAATATCTATTCGCCATCGTCATCTGCCCTTACTAGGACAGATGTGCTACACCTTGTTGACCAGCTCCCTTCACCTTTCGTGTTGGTAGGCGACTTTAATGCCCACCATCCCCTATGGGGCTCTCCGGCACCTTGTCCGAGAGGCTCCCTTTTGGTGGACCTTCCCCAATACCTCGATCTTGTCTGCCTCAACACCGGTGCACCGACCTTCCTTTCTGACACAACTCATATTTACTCCCATATAGACCTCGCAATATGCACTCCTCAGCTTGCCGGTCGGTTTGAGTGGTATGCACTTTCTGACACGTACTCAAGTGACCATTTCCCTTGTATCATCCACTTCCTGCATCATTCCCCATCTCCACGTCCCACCAGTTGGAACATTTCCAAAGCCAACTGGGGGCTTTATTCTTCCGTGGCTGTTTTTCACGATCAGAATTTTCCCAACTGTGACAGTCAGGTCGACTACTTCACAGAGGTTATTCTCACCGCTGCTGAACGTTCCATACCTCGTACATCCTCTTCTCCACGTCGTGTGCAGGTCCCTTGGTGGACTGCAGCCTGCCGCGACGCGCTTCGAGCCCGGCGCCGTGCTTTACGCACCTTCCGCCGCCACCCAACTTTGGAGAATTGCATCAATTATAAACGTATGAGAGCGCAATGTCGTCATATCATAAACGACAGCAAGAAAGCTTGCTGGACTGCTTTTACTAGTTCTTTTAACCGTTTTACTCCCTCCACGGATGTTTGGGGTGGCCTACGCCGTTTATCCGGCATCAAGGTCCACTCCCCGATTCCTGGCCTGACCGTGGAGAACGCAGTCCTCGTGGACCCCGCTGCTGTTTCCAACGCATTGGGCCGTTTCTTTGCGAAGGTTTCGAGCTCTGCCCATTACCACCCTGCCTTTCTCCCTCGCAAACAGGTAGAGGAGTCACGGCCGCCTTCTTTCCACTCTTTTAATCGTGAAAATTATAATGTCGCCTTCACCATGCAGGAGCTAGACCGTGCTCTCGCCCTGTCCCGATCTTCTGCTCCCGGGCCCGATTCCATTCATATTGAGATGCTGAAGAACCCCTCTCCTGCGGGCAAGTGCTTTCTTCTTAGTACCTACAATCGCTTATGGACTGAAGGTCATGTTCCCACAAGTTGGCGTGAAGCCATTGTTGTCCCCATCCCCAAACCAGGGAAGGACAAACACCTTCCTTCCAGTTATCGCCCCATTTCTCTGACGAGCTGCGTCTGTAAGGTGATGGAACGCATGGTTAACGCTCGGTTGGTCTGGCTCCTCGAATCTCGCCGCCTCCTGACTAATATCCAATGCGGTTTTCGTCGACACCGCTCTGCTGCTGATCACCTCGTTACGTTGTCGACCTTCATAATGAACAACTTTCTAAAGACGCGTCAAACAGTAGCAGTGTTCTTCGACTTGGAGAAGGCATACGATACCTGATGGAGAGCGGGCATTCTCTGCACATTGCAACATGGGGCCTTCGGGGCCGCCTTCCTCTTTTCATTCAAGCGTTTTTGGCGGATCGCAAGTTCCGGGTACGGGTGGGTTCTGTTTTGTCAGATACCTCTTGCCAGGAGAATGGGGTACCACAGGGCTCCATCTTGAGTGTGGCGCTCTTTGCCATTGCAATCAATCCGATCGTAGATTGCCTTTCAGCCGACGTCTCCGGATCTCTCTTTGTTGACGATTTCGCAATTTATTGCAGCGCCCAGCGGACGTGTCTCTTGGAGCGTTCTCTCCAACGCTGTCTTGACCGTCTATATTCCTGGAGCATCGCAAACGGCTTCCGATTCTCCACTGAGAAAACTGTGTGTATCAATTTTTGGAGATACAAGGAATTTCTTCCACCTTCTCTACGTCTCGGCCCTGTTGCTCTCCCTTTCGTGGAGACTACGAAATTCTTGGGACTCATGTTGGATCGGAAACTTTGCTGGTCCACACACGTGTCCTACCTGGCTGCCCGTTGTGCCCGATCCCTTAACGTTCTTCGTGTCCTCAGTGGCACGTCATGGGGAGCGGATCGTACCGTCCTGCTTCACCTTTACCAGGCCATTGTTCAGTCGAAGCTCGACTACGGAAGCCTTGTATACTCTTCTGCACGGCCGTCGATTCTCCGCCGTCTCAACTCTATCCACCATCGGGGTTTACGTCTTGCGACCGGTGCATTTTATACTAACCCTGTTGAAAGTCTGTATGCCGAGGCTGCTGTATTACCCTTGACCACTCGGCGTGACACTCTTGTGTCGGTACGCATGCCGCCTGCGGTCGATGCCCAACCATCCATCTTACCGATTATTTTTTGACGACTCACTCGATCGCCAATATCAGTTGTCTGCGATTGCCTTGCTTCCACCTGGAGTTCGGTTTCGCCGCCTACTACAGCGGCTCGATTTTACCCTTCCTTCCACCTTTCGGTTGAGCGAAAGCCCATTGCCACCGTGGCATCAGGCCCAGGTTCACACTCACCTCGAACTTAGTTCGCTACCCAAGGAGAGCACTCCGGATTTGGTATACCGCTCGAGGCTTGTCGACATCCGTTCGCGGTTCGATAATGCCATATTTATTTACACTGATGGTTCCAAGAGCACTGCCGGTGTCGGATCTGCCTTCGTCGTCGGGGACAACCGGTTCCAATACAAGCTCCCTGACCGGTGTTCTAGTTTCACGGCTGAGCTTTATGCCCTCCACCAGGCCGTTTTGTACACCTGCCGCCACCGCGAACCTCTCTATGCCATATGTTCGGACTCCCTAAGTGCCCTGCATAGTCTTAAGGACCCTTTCTCGAACCATCCTCTCGTGTATCGGATCCAACGCTCCCTCCAGTTGCTATCTGATGACAGCTGTCACGTTTCTTTCCTGTGGGTCCCTGGCCACGTGGGAGTGCCCGGGAATGAGACCGCCGACATAGCAGCCAAGGCCGCAGCTATTTTGCCTCGCATGGCTACCTTTTGCGTCCCATCGGGCGATGTTCAACGGGCTCTTCGCCGGAGTATCGTGTCGCAA
This sequence comes from Locusta migratoria, assembly GCA_026315105.1. Taxonomy (NCBI): domain Eukaryota; kingdom Metazoa; phylum Arthropoda; class Insecta; order Orthoptera; family Acrididae; genus Locusta; species Locusta migratoria. The sequence goes on along the minus strand of CM048744.1, from coordinate 251,074,302 downwards.
TGGCACAGTGCGTGGTTTTCAATGTACGACAATAAATTGAGAACTGTAAAACCGATCCCGACCGCTTGGAGGACCTCCTCACGCCCCTCTCGGCGAGAAGAGGTCATCCTGGCCCGGTTGCGGATCGGTCACTGCCGTTTCAGCCACCGTCACTTGGTCTCTGCCGACCCTGCACCGCTGTGCTTCTGCCGTGAACTGCTGACAGTGCGACATGTTTTACTGACTTGTGTTAATTTTAATCATCTCCGTGTAGCCCTTCACTTGCCGTCTACTCTTAGCTACATCTTAGCTGATGACACACGAACAGCTGCTCGAGTTTTGCGTTTTATCAACTTGGCCAACTTATCCAAGGATATTTAACCCTTTTAATTGTCTTTTATCTTTCGTTTTTAGCCTCTCGTTGATGTTCTGACAGTCACCTTTTTTCTTTGAAATCATAGCGAATCTATGTTCTTGGCTGGGCGCTAATGACCATAGAAGTTGTGCGCCATAAAACCACAAAAAAAAAAAACACCTCTGCCACCGGTGGCGGCGGCCGCCGGAAGCGCGGCAGGGAGGGGGGCCGCTTGCTGCTCTGGAGGTGCGGGCGCGGACCCGGCGGCCCTGCGTCTTCTGTTTCTCCGTTTCTTTGCGGGTCCATCTGTCGGCCGAGAGTTCTGTTGCGACGTTGTGCTGGCGTTTCTGCAGGCTCGGAAGGCCGGGCAGCTCCGCCAGCTGGCAACATGTGGGCCGCTGCATCGGGCGCACGTCGGCTTCTCTTCCCGCTCGCCAGCACACTTGACGCACTTTTCTCGGTTGCGGCACTGCTTTGCTACGTGCCCCTCTTCCTGGCACTTGTAGCACTGCGGTGCTGCATCGAGTCCGGCTGGTAAGGGCTCTACGTTCACGGGGAAACCGAGGAGCTCGGTCAGCTCGAACACCTGGTTGCCTTTCTTCTTTTGTTCCCCATCCCCGTCTGCGTCGACGGCTAGGATGAAGAGCGGCGGTTTCCTCCGGTTGGTGCGGTTGTGTACGTTGACTGCAACATTGCCGAAGTCGGCTAGCGTCAGCCATTTCCGCACCATTTGTTCTGCGCACAGCCAGGGTAGTCCTCTGATGAGGGCCTTGACTGTTGTCTTCTTTTTTGTCTTCTTCTGCACTTGCCGCGCTTCTCTGGGTGCTGAGACTATGTACTTGTCTAGTAGTGGTGACAAGGCTTCATAGTCTTCCCATGTCGTCACGTGAACTTGCACAAGTGAGTTGTTATCCTCGCTCGTGAAGCTGACGTCATTCTTAGCCGCTGCCTCGAGCTGGCTAAGTATTTCTATCCAGTTCTCCTCCCGATATCGGATGAAAATCGGGTGTGGAGACGTCTTCTTCTGCGTGATTGCACCGTCTGTGGTCAAGCGCGCACCTCGCAACGACAATTTGCTTATCGCTGTGACAACAGCGGTTACGACAACTTTGCCGAGGCACAACGCTCACCAGACTGCACACGGCGACCGATTTGCTGAGCGCTCCGTCACAGACGAACGCTCCACACGGCTGCACCAGCAGAACTGCGCCGTCTGCAGGATCGAATTAGCTGGGTATCCACCCATAGTTGTTTGCGCTCCAGCACTTGTCAGTGCTCTGTATCCAGAAAGAGCTACCTTAATGTTTTGAATTAGCGGGTTTCTGCAATTATTTGTGGGGCTCTTCCCCTGAAACTTTGATATTATGATGAATGTATTTGAGCTTGTAATGGGTGTCTGATTTGGGCGTTGATGGTGTGCGGAATAGTGAGAAGATGGTGATAGTGATGGTTGAATTGACGTTGTCCTTCGTTGAATTGACGTCTTCTTTCAGTGATTTTTGTTATGGTTTTTACCGTCTAAATTGGCGGTTGATGGTTGTTATGGGTGTTTTGTAAGAGGTCTCTTTCTTCACCCAGGGAATTGATGAGATGAAATGTAGATCTCTCACATGCTTCATAGAATTTTATCGATTTGTCTTTGATCAACCGATAAATCGTCGGATGACCCAACATGATTCTCACTTCTTCATTGGTGGTGTACCGTGGTACATCTGCTATTAAGCGAAGTATTCTTCTTTGCAGGGTCGTAATTTTGCAGAGGTTTGTGTCTGCCGCCATGCTGTAGACCTCTGAACCGTACAATACCGCTGGCAGAATCGTTGTTCTCCATATTGTTAGTTTGGCTTCCGTGGAGAGGCCTCTGCCCTTTAGTAATGGATATAATTGAATCATCCTAGCCTTCCCTTTGTTTGCAGCTTCAGTAATGTGTTTGGAGAAGGTTAGGTTTTTGTCAATTGTTATCCCTAGATAAGGAGTTTTTCTCCGCGGTAGTTCATTATCGTCTATATGGATGTTTCTGTACGGTGGTCTCCTTTTGTTGGTGAATAATATGGCCTGGCACTTGTCTGCATTTAGTTTTGTCTTCCATCTATTACACCATTTGTACACCGCATTTATGTGACGTTGCAGTCTCGCGACTGCATAATTGATGTTTCTGTCGCTGTGAAACAGGACAGTGTCGTCTGCATACAGTGCTATTTCACCTCCCGGCATTTTTGGGATGTCATTTGTGTAAATTAGGTATAGGAGGGGGCCAAGCACCGATCCTTGAGGCACGCCTGCTTCTATTTCTCTAATAGGGCTGCTTTGTCCCTCGATATATGAATAAAACTTCCTGTTTGTCACGAAGGATTTTATTATCCGAAGTATGTGGAGAGGGCAATTTATGGTGGACATCTTGTACAGCAGGCCGCCATGCCACACACGGTCGAACGCCTCTTCAATATCTAGGAAGACTGCAGCTGTGCTGTTTCCATGTTGTTTATGCGAGCATATGTGCTCCACCAGGCGAATGGCTTGCTGTATGGTACCATGACCAGTACGAAAACCAAACTGTTCCGGGGTGAGGATGTTGTTTTCTGTAAGGAATTTCAATAAAGGAATTTGGATTAGGATTTCGAGAATTTTGGACAGGTGGTTAAGGAGGGATATAGGTCTGTAATTTTGAGGGAACAGAAGATTTTTGTTAGGCTTTGGTATAGAGATGATTTTGGCAACCTTCCAGGCTGAAGGGAAATAATTTAGCTTAAGGCAGTTATTGAGTATTGCGGTAAGATGTGATATGGCGGGTTGGGGAAGGTTTTTCAGGAATGGTGGTTTGATATTGTCAGGGCCAGGGGCTTTAGCGCTGCCGATTCGCCTGATGATAGCACCGACAGTACGCTCGGTGGCTACTGCGAACTCACCGTCTGGTATCTGACGGAATTTTTGTATCAGGTGTCGCCGTACTTCTCGTTCGTGTGTGTCTAGGTCTTCCTCGTCGTCGTCTTCTGTTATTTTCTTGAAATTGACGTTCTAACATTAGTGAGATGGCGTCTGCTTTTTCCTCCGGGGTATACGCTAAGCCGTTTACACCGTGAAGCGGGTTGTTTGTTCTTTGGGTGGTTCTTCTGGCTTTAATTTTGCGCCAGAAGCGTTCGGATTTTCTTCAGCCGTTTGTAGGCCTTCTTGCCATCTGGCAATTCTTAGTTGGCGTAATCTTTCCCTTATCTCTCTCGCCATGCGTTCCATTTCCCACCTATCCCTGGGATCTCTGTATTGCTGCCATAGCCTCCTTGTACGCTTTTTATCAGCGATAAGCTGCGCCAAGTCGGGCGGTAGGTCGTTTCTGTTGTGTTCTATTGAGATTTTGATGGTGGCTGTTTCATTGCAAGTTGCTATTATTTGGGTGAACTGCTCTATGGCTGCATCTGTCTCTTTTATGAGGCATATCTGGCGTTATGTCTGGCATGTGGGCTTCAACCAGTTGTTGGTATCTTTCCCGGTTGGTGTGGAAAGTTATTGTTTTTCGTGCATTTTGTCCATTTCTTTCATCTCCTAGCCTCAGGATGACTGTATCATGGTCTGAGTCTAGAGCACTGTATGTTTCTGTTGCAGTTTCCGTGTTTAGGTGTCTGTGCCTGTGGTTTCTGGGAAAGTGGGTTGGTCTTTCTGGCGGTGTATTTTCAATATCCCGGTGGTTTTCAATGAACCAGAGAAGTGTCCGTCCACTTGTGTTGGTTGCCCTGCAGGTCCATGCCTGGTGCTTTGCATTTAGGTCCCCTTCTATAATAATCCTGGGGTTTAGTGCGAATAAATTGTCCAGGTCGGACAGAGGAATATTTCTACCTGGCGGATGGTAAGCTGCAACAAGGTATGTGGGAAGGTTGTTTATTTGTAGCTCTATGCAGGTGGCCTCTATGGCCTGAAGCTGTGGGAGCGTTATGTGTCTGTGGCATATTCTGTGTTTTATTAGGATTGCAGTGCCACCTTTCTCACGGTCACAGCGATCCGTTCGATAGATTTTAATTTCGAACACGGAAATTGTCGTCGGGCTTTAGGTGCGTTTCATTGACTAACGCCACGTCAATTCCGTGTTCGTCTAGAAAGATCTTCAGCTCGTGACGCTGGCTTTGAATGCCGTCTGCATTCCAGATGCAAATTGTTGGCATTTTAGTTATATTGGCCATTGGAGAATAAAGGCACGATGTTTGTAATGATGTTGACCTTAGTCAACATGTCTGGGGCATTGATAATGTCTTTGTTTGTAGTATGCTGTTGAAGAAGACAGCGATTTGATAAGGTCCCACATTTGTTGCAGGAAGGGTTATGTTTCATCAGTGTCTGGACTGTTGGCATTGGTTTCTGTGGATGCTGTAGTGGCCTCTGGGGCTGATTCTTCTGGTGTGGGAAATGTGGTGGCACTGGTGGTGATTGGAGTAGCTACTATTTGCTTTTGCTGTGGTGAAGCAGCTCTGGCAGTGGGTGGTGTAGTGTCGTGCTGTGCCTGCAGTGGCAGGGATTGTGGTGGGGTAGGAAAGGTTTGTTTTTCGTTTTCTATGGCGACAACAGGTCGCAAGGACTGCGTTATCAGTTTCGTTGTGATGGGTGGATTTTTTCCCTTTGTTTGCTGTGGTCTCAGCTTTGTTTGATTCACAGGTTTTCATCTTTGTCTCAATTGTGGTGTCCTGTTTTGCCATGGTAGTACAGCTTTCTACTATGGCTGGGCTGCTTGTGTGTTCTGTAGCAGCGGAGGATTGTGGGCGGCGTGTTTGCAGGGGAGGAAAGTCGGCATGAGTGATGTCAGTTGATGTAGATGGGGTAGGTGTTGGCGGGGCTGTAGGCGTCCGCTCAGCGATGGAAGTGGGGGAAGTCATATTCCTCCTATTGGGTGGCTGTGTGGGTGTATTCCTGCCCGCCCGCGCCTGGACGATCTTCAGCCTTGCTGGGCATCCCCTGAATGAAGCGGGATACTTCGCTGCGCAGTTTGCACATTTTGGTTGTCCTTCCAGGTTGCATGTACTGGAAAGGTGCGGTCCAGCACATTTCAAGCACCGCGGGGCTAGATTACATTGTTTGGCGCCGTGACCGAACCTCTGGCAAATGTTGCACTGTGTGGGTCCTTCCGGTTTTCTATATCTTTCTACTTTCACCCTCATGTACATAAGATGTGTTAGTTTGTATATTTCCCATGCCTTTGCTGTGTTTAGCAGGTTAACCTGGTATGTTGCTAATTTTCGTCGAGGTGCAGTGATCACCTCACCTGATTCTGTTGTCATTATTACTGGTTTGGCCATTTGGTACATCTCCTGCACCGGTTAACCTAGCTGCATAAGCGTGTCCTTAAGCAGCTCTGTGTCCCAGTGTGGCGCGAGATCTTTGAACACGACTTTTAATGTGTTTCTTGGATTGTCGTTGTAAGTGAAGAATTAGAGATTCCTTCTCTTAAATTCCTCTATGAGGTATCTGAAATCTTCTGGATTTGTCGCCTGATACACAATGGCATCGCCCCTGTATGCTGTGCTCAGAGCACCTGTTAATTTCCCCTGTATTTGGCCTATCAGGGTGGTGTAGCCCTTAGTCTCGTATACAGTGATAGGCGACATTTTTCTCTTTCCTCTCCCCTGTGTCGTTTGCATAGAATTTGTCGTCGTTATCGGTGATTGATTTTTCTGAGGTGAAAGTGCGGACAATGTCACTGAAGGTGACAGATTTTCTTGTTTGTGTCCGGTTTACTTGTTTGTCAGTACCCTCGGATGTTTCAGTTTCTGTGACTGGCGCGCCCTTATCTTTTGGTGCCGTATCGGTATTTTTTGTGGCCTGACCATGGCATTTATTTTTCAGCTGCTTGCCATTTCGCAGTATGAAGTTTGGTGAGTCATGTAGGTCATCCTCAGATGATACATCAGTGTTCATGATGAGTTTTGGGTCTGTTAGCGAAGAATCGCTTTCAGATGAAGGTGAAGGGTGATCTATCAGATGTAGGTGAGGGTGATCTTTGTCTGAGGGGGTTGCCCTCATCTGATGGATTTGGCGGTTGCCCCATGATGGGGCTTGTGCGGAATAGGGTTCAGTTTGAGGTAGCTATTTCGTTCAGGAGAATTTCCCTACGTAGTTGATGGTTACTGTCCCTATAGTCCGACAATTTTGTGCCACTCTCGTTCGCCCTACACCTAGCGGGCGCGGGATACCGCTAACCGCTGCACGGCTAGTTTGTCAGCCGTGGAGCGCAACGGGTCCCTGGACCGCAATAACTCTAGCGCCTATGGCACAAAATTCTCGGACGAAGTTTTTCTTCTCCGATCTTCTTTGTTCGCCGCGACCGCCGAAGCGGCGCGATATTCGTAGTTTCTCTCGATGCCCGCGACGTTAAGAGAGCTATGCCATCTATCCTAACACGTGCCGATACTCGTGATCCAGTGGTGCATCAGTGAGGTGCTGCACAACAACTGCTCTCTTTGTGAACGACAACTTTGCTCTTTTTTAGATAAGCGCCCACAGTCACGACCGCTAGATCCAGACGACCAGCACGACTGATGATACCTAACAAGCCGCCAAGCACGCCCCTCGCGACAAGTACCAACGCAGTAGCCAAGCACACGAGGGCAAAGCGCACCCACGAAAGCAGTGCGCGCAAGGTCCGCGCCGGAAGAACAAAGAAGCGGAGCGCTAGCACACCAGCGTCCGCTCACAATGCACGCCCGACTCGGAATGGCCTGCGCAGTCTGACTTTTTTTTTTCTCTTCCACTTTTCATTCCCTCCTCTTATGGAGGAGGGCGGGCTGTTAGAGGGCGCGCTTTGCCCTTTTCAGCCAGATTGTTATCTAGGGTTGTTCTGTTTTGGCACCGTTTATTTTTCTTGCAGGTATTGGGATATGGTTTTTATATTTGTGATTTCTTTTTCAAGGGGGAAGATTTTTTCCCAATTGGGAATAGTCCGTGGGCATGGGGACAGCTCCGGTATTCACCTTACAGCCAACAGGAAACCATGGAAACCTGGGCCAGAGCTGCTGGTGGTTTGCCACCTTATCTTCCGCGTCTTCTTCTTTCTTGATTTTGGTGTTATTTTTCTTCGCGGTGGCTCAATCGAAGGGTCAGTGCCCTTCTTTGCCGCAGCTGCTGCTGCTGCGCCTCTCCGCCTTTTGCGAGGGCACGGTTGGAGCAGGTAGTGGCTTCTCTTTTTCATCTGCTTAGCGATGAAACTTTGCGTTTCTTCTTCTGTTATCGGGAGCGCATCTGCTGAGCACCTCCATCTCCGCTTTCGATCTTCTTCCATGCTGGTTCAGGTTGTACGTCACATTTTCAAAGAAGTCCTCCTCGTTTCCGATGGGTACTACTTCCGGGACAGACGCTGGCCATTTTCTGATGTAGGTGGTTTCTCCTTTTGATTTTGCTGCTTCCATCTTTCCTCTGTTTTACTCGAATAACCAGTCAAAGAGCTCAAGTTCCTTTTCTAGCTGCGTCATCTTTTTCTTGATTTTCTCACTTGGCGTTTGCGTATTTACGCTACGCAGCTCTTTTGGCGGGGTGACTTCGGTGGTTGTCCAGCGATCCGCCGTCGTCTTCTTCTGCGCCGCGGTCTCCGTCTGCACCGGCCGGCTGGTGGACTTCGTTGCGATGGTTTGTGCTGCTCGGTCCTCCAGCTGGCGGGCGTCGGTTTGCGAGTCAGCCTCGCTAGTGGGCCGCACTTCTGCCGTCTTCGCGTGTTGTCCCGTGTGCATGTGAGAGTAGGCCTCCCTAATATGCAGGCAGGCGGCCTCCATTTCGGCATGCAGCACCGTTCGGAATCTGGCCTCAGCTTCCTCCAGTGCCGTGCCGATGGCCTTTCGTCTGCGTTGCCGCTCCCTCGGCGGTCCGGAGCGGTCTGCCCAGCCGTCCCGCCGCGCTGCCGGGGGCCCCCATCACCACCCCTGTCACCGGTGGCGGCGGGTGCCGGAATCGCGGCAAGGAGGGGGCCGCTTGCTGCTCTGGTTGCGCGGGCGCGGACCTGGTGTTCCTGCGCCTCCGTCTTCTCCGTTTCGTCGTCGTTGGCCTTGTGTCCTGCTTCTTCTTCTTCTCGCCGGAGTTATTGCCGATCTGAAAGGCCGGGCAGCCCCTCCAGCTAGCGACGTGTGGGGCGGCCACACGTCGGCTTTTCTTCGCGCGCCAGCGGACAAGCCTTGCTGGCGTGTTCGCCAGCACACTTGACGCATCTCTCTCTGTTGTGGCAGGGCTTTGCCACATGACCTTCCCCCTGGCACTTGTAGCACTGCGGTGCTGTGTCAAGGCCGACTGGTAGGGTCTCGACTTGTATTGGGAAGCTCACACTTGGCTCCCCTTCTTCTGCTCTCCGCCCCCATCCGCGTCTACGGCCAGGATGAAGAGCGGGGGCTTCCTTTTGTTTGTCTTATTATGCAGCCTGACTGCCACATTGTCGAAGCCGGCTTGCGTCAGGCAGGTGCATAACATTTCTTCTGTGCAGAGCCAAGGCAGCCCTCGCAGAAGCGCCTTGACTGTTTTCTTCTTCCTCAGGATCTTCTCTGTCGTCTTCTGTCGCGCCTTGTCCGGAGCTGGGACGATATACTCTTCTAGAAGAGGAGACAGCGCCTCATAATCATCTCAGCTCTGCACACGGATTTGTACAAGTGCGTGGTCGTCCTCCGTCGAGAATTGTAGTTCGTGCATCGCTGCAGACCCGAGTTGGCCTTTGGCCAAGCAGCTCCATCCAATTCTCCCCCCGAAAACGGATGAAGAAAGGGAGAGGGAGTGCTGGCTCGCTCGATGTCTTCGTCCGCATGGCTGCTTCGGTCGGGTCGGCCGACGCGCGCAACAACGACAATTTGCTCTAGCCGCTGTTACAACAGCGGCCACGACAATTTTGCTATGCGCGCGCCGGTTTTCCTTTCCGATCGGTGACTTAGCTGCAGAGCGCTACGCAGGACGTCCGCTCCGCACCGCTGCACCAGCAGAACTGCAATCTGAGCCGTTCTGCTCTTGAGACTATCCTCTTCTAAGGATAGGTGAAGGTGGAGTCTTTGTCTGTTGACATTTACTCCAAAAGGACAGGTGGAATGGGAGTGACTAGGACATTGCTGTGTATGACAGGTACATGAACAGTTTCGTTAAAACTTTGTGCTGCCAGCTCTCTGGCTGGCAGAGGATGAGTTTGATGATAATGAGGATGATGGAGCGGGTCAGGATCTTTAGGTATACGACCTCGTCTCTGTGTCACTCTCTGAGTGGCCTTGTGATGTCCGGACTTCTAGGGATGCCGCTACTTCCGCGGCCGCTGACTGGACCTCTTCTGGGCTTGCTTCTCCAGGAATTTGCGCTTCTTGGTCTCTTCTTTGTGCTTGTTGGCAACGTTCTTAATTATGGTGTCCCATTCATCACGTGTGTGGAGGTCGTACATCGTCTCCAGGTAGACCGAGACGTTTTCTTCTTCCTTCCATTTCAGTTCCGCTTCCAAGACTTTCATCTGCCAGTCCTTGAAGTGGTACCTATGAGGAAGGGTTTTCTCGGTGTCCGCTTCTCTGGTCGCGGCTTGTGCGACCGTTGTCTCTTCTTTGGTGACTTCTGGCGGGGAAGTCTCCGTCTCCTTTGTCGTCTCTTCGGCGTCCTGCATTGCTGCAGGGGCCGGAGACTCGTCCACCTGCGGGTCTCGGACATCCACGGCCGTTGCTGCGGAATCGTCGTCGTCCCACTGTCCCACTGTGTGCCTGCGTCCGCCCTCAGTTCCTGTCCGCATGTGGCAGAAACGTGAGGAGCGGCCGCCTCTTCTATTGCCGAACGCAGCTCCTTCTTCAGCTCCACCACCTGGCAATGGAGCGCGTCGATTTCAGCGCGGAGGGCCGCCCTCTTCCGCCAATGCGACCTTGAGGTAGGCCACCGCGTCGTTGATCGTCTCGCGAAACTCTTCTTGTGGCTTGCGATCGGCGGTCTTCTCCTCTTGCTTTTGAGGTAGCTACAACGGCGGAAGTTGGCGGCGTGAGGTCCGCCGCAGTTGGCGCACTTCTTCGTAGTTCCCGGCGGCATCTTGCATGTGCGTGTGTCGTGCGCCCCAGCGCATTTCAGACACGCATATGTCCTCTGACACTGCAATCTGACGCTCACGCTCACGCTTCTCTTGACGGACCTCGACCTTGGTCCGATGGGTTGCAGTCTAAGCATTAACTGCTGTTCCTGCGGTACCTGAAACATATGAAAGACAAATTAGTGGCCTGACTGGAGGAAGGGTCTTAGTGTGTCAGATAATGGTGTGGTTTCTTCCACAGTTGCTACGAGATTAATCTTATAATCTCGTAGCAGGTCAGGCCAACGAGTCGTTGGCCTGAAGTGTTGTTGTGTCCCAAGTTCAAGGACGAGCCGGTTTTGGGACTGCTGCGACTTCTCATAGAAGTTCCTGGCGGTGGCGCGGAACCTCTCCCAGGCGCAAAATGCCGACTTCGTCATGAAGCTGGGCGGTGGAGTACCGCTTTGGAAGATGCAGGGCAGTATTCAGGGCGCGGTTCTGGATCCTCTGCAGCGACTCTATGTGGAGGTCTGCGGCGTTTCCAAATACTGGGGACGCGTACTCGAGCACTGGGCGAACCAGTGACAAGTACATCGTGATCCCATGTTCCGGCGGCAGCGACGACTGCGGGTTAAGCAGCGGATAAATTACGCGTAATCGCCCAATGGCCCTCTGTCTTACATCACTGACGTGATGTTTCCAGGTGAGCCTTTGATCTAGGGTAACCCCTAGGTATTTCGCCGTCGTGCTCCAGGGGATGGGAGCCCCCAGAATATCGATCGGCGGTACCCCAATAGGCACTCGTCTTCTAGTGAAGACGACTGCCTGGCTTTTCGCGGCGTTGAATTTCAACCGCCACTTAGTGGCCCATGCCTCCAGGACGTCGCATCCAGCTTGCAGATGGCGTCTCATCGTGTGCGCGTTCATGCTGCGGGTGAACAGCGCTGTATCGTCGGCGTAGAGCGCCAATTCTACGCGTGGTACCCGTGGTGCGTCGGCAGTGTACAACGAGTACAGCAGGGGGCCGAGAACCGACCCCTGCGGGACTCCTGCAAGTATCTGCCTTTCTGTCGATGTACCGTCTTCTGCCCTCACATGGAAGGTTCGTTCAGACAGGTACGACTGCAATAGTCTCCCATGAGACGTCGGAATTCCGTGCACAAAAAGTTTGTACACGAGGCCGTCGTGCCAGACGGAGTCGAACGCGCGGGAGACGTCAAGGAACACTGCCTCAAGGAATTCCCTTGTTTCCAGTGCCCGCATTGCCGGCTCGACCAGCCGGAGTAGCTGGTGTGTGGTGGAATGGCCGGCGCGGAAACCGAACTGCTCGTCCGGTATGATGTTATCGCGCGTGACGTGGTCCAGCAGTCTCTTCGCGTACAGCCTCTCGAAAACTTTCGAGAGGGACGACAGCAGGCTGATGGGCCGGTAGCTGGCAACCTGGCGCGGATCCTTGCCGGTTTTCAGGATTGCTACCACTTCTGCATGTTTCCATGCGTTGGGGAAGACTCCCGAGCGGAGAATCTCGTTAAATACGTCGGCAAGGAGCGGATGCGTTCCCTGAGGTAGGTTCGTCAGCAGGCGGTTAGTGATACCGTCGCTGCCTCCCGCCTTCCTCTGGTTCAAGGAGCGAAGCTGCTTTGCAACCTCATTCTCCGTGATCGGCTCGATGGCGTCGTCTTCTTCCCTGGCGGCGAGGAACACTGGCAGCTGCTCGGCGACTCTGCGGGTGTGCTCCTCGTCTATATCGTCTTCAATTGGCGTGAAGTTGGCCGCGAATGCGTCAGCCAGCGCGCTGGCCTTCGCGTCCGGGTCACTTGCGTAGTCGTCCCCGACCTGGAGGGGCGGAATGCGCTGGCGGCGGCGAAGGAAAGCCTTCGCGACTCTCCAGGCGCTTCCGTCGTCTGGATTGAGCGTTGACACGAGGTCTGCCCAATCCTGGTTCCGGTGGTTTTCAACTGCGGCCTTAATTTCCCGCCTCATGCGATTTAATCGGCGCTTCGTTTCTGGTTGGCGTGTAAGCTGCCATTCACGAAACAATCGATTTTTGTCGCTGATGGCTGCCAGAATGTGGCGTGGGAGCTGTCGCGAGAAATCTCGCGGCTGGTGCGGTGGTCTCGGAGTTCCGTCTTGGATCGTCCTGGACAGGAAGGCAAGGGTAGCGTCGGCCCCGGCCTCGGCGGGGTTAGGCGCTTCCTCGAGTGCGGCAAGCACTGCCTCTTGGTAGCGCTCTGCGTCCAAGTTCTTGTAGCTGGGACGCTGCTCTCGGAGGGATGCGCCGATCACGTCCAACTCGAAAATGACCGGTACATGGTCGGAGTTCAGGACGTTTCGCGTCTCGGCGGACGCAAAGCCCTTCATAAGGGCAATGTCGAGCACGTCGGGTTCCCCTCGGTCCGGGAAGTGTGTGGGGTCAAAAGGCCCCAGGCTAATTGCGCCGCAGCGATGCACGGCGCGGGAAAGTCGGCGCCCACTGACGTTGGTGACGCGAGAGTTCCACTCTTGGTGTTTTGCATTGAAATCCCCAGCAATGAAAAGCCGCCCCTCCAGCGACAGCAGGGTCTCGAAATCCGCTCCCACAAGCGGCCTGCCAGGCTGCCTGTATACCGACACGAAAAGAATCTTTCCGGCGGTAATGTTCACGACTACTCCTGTAGTTTCCAGCGTCGGTGTCTCCGGGAGATCCACTCGATGATGCTGCAGCGACTTCTTCACGTAGATGGCAGTGCCACCTCCTTGGGTAAGCCTGTCATCTCGGTAGCAGCAGTAGTTTGCCGCTCACACGTTTACCCCGGGTTTGAGGAATGTCTCCTGTACTAGGCAGATGTCGACCGCCTCTTCCCGTAGGAGCAGGCGAAATTCGCCCGGCTGAGGATGGAGACTCCTCGAATTAAACGTGCAGATCATCAATCCGTGGATATGGGCATTATCCATGGTGACTGCTGGAGTTGACGGCGTTGGCCTCGAGGGCCGCCGTTACTGCCTCCACGAGAACCGGGAGTTTCACCAGCAGCTGGTTCAGCGAGCGCAGAAGCGCGCTGAGCTCAGTGGTATACATTTGGCCACTTGCGGGGGCCGCGGCGGAGACAGCGTCGGCGGCGGCGATGACGGTGGGAGCTTCCGGCTGCGGCTGGGCGGTCGCAACACGCACCTCGTGCGTGGGCGCACGCTGTCCTGCGGCGGTGACGGCTTCGAGCTGCTGCTTGCGGCTGGGCGGCCGCTGGCGGGGTTCCCGCACCGCAGCCGCGGGCGCCGGCATGCCGGAGTCCGCTGCTGCAGGCGTTTACCGGTCCGAGCGGCCGCCTTCGGCTGCTGGCTGGGCTGTGGCGGCTGGCATCCTTCCGCGGGCGACGTCCGCGAAGCTGCGGCCGGGAACTACGGGGTTTGGGCGCTTTCCCTTCTTGAAGGCGTGGCAGCCTCTGTAGCTTGCGACGTGGTCTTCGTTGCAATTGCAACAAAGCGGAGGGTCGTCCCTGCCCTTCTGGCACTCCCGGGACGGGTGATTGCCGGCACACTTCGAGCACCGGGTTGGCATGGTGCAGTATATTGCCACATGGTCGAGACCCTGGCAACGGTAGCACTGCGCCCGTTTGCTCTTGGCGCGCAACGGCTCCACCTTGATGAAGAGGTCTCCGATCCTCTCTAGCTGGAAAATCTTCCGGTTGTCTGCGTTGTCCACCAGGATAACGCAGAACAGCGGCATCTCGCGGCGCGTCCTTGGAGACTTCATGACACTAACGTGCCTGGTGACGAAGCCTTCTTCCCTGAGTAAGTCACTCAGGTATTGAGGGTCCATTTTCAGTGGCAGGCGGCGGAGAACAACCTTAAGTTGTTTTAGCCTGTCCGCATTGTGGGTGAAGCACCCCCATTGCTCTTTGGCAGCCAGATCCATCACCTGGTCGTACTCCTCGCGAGTCTCGACCTGGATGACGTATTGGTTGCCGCTCTTCGTCCTTAATCGTGGCTGGCTGACGACTTCCTTGACCTTATGAAAGACCCGGTAGTCGCCGTCCCACCATACAGTGATCGGCGGCGGTCGGGCGGTTTCTTTGCCGCTGGCGTCGTCCCGGCCCTTTCCGTTTCCATCACTTCCGGGAGTGACCCGAAAGCGTTGCCGGTCTGCAGCTCGGCTGGCGTGATTTGCCGGAACTCACTGGGCCTCGCGGCGGCGATGAACCCATCGCTGTCCGGCTGGCGCGGAGACGTCGTCTTCTTGCGCCGCGTCCTCTTCTTTTGCGCCCTCTGGCGGGAGTTTGCCGGGGGGAGGCGGCGTCCTCCATGGAGGCGGCAGGCCGCTTCCTAGGATTTTGCCGTACCTCCATCGCCTCCCCCGAGTCGGGGAGGTTTGAAACAGCCCCCTTCTGGTGGTCCGCTGGAGCAGGGGCAATCGCCCTTGTCAAGCTGGCGGGCGCGGCCGCAATTGCGGGCGCTGTAGCTGTACCGGCAGGCACAGGGGAGGGCAGGATGACGATCCTCGAGCCAGTGGCCGCGGACGTCGTTCCTGCCAACAGACAGTGCTGCGCAGAGGACGTCAAGCCCTCTGGAGCGATTGCTGTCGGGGCCGCTACCTCGCTCCGAGGTGGCGGGACGGGAAAGACCGTGACGGCCTTGGGCGGGTCGGTCGCGAGCGCACCGACACCGACAACACTGAGCTCGTCGTCGGACGAGCTCGGCCTCAGCACTGCGGCTGGGGGGCGCGCACTCCTCCTCTCCGATTCGGAGCGGTAACGGGGGTTACGTTCCGTGGCCGCAGGGAATCCACTTCCCGGCCAGGTTTCGCCCCCCTCCTCATCTCGTCGGTAGGAGACCTCCTATGCTGGGCTTCTGACATGGCTGTTCCCAGTCGACTACGACAATTTTGCTTCTTCGTGAGACAACGACAACTTGCTTGTTCAGAAACGGGAATTGCCAGCCAGAATGCACCTACACAGGTTCCCTATGGCTCAGAGTCCTGCTGAATAACCTCACGCAGAAGACTGAGCGAATGCTAGCGCTAAAAAGCACTGAGAAAGATGCTGACGTAGACGACGGCGATCCCAGGTGGGACGGCAGTCAGCCAGACAGCGCAGTACCGCCGGCGAGAGCGTACACAAAGCGCTCGCTCACGCCAAGGTCACAGCGCGAAAGCGCAGCAGAGCAGGTAGCGGAGGTCTGAACCGGTCCGCTGCCGACTCGCTACTACTGCAATCTGGGGGAGGGGGGGGGGGGGCTGCATACATAATTTCCTTCTACTCGGAGGAAGTGTGTGGAGAAGGTTGTTGTCCTTTGACATTTCCTTCAGATGGACATATCGTTTTGATTCCGCATGTTGGACATGCGCCTAGCTTTTCGTTTTGGTTCTAACTTTTAATGCATTTTTGCGTTCTCTACTTATGTTAGTATTGATTTTGGTCTTTTATACTTTTCTATTACATCTCGGTAATTTCCCAGTCTGTTGATGAGTTGGTTTTCTGAGTTCCTTGCGGTATTGTAGAACGCTACCGCAAGTTCTCTGAATCTTTGTTGTAGTGGTTTAATTTGTGCTGCCTCATGGGTGTCGGCAGTCGGGAATCTTTGTGGTACCTGTAGTGCCCGTCTTAAAGCCCTATTCTGGACTCTTTGCAGTTTCAACATATGTGTTTTGGCTGCATAGCCCCAGACTGGGCAGGCATACTCTAGTATCGGTCTGACCAGTGTACAGTATATCCGTACGCCTGTCGTTGGATCTAAACCGCTAGTTGGGTTTAGTATTGGATATAATACGTTTAATCTAGCACTAGTCTTTTTTCTAACTTCTTTTATATGTCCTTTCCATGTGAGGCGGTTATCTAGGGTTACCCCTAGATACTTTGCGGTTGTTCTCCATGGAATTTCCCGCCTGTGTAGGCGGAGGGGAATATTTTCTCGTCGTCTTTTTACTGGACAACGTTTGCCCCTTCTTTTGGTTATCATTATCGCCTGTGTTTTCTCGCTGTTGTTATGCGCCATTTCTTGGCCCAAGTTTCTGTTTGATGTAGGAGTGATTGTAGTTTCCGTGTAACTATTTTTCTGTTCGTGTTTGTTGCAAAGAATGCAGTATCGTCTGCATACTGAGCTGTGTGGGTCTGAGGGGCGGTCGGTGTGTCGGCGGTGTACAGATTGTACAGCACTGGGACTAACACCGATCCCTGTGGGACTCCTGCTCGTATACATCTCTTTCTTGATTTTGCGTTGTCCACCTTGACACAGAAAGTGCGATTGGCTAGGTAGCTCTTCACAAGTTTAACGACCTGGCCTGGGAAACCTAGCGTGTACAATTTGTACAGTAGTCCAGTGTGCCACACACTGTCGAAAGCCTTGGCTACATCTAGGAGCACTAGGCCACAGTAGCCTTTCCGGTTAAAGGCTCCTGTGGCGGCTTCGACTACTCTCATTAGTTGTTGTGGGGCTGAGTGTTTATTACGGAATCCGAACTGGAAATTGGGGAGCATTTGTTCTCGACGTATATGTCGTTCTATGTGAACTAGGAGGCGCTCGTACAGCTTGCTCAATGTAGGAAGTAAGCTTATGGGACGGTGGTGTTGCGGGAAGATTGGATCTTTTCCAGGCTTAGCGATCGCGACCACTTCCGCGTGTTTCCACTGTTTCGGGAATTTTTGGGTTCGCGTGATCATGTTGAAGGTTTCTGTTAGTTTTTCAATCGCTAGCTGGGGCAGGTGTTTAAGCAGTTCATTGGTGATGGTATCATGACCTGGGGCCTTCTTGGTGGGCAGTGATTTGCTGGCTTTTTCTACCTCCTCGGTCGAGAAGGCAGGGATGTCCTCTGCGACGTCATCTTCCGCTTCGAGAAAAGCGGTTAACTGGCGTCGGACCATTCTGTCGTGTTGATGGTCTTGTGCCTCTGCTGGGATGAATTGTTTTTCTAAAACATCGGCGAGTGCGTTGGCTTTATCTGGGGCGCTGAACACTAGTCCTCTCTCGCCGTGCAGAGGCGGCATCTTTGCGCGTCTTTTAGTGAACTGCTTGGTGGCTTGCCAGAGGCTGTTATCCTGCACATTGAGAGCTGATAGGCGGTCTGACCATTGCTGGTTTCTGTGCTCAGTGAGCGCTACCCTCAGCTCTCTCTGTAACCTGTTGAGCAACCTCCTTGTTGCCGGATTCCGTGTTAGTTTCCATTCCTTCGCGGTCCTGTTTTTGTGTCTAATCTGGGCAAGCAGCTGGGGTGGCAGTCGCTGAGTGAGTGGTGGGGGGGGGGGGGGGAATCGGGTGTTGCGCCCTTTGCTGCTTGCAGCAGGGTTGCCAGGTGTGGCGATTTTTCGCATTCTTGGCTATCTTTTTCTTATAATAGTAGCCATTTCAGCAGTCTGGCGACTGGCGATTAAATTTGGCTATTAAAGGAATTGGTTGGTGACTTAATGGCTATTTTATTCAACTTCAAATACAACGAATGTAAAGCAATCACTCTTTAGACATTGCGTCAATGATACCGGCTAAACTTCGGTAGAATGCTGGGGAAATGTAATCAACCTACATAAGTTAGCACAAATGTTTTCAAGTATCAGGAATGTGTGGGAGAGTGTCACAAAAATGTAAACAAACTCAACTTACAGACTCTTGAAGATAGACGTAAACTACCTCATGTACCCTACTTACGATGGTTAGAGAACAGGCTTTAAATGATATCTCGAAGTATACTACAACACTGTATGTATGGCTCCCGCGAGAACATGAGGATGAGATTATATAAATTACAGCATGCAAGGAGGCATTTAAACAGTATCTTTTTCCACGTTCCATACGACAACATAACAGAAATTCGTAACAACTGTTCCTGTGAAGCGAGCCCTTTGCTACGCACTTCACAGTGGTTAACAATTGTTTACAGAGTATAAATGTCGATGGAGAACGTGGTGATTTCCCAGTCGTTCTCATGGCTGATTTTTCAGTGTGTAATGACGCATTATTACGAATTAAAGTCCGTCTCACCTCAAAGCATGAAATGCTTAGTGCATTATTATAAATTACCTCACCTCAAAATGTTGTAATAATTTTGTGTGTATTCAAGAAATGTTTGAAAGATGAAATAACTCTATTTAACAACTGTAAATATTTGTTTTGCCTTGGCAGTTAAAGCATTGTGCTGCTCTGGTTCGCTGCCTGACCTTTTCTGTGGTTACTGCCAGGGACATCAACCTGTCTTCCTGGAACAGCTTTCGGTGTTGGGGAGTGTCGGTGAGTGTGGCGACGTAGAGTGGGTTTAACACACTGGACCCGTGCTTTTTAACAGATCGTATGTCGTAGCCTTTCATGGATATTGCTTCTTTAATATCCGCAGGGTCTGTGCGGGTGGGGAAGCCCCTGAAAACCACTTTTAGCGTCTTTTGTGCCCCTGTGGGGTAAGTGTAGTGTGGAATGTTGTTTTCTTTCAGTGTCTTTTTTACGGAGTTGTAGTATTCTAGTGTGGTTACAGTTATTTTTATCTTGTCTCCGCCAGCTGCTTTGGCATGGAAACGTTCCTCTGCTATCACATTTTTAATCTGGTCGTAGAGCTGTTTGTATGTGTTGGGGAATGTCGCGACTATTGGTGGCAGTTTCATAGTCTTGGTCTGTTCGTGGGCAGCTTGTTGTGTAGGAGGTGTTAATTCAGCTTCTTCCCCTTCTGCCAGTGCGGCGAATCCGTTTTCGCTGTTGCACGTGGCGATCGGCGGGGACGTCTCGATGACGCGAGCGGTTCGGCGCTCGAGTTGGAATTCCCCGCTTCCTCTACTGGGGGCGGGGGGAGTTCTGGTTCTGTATGTAGTGTAATCGTGTCTGGTGTCTCTGGGCTTTGCGGGGATTCTGTTATGGATTCCTGCTCGTTTTCTGTGTTTGAGTCAGAAAATGGCGGTTCAGGCTCTGTTGCTGGGCCTGATGTGTCGGGGTTGCTTTCGATGTTCATCTGGCCTAGTGCTGGGTCGGCGGTTTCGGCTTCGAGCGCGCTCCGCGCCGTGTACGAGGGGAACAGGGGAGGCCCTTGCGCAACGGTGACTTGGCGCGCCGTTTTTCCTTCACCGCTTTCCCCTTTGTAGGTTTAGGAAGGATTTTTCTTTCTTTGCGGTTCCTATCCAATGTTCCCGCCTATTCTAAATCTCTACTATTGTCCAGTCTCTGTTGAGCCTGACGTTTCGCGGTTTCCTGCCTGGCCTTCTCGCGTCGTCTTTCTATTTTTATAAACCCTGTTCATCAACTTTAGTTCTTCTACCGGGTCTAGGTGCGGGAGAACGTTATGTATAAGGGGATTGCTAAGGATTGTTCCCAGCCCTTTTATGTCCTTTCTCTGGATGGTGAAGCCAGTTCCAGAGGACTTAGTTACTTCCACTACTACTTTATCAGCCATGTCCGTCGCGGAAAAGGTGAAAGGCGTTTGTTCTGCCATGGGAGTGCCGGTAGTCGTCTTCAGTTGGCACCGTTATACGTTTCCAACGACTTGCCGGCCCTAACGCCTGACACGCGCGGGTAACTGGCCGGTGACCAGGCCCTGACGTGTGAATTTCCCTACCCCTAGGAGGAGCAAGGCTAATCCTCGCGGCAGCTGAAGTACTCGAGTTCGCCGGCAACGCAACGCGCGACAGCAGGAAGAAGCGCACCACCACGCGCCAACCTGCAGCTCGCCACCAACAACGACAATTTTGCTCAACAGCCCCTGGAGTCGTATCCAGGCACTGCTTAATATTCTTGCGCTTTCGCTTCCGATTTGAGAAAATCAGAAGCTACGGCACCTCACTCGAGACACAAGTCGGGTTGACCCCCCCGATCGAGCTCTCCAAGTGTCCCTCGCAAGCGAGGTTCCTATGGCTGGTAGCAGTATCGAAAAGAACTAGTGGAGCCCCGTCATTCGTCCGCTCAGTCCGGCTGCTACTCAGCGAATGACTGCAATCTGACCCGGCTGTCCGAGTTTATATAGCCGCTGGACCAGCCTCATCCCTGCGCCTGCCGCGCCGGACGAGCCAATCGGCGCTGTGGCGCGTGGAGGGGGAAAGACGCGCTCGGTGGTGGGGGTACTCGCGCCGCATCAGAAGGCCTCGGCGTCTCGTCCTGGTGCGGCCTGTTTATTCCATCCGACGCTGCCGTCGTGAGTGTGTCGGTGCGCTCTCGGCGTATTTTTGACAATATTGCGTCCAAAAATGTTAAAATGTTTGTTAAGCTTATGGGACATAACTACGGGGTCATCAGTCCCTAAACTTACAAACTACTTATGAACTACTTACGAACTACGACGGCACAAATATCCATACCCGGGGATTCGAACCCCCGACCGTAGTGGCCGTGCAGACCGTAACTGGAGCGCCTCAGTCCCCTCGGCCACCGCGGCCGGCAATATTGCGTTCCACCAAGTTGGTCAACCGTTCAGCGGTTTCCACCTCAGCACTATGTGCAACGCAATATTGTCAAAAATTCTCAGAGCGCACTGACACACTGAAGACGGCAACGTCGGATGGAATGAACAGGCCGCACCAGGACGAGACGCAAGACCTTCTGATGCGGCGCGAGTACCCCCACCAGCAGCTCACTCCTTGACATCCCTCTGTGAGGTGTATACTGGGGAATTTGTGGCCATTTGGCCTTTACTCTGTTTGTGTGTCTTATACTGTTTTTAAATGTCTGTGAATTGTCGGGGTTCTGTGTGTGACTAGTGCTTGCCCTGGGTGAACGTGAGGTTGGTTTGGTTGGGTCGGTTTGGAATTAGGGATGGATGTTAGGATTTTCCTCTTTGATCTAGGGATCAAAGATGGTCAGGAAACACTTATGTTTGTCGCGGGACATGTCATACTGATCTAGGGAACAGATTAACTCGTTTCCAATCTGGAGGAACTTTCGTAGAAAGCCCTTGCCAGATCTTGGAAACCCTCTTTTAGGAGGGGAACACCAGCAGCAACGTGTAGGTCGTCTGTGGGAAATCCATGGGGAAGGTGAAGGGCCCTCTTAAGGCATCGGTTCTGGAGTACTTGCAGCTTCTCCAGGTTTTCCCTGGCTGCGTAAGCCCAAGCTGGGCAGGAGTACTTCAATTGGGGACGGATTAAGGAAAGATAGGTGTTAACTCCAACGGAAGGGGATAGGGAGCTTACATTGTGATTTTTTTTAAATTATGCACAACGAATACCATACAATGTATGTTTGACACCTGAAAATCTGTGGTACTGTTGTACAGTATTTATTTATGGTCCTGTATATGCTTCTTTTGGGTCGCCTTTCTTCAATAGTGCTTGCATACAGTGAATGCTTCTCGTATTGATGCATGAAGCAACACACGTTAGGTATACACAACCTACGTAGTGATGACAAATCTGTTATACGAATCTAAGTCTATGTTGAAATTACTACACAAACTCATCCCCCTACCAGCATTTCATTCTAAAATAATCTTTAGATAAATACGTATTTTAAAGTTGTGATATACCACTAAGTACGTCAATGGATAACGCCTTATTTAAAATTTACATCGCAGAAGATTCCTAAGAAAGGGAAATTCATACAAGTAAGCTGATTATATATATATCCACTCAAAGTGACGCAGTGGCAATATGGACTAAGATATCTGAGCCGTGAGCAAACTTTTACTACACTGCACCTGTGTATAGCACTTCGCAACACTGTTAAGTTGGTGACTACTTATTTTATCAGGTTCCACTTTAATAACAAAACTAACAGTTTTAGCATGTCACTCTCCTAATTAAACTAAAACAACAATTCTAATTCCAGCAAGGCTTAAGCTCATACAAAAAAAGTTTCCCCTATTACTTTTATGCTTGAAACTAGATTGGTATAACTCTTTTCTTTGAAATTACGACACAGGAATACTCACAGCTGATTTTCTGTTTCCGACCTTTAATATTAAATTACCTTCTTGGGATTAATGACTACTTCTACACACACACAGACACAGACACACACACACACACACACACACACACACACACACACACACACACACACACACACACATATATATATATATATATATATATATATATATATATATATATATATATATATATATATATATAAATAATAGAAAACATTTGTATATCTATATATGGTAAAAGTAAAGGAAATCTCACGTCGATTTCTAATTTCAATGGCGTCTTTTTTTATATCAAAGCAGTGATCTCTATACAAACTGGATGTATAACTCTGGCGTCTGAGCATTGAATTGCAGCGTGCCTGCACATTCATATGTTTTGCATACGATTTTGCATTGTCCGCCATGTTTAAATTTGGCAAACGAGTTTCCATCAGTTATTACGTGACAAAGAATTCCTTGCTTACCTCTTGACTTTGAATTTAATTCAATATTCAATGTTGTAGGCTGATATGGGAACGGAATCTAAACAAATTTTCTTTTTTTTTTTCTTTAAATGCTTCTTAGCAGCCATGTTTGAATTTGGCAAGAAACTAAATATGAATATCTATGGCCGGCACGTTAAGAAAACTGAAGTTCAACATCCAGAGAGTATAGAGATCAATGTATCAAAGATATATTTTTATCTTAGACTGCCTCTGCCAAAGTTGTTACGATCTTCTCTGGTCTGCTCTGGTCAAAGAGCTTAATAAAAGACCAAAAAATTACTTTATCCCTCTTCTGCTTGTTATTTCAGCGATACCGTAAATGATATGATCACTTACTGTAACTTATAAATTTCACGTCAAGGAAGAACAATATCTTTTATTTCACTATCTTTAGTTATCGATTACAACTGTTATCGATACGAAAGGCTTGTTCAATTCAGAGTTAGTATTTCTTTAAATTGCTAGTTAAGACAGAATAAACATTTCTTTAAATGATTCTCTAACTAGCAACAGCTACTTAATAAAATTCCAACCAAGTTTTTATAATAAAAATTTGTTCACACTTTTATTGGCTGTCAAATTAACTTTGTACATTTACATGTTTACGACTCTACGTGGGTTAGTGGTTCCTATTGCAAACCCCCCAATACACGGAATTAGACAAACAAAAATTTATAAAATAAATAAAATAACCTAAAGGCTACCACCACTTGTAACCCTGGTAAATAAAGTAAAGAATCTTTAAACTCAGCCTCTTCAGGTGTTAGCCAGTCACGCGAACCCACTATGAGTCTTAAAATTATTACCACTCTCCACACAAGATAATAATGGTGACTTTCCAAAGATCGTTTCTGTTGTTCCCCTTAAACTTTTCTTGAATATTATGAACCTAAACAATACAGGTTCAGTTTAAATTGCAGTTACGGAGTAATAATTTCTAATTTATTTTAGACAAATGTAAAATCCTTATTTAACAATCGGTTGCGCCCTTTCTCTCTGTCAGTTAAGTCAATTTTCCCTTGCTAAAGTTGGTAGGAATTACTACATTTTAATGTTGTTCACTGTGGGTAGTTTCTCGCCAATTGCTTTACAGTTGAACACTAGCACTGCGTAAATATCCCCCAAAGCCTAAAAATCTGCAACCCCACTCAAACACTGCAGTGGGTGCAAAATATTAGAACAGTCGTGCACTCGTCACCCTTAGCGTGAGTCACTACGACATACAATCCTATTAAATTAGTATGCTCATCCCCGCAGAGTGAGTCATACCAAAAATCCTAATTATTTACAAGCGTTTTGTGCTCAGACCACACACAAAAAGCTATTGTATTCCCCACAAGAACCTTAATACATATTAGTGAAAGATGACTACTCAGTTCGTCAAAACCTTCAACATCACAAAGCCACTGACAGAATAAAACTCACTTGCACTTTCAAAGTCATAGACCATTTAACATGGACTTACCCCGTACTGACATACTTATTCCAAAATAGCAATTTCGCGACCCGTCTTTAATTAGTCTGGTCTCCATCTAACAAATTGCTATGAATCTCGCTAACTGGCAACTTGAGACCTAATGTTTGCTGTACGATCTCGACTGGCAAACGGAACCAATATGTCTAAAACGAACAAATTACACGCGTCACCATTATTATTTAACAATGCTTTTTTAACGTCGTTTTCGGCTGGTGTTTTCACAGCGGCCAGATGTCAGCGATGCTCTCGTGATGATCGTTGACTCTCTGGCGCGACAGGAAACTCTTTGCCGCGTCGGCTGCTTCAATTGCCGGATTACATGAAATTTCTACAACATACAAATCGATGGACATTAGTAAATTTTACACAAGCAACACAATAAAAAACCATTTTCTTCCTAATAAAAATTTTAAACTACTGATATTTACACGACGACTTGGTTTAAACGAATGAAGGTACTTCAAAAAAAAAAAAAAAAAATTATTGACACGGTACAAGCTGTTGTAGTTTAGGATGGGAGAGAGGTTGGACATTCTGGCACACTTTCCTATAGACCTCGTCTACTTGGGATTTTCATGTTAGACAATGGTCCAAGGTAACGTCCAAATACTTGGCCGTTCTGCACCAGGGGAGTTGGGATCCTTGGAGGTGGAGGAGGAGGGGGGCATTTTGAGGAGGACCGCGTTTCCCCAGCTTCTTTGTGAACAGCATGGCCCGAGTTTTTTCGGCGTTGATAGTGATTCTCCAGTGACAGGCCCATGTGTCTGTGTTATCTAAGACCCTTTGTAACCTACGTATGACCAGGCCCTTGTTTGGGTTTTTGGTAAAGATGGCTGTGTCACCAGTGTACTGTGCAGTGTGCACCAGGGGGACAGTAGTGGTATCTGCCGTGTACAAGCTGTACAAAACAGGTCCTAGGACCGATCCCTGTGGCACCCCAGTACGAATACAACTTTTAGTGGAGGTGGATGTTTCGGCTTTGACAGAGAAAGTGCTATTCGTAAGATAGCTTTGGATAATCTTTACTATACTTCTGGTGAATCCCTGTGTTATAATTTGTAAATTAACCCCTTGTGCCATACTGAATCAAAGGCTTTTGCCACGTCCAGTAGCAGTATCCCGCATTAGCCGTTTCGACTAAAGGCTGATGTACAAGCTTCAACTACTCTCATGATCTGTTGGGGGGGGGGGGGGTAGTGTGTTTCTCCCGGAAACCAAACTGGAAATACGGCAGAATGTGCTCTCTTGAGATTTGTATGGGGTCTAGCAGGAGGCGCTCATAGATGTTGCTGAGAGTTGGCAAGCGGCTAAGAGGCCTGTAATGCTGCGGGAAAAACGGGTCTTTTCCTGGTTTGTGTATCGCGACCACTTCCGCGTGCTTCCAGCAAGCTGGAAACACACGCGGGTTCGAGTAATCTCTATGAAGACGTTCGCGAGTAGTGTAATTGCCGATGGCGGGAGGTTTTTAAACTAGCTGGTTACTTATCTATCGTGACCAGCGCCTTTTTGTTAGGTAGGTGTTCGATAATTTTTACACGTCTTCAGGGGCAAAAAGTGGGGTTCGTCCTCTGGGTCGTCCTCAGTATTGAGGAAGACACGCAGCTGACGTCGTACTGTATCTTCATGTACGTCGTCCTGGGGGTCTGCTGCCTGAAACTGCTTCTCATAAGAATCGGCAAGGGCGTTGGCCTTGCCAGGGGGCACGTCAAGCTCTTCAAGAGCTATCTCAAAGGCAGAACGTTTCACGTCAGAGCAGGTAGTCTAATTTCCACGGAGCGCCAGATACTGGCGGGTGTACCTCAAGGCTCGGTTCTCGGCCCGATGTTGTACTCGCTCTACACAGCAGACACGCCGCGAGTTAAACTAGCCCTGTACGCCGACGATACGGCGCTCTTCAGTCGCAGCTGGAGTGTCAACACCTTGCAGCGGAGACTACAAGCGGCAACAGACGACCTCACGCACTGGGCGACGAAATGGCGGCTCTCCTGCAATGGAGAAAAGTAGCAAGCCATCATTATTTCAACGCGCCCTGGGCCAGATAACGCACCAACCGACACCATCAGGGGAGTACCTGTGGCATGGAGCAAGACTGTCAAGTACCTGGGAGTCACGTTCGACAGCCGTCTGACCTAGCAGCCTCATATAGAAGACATCAGGGTAGGTAGACTACGGCTCTACCCTCTGCTCAACCCGCCTTCTGCACTTCCGGCAGACGTCGGCCTCACGCTGTACAAGGCCGCCATCCGTCCTCAACTGGAATACGCGGCCCCAGGGCTCTCAGGTTTGCTCTATACCTACCACCAGATTTCCCGACGGACGAAACACACGCCATCGCGGGGGTAAATAAGTTCCGCGAGCGATTTGAAGAGATGACAACTAACGTCTACAAGAAGACGGAGGCCTCAGGGAACCCGATCATTCGGCAACTGGGCCACCAACCACACTGGCGTCAAAATCTAAGATGGCCAGACCGACTGCGACGTCTTCCAGATGCCGAAGCTTATTACAACAGCTACATCAGTAACAGCATGGACAAATACTGTCACACCTGTGCCCAGAAAACCTAAAAACAGCCCACGAAGCAGGGCAGCTCAGACAACGACAAATGCTTCAAAACTGAGAAGATAGAAGCTTGCTTTAGGTAAGGCAGTGAAATGCTACCAGTACTACAACACTGTTAGTTCCAGGAAGTCCATATCTTCCCAACACAATGCAGCAGCTAGCTCCAACCATGGTACCCCCTTACAAATATCCCCCCCCCCCCCCAAGCATCTCTACAGAAGAGCACATATAAAACACCACCACACACACACACATCAAGGCACTAGAACTCATACAGAACTGATACACACTAACATCAAACATTCCCTCACTACAACACAAGTATGTGTGTGTATACCTGTATATGTATGTAAAAAAAATGTAAATATGTACATATGTTTTTCTTCCTTTTTATGATCATAAAAATTTTCCCTTGTTTTGTAAATACAAATTAAAACTCCTGTTATGTAAATCTTTCTTTTAATGTAACTAACAAGAAATATTATGTTTACCACTCAATCTTAAAATGTAAATAATGTAACCTAGAGTAGTATACTTAAATATTGTAAAATTATATGTGCTAAAACTTTGCTAAAGTACAACTTTAGCACCAAGAAAAAGATACAAATTTTGTAAATAAATGTAATCTTGCCCCCCAGATGGCTGAAAAGGGTATTTGCAAGCCCTAAAGCAGTCCGCTCCATCCCCCCTCAGGATAGAAAATGAAAGGTCATAACATCTCACGGTTACTCAACCTTAGGAATCCTCTCATGGAAACTGGTGGACCGGACTTCACAAAGGGGTCAATCCGGAGTTAAGGGAGCCAGAGGCTTCAGAGCGCTTGTTTCTGTTGAAGCTTGCGCGTTGTTGCAAAAAAGATTAAACGGCTCCTGGAGTTAAGAGGAGCTTGTGAGCGAGTTGTCGTTGCCTTTGGCGAGTTGCGGGTGGACGTGGTGTGGTGCGGGTCTTCCTGTTGCTGTGGGCCGCTTTGCCGGCTGCATCGAGCCAACACCACCTAGAAGACAAGGCCTCACAACTGGCCGTGCTACGTCATATTGACCAGGCCGCGGCCGCCAGCTGAATGGCTGTCCGTTGGGACACACCCCCTGCCTCGCTCGTAGTGGACAGCCAGTAAGCTTGCGGCCGCGGCCTGGTCAGTATGACGTAGCACGGCCAGTTGTGAGGCCTTGTCTTCTAGGTGGTGTTGATCGAGCACCTCGTCTCCAACGAGGAATATCCTTGCGCCCTCCCCCCGAGGCGTAGATCAAAACACACATCAGGGCCTGGTCACTGGCCAGATACCTGCGTGTGGTAGGCGTTTAGGGTCGGTGTTGTCGCCTGAGACGTATAACGGTGACAACAAAAGTGGCACCCGACACTCCCTGACAGCATTCTTCCCTCTCTGTCCCGCCGGACATGAAGATTATAGAAGGAAGGACCACGCTAGTCCCGCAAGCGAGAACGAGAGTAGTAGTAGTAGGCTCTCTACTAGTACTAGTACTAGTACTAGTAGTAGTAGTAGTAGTAGGCTCTGTAGTAGTAGTAGTAGTAGTAGTAGTAGTAGTAGTAGTAGGCTCGGCTCTCTACTACTAAAACTACAACAACAACAACAACTTCCCCAGGCTTACCTACGCCCACAGGGGCGCTACCTCCTCCAGCGCAACTACCACTCGAGCGCACTAATAGAATCGCAACACCGCTCAAAAGTGATCAGATTCCTGCTACCGAAATCCCCTCCCTCACGCTCGATTACAATCGTAGGCCACCAAAATGCTCCCACAACACCAGGGATCGCTGAGCTAAGGTCAGTCCAATTAACAGAAACACCTGTCAACAACAGAGTTCCCTAATCTCTCGCAATTCAGGACGCGAAGTCTGCGAACAAAGGAAGCTCGCGCTCGGATTCGACCGGAGGAGACCAAAACCTACCCTGACCATCAGGGAATGTTGTGAGGAATACGACCCTAGTACCAGTACCCCCCCCCCCCCCCCCACACAACCCAATTGGAGCGGCTCTGCCTCTCGTATCTCAGGACGCTGAGTCCGAGAACAAAGTAAGTTCGCGCTCGATTTTGACAGAAAGGGGCCAGAACCCACCCAGACCAGCAGGGAAGGACGTAGGAAACGCAACTCAAGTACCAGATTCCTCCAACAATGTAATTGGAGCTCCTTTACGTCTTGCAGCCCCAGACGCTGCGTACGAAAAAAAAAAAAAAAAAAAACACCCCCACACCTCACCAGTGTACACGACACAGCTAAGATATATGCCGATGGTGGACAACACGGTCTCGGAAATCAACATACATTGCCCAGGGGATGAAGCCGACGACGAACAGTCCGAAGCCAATTGCGCAGATTTCGTCATTCCGAAACGCATAGTGCCAGGGCGGCAGCTCTCCTAATACCGAAACCACTACAGACCACAAACAGATATGGGGCCATAGATTCCATCGACTCCTCAAAAACAAGCTGAGGCACATAATCAAGCCATCAGACAACCCAAACCTCCACACATCGTAGTTGAATGGAAAGGAAGCTATGCAGAATTTCAGCACAAAGTAGAAACGGTAGGCATCCCCTCCTCCATCAACACAAGGTCAAAATGGACAGTGACACGCAGAACCCGGCACCAGTTAAACAATCTCCATGCTCTCCTTAATCTCTAAACACACTCCTACAGCAGCTCCCCGTCCTAGTCACGGCGGCCTCCAGGCCAGCACCGTCCCCACAACGGCCTAAACTATGATTAGGCACTTACACGGCCTCAGTCTGCACCTTCAATGCTGACAGACAGCTAACCTAACAGGGCGAATTCAGGCAATTCTTGCAGGACGAGGTCATAGACATCTGCTTGGTTAATGAAACTAACCTCAAGCCAGGAGTAAATGTGAGGTGCGCGAGCTGCGGTGGAGTAGCCGAGCGGTCTAAAGCATCTAGCTGCGGGGCGCGTCGTTGCTCGCCGTGGGGGTTCGAGTCCTCCCTGAGGTGTGTGTGTGTGTGTGTGTGTGTGTGTGTGTGTGTGTGTGTGTGTGTGTGTGTGTGTGTGTGTTAGTTTGTTTGTCCTTACGTTAGTTTACCTAGGTTTAAGTAGTTTGTAAGCTACGGACTGATGACCACGCAGTTTGGTCCGATAGATTTACAAACATTTGAACACTTTGAGATGCGCGAACTATAATTGCTACAGGAATTACAGGTTAACATATGGAGGGGGTACTGCTGTGTACGTTAAAACGTCCCTAAGGCACTACCAGGTTCACCTACCAGCGCTCGACAAATTAGAGGCCACCGGAGTAACGGTAAATACCTTTCATGGGGCTATACCATTCATTGTCGTGTATAGGCAGCCCCAAGGACCGCTCCAAACACCGGACTTAGACACGTTGCTGACGCTGGGAGGAAAACCATTCATCCCAGGCGATTTTAATGCCAAGCGCACTTATTGGAACTCCCGCGTCGCCAACAACAACAGCGGCCGCCGCTTGCTACAAACAGCGGAAAGGCACGGAGCAATCGCGCTAGGACCATAGACTGGACTAGTTACCCAAGAAGAGGCCTACCTGACGACCTGGACATAGTGGCAATCAAAGGGGTAGGGGAATTCACTACCGCCACTAAGCTATGTGCACTGTCTTCAGACCACTTCCCTCTGTTCTTCGAGATGGACGTTGCTGGGGCGGGAGTACCGCCTAGCCAGCCAAACTATAAACGAATAAACAGAGGTTTTCCAACAAGAAGTTGTAGACCATCTGTAAAACCTACACGACCCAGACGAGGTGGGAGTAGATGCACTGGCGTACTTCAACCAGAAAATCCTACTCGCCGCAGATGCTGCCATGTCTGGACAGCCCCAACGCCCCAGGCATGTCGACAGACAACTGCCGCCTGAAATCCGCGCTGCCATCCCCGAGAAAAATAGGGTGTTTCGGGAATGGCAGATAACACGCCAACCAACAACAAAGCGCCTGCTCAACAGAATGCGGAGAGAAATAAAAGCATCTGGTGAGCAACACAACACATGGGGAGACCTCGTCGAGACCCTCGCCCTTGATAACGGTAGTGCCTGGCGCATAACTAGTTACTGCGGCGAAGACATCGCAGCCCCACCCCCCTCCTTGTAGGACAGAATTACGTCTGCGAACCTGACGCGAAGGCGAGTGCACTAGCCGATCTATTTGCGGAGAATTTCACACCAGTAGAGGACATGGTTGACCGCGACCAAGCGAGGCTCGTCACGGATCGACTGCCCATCTTCCTAGCAGCTAGGGAAGAGGATGATATCATCGAACCGTTCACCGAGGTGGCAGTGGCCACACAGCTTAAGATCCTCAACACCAGAAGAGCTGGGGGAAGCGACAGCATTGACAACACCCTCCTTAAAATCCTTCCACCTGCAGCCCACCTACCCCTTACCAACCTGTTCAACTCTATCCTGAAATCAAGAGTCTTCCCTTCTGCATGGAAACATGCAGAAGTGGTGGCAATTCCAAAGTCCAACAAAGATCCGTGCCAAGCTTCCAGCTTCAGACTCATTAGCCTACTCCCCTCCCTTTCTAAGGTGTTTGAGAGATTGTACGCAAAGCGCCTACTGCAACACATCAGTGACGAGGGCATCATCCCTGACGAACAATTTGGGTTTAGTAGTGTTCACTCCACCACCCATCAGCTACTCAGGCTCACGGAAGAGGCTATGAGAGCTCTGGAGACGCGGGAGTACCTAGGGGCGGTGCTACTAGACGCCTCCAAGGCCTTCGACTCCGTGTGGCATGGTGGGCTTATACGAGGGTAAGTCAATTATTATCCGCAATTTAGTTATATTTTTATGTTGGTAGTACTGTTGCTTTACGTTGTGACACATGATTTGTTTGTTTATTTATTGTTATATCTTTGCAATTTTCAAGCTGCTACGTTAGTTTCGTTGTCGCTGCCGTGCTGTTGGCTGCTCCGCTGTGTATATGCACCAAAGAAGAGCAACGTTCAGTGATAAGTTTTTTCTGGGCGGAAGGTGTATCAGGGGTCGAAGTTCATAGAAGACTTTCAGTACAGTACGGGAGCAGTGTTTTGCCACAACGAAGTGTGTACGAGTGGATTGAAAAATTCCGAAATGGTCGCACGAGTGTTAAGCACGATGGAGCCGGACGACCGTTTACCGCCACAAATGAAGAAACCATTGAGCGAACACGTGAAATGATTCTTTTAGACATACGATTAACTATTGAAGTGGCTCATCGTCTTCAAATTAGTCATGGTTCTGCCTTCGAAATTATTCACAACAGACTTGGGTTTCGTAAAGTTTGTGCAAGATGCCTCAAAATCTGCAAAAAAACATTTTGATCGCTATGGTAATGAAGGGGACAACTTCTTAGACAGAATCATTACTGGTGACGAAACATGGATCCATCATTACGAGCCGGAAAGTAAACGGCAGAGTATGGAATGGAATGGAAACATCCAAATTCGCCGTGCAAGAAAAAGTTCAAGACCCAACCGTCCACATGAAAACTGATGCTTACGGTTGTTTGGGATGCATGAGGCCCTGTAATGGAACATTATGGTGAAAGAAGCACAACAATAAAGAGTACGTTACAGTGAGATGCTTACTGACAGGCTAAAGCCTGCAATTCAAAGCAAACGCCGAGGATTGCTGTCAGAAGGTGTAGTGTTGTTGCACGACAATGCCCGTCCGCATACTGCTGTCCACACTGCTGAAACGCTCCAGAAACTCAAATTCTAAGTACTGGATCATCCTCCATATAGTCCCGATCTTGCCCCCTTCTATCACTTGTTTGATCGACTCAAACAGGCATTAAGGGGCCGTTGATTTGACTCGGACGAAGCAGTGAAGGAAGCGGTGCATTCCTGGCTCGCAGCTCAACCGAAAACCTTTTATGAGGGCATAAGGAAGCTTGTAGAGCGATGGACGAAGTGCATTGAAAAGCAAGGAGACTATGTCGAAAAATGTTCTTGTAAGTTTCGTATTTTATTACAATAAAATTTTATAACTACTTTGCGGATAATAGACTTACCCTCGTATATAAGCTCTTCAGCCACGGTATCCAGACGTCGCACGGAGTACTCCTAAGTCCTACCTGGACGGAAGGACCTTCCATGTCAGAGCAGGAGACGGGCTGTGCACTGACCGATCAATACGTGCGGGAGTTCCTCAGGGATCAGTATTGGGACCTCTATTATACACGCTGTACACCGCAGACATGCCTAAAGTAGCGCAGGTGCAGCTAGCACTTTACGCAGACGATACTGCTTTATACACTCGCAGCATGAATGCAGAAATGATGCGCCATCGCCTGCAACTAGGATGTGATGAACTACGGTCCTGGTCGACCAAATGGCGACTAAAATATAATGCTGCCAAAAGCCAGGCAGTAATATTCACAAGGAAGCACATACCCAACCTATCTCCCATCACTATCGTGAATAGGCATATACCATGGAGCAGGACGCCTAAGGAACCTCAGTGTTACCCTGGACCAAAGGGTAACGTGGGAGCCTCACATACAAGAAATACGGACCAAGGCATCGGCTAGACTATTAAATCTATACCCGATACTAAACCCGCAGTCGAAACTACATCATCACCAAGGTATCACACTATACATCTCACTAATTAGACCAGTGTTGGAGTATGCAGCTCCTGTGTTCGGCTACGCAGCCCCAATACTAATTAAAACACTGCAAAGCATTCAAAACCGTGCACTAAAAACAGCCCTGCACCTTTCAAAAGAATATTCACGAGACAGCTCCATGAGGACAGGACTACAAATGCTACACAACAGATACAAGAAGCTAGCCAAAGACTTAAAGTCTACTGAGGAGTCAAAGAACAAATTAATAAAGGCACTTGGTAAGCCAGTGCATCACAGGCCAACAACACGCTTGCCTAACAGGCTGAAAGAGTGAGCACAAACACCCATTTCCCCAGCTCACCAGGATAAAGGTAAAGCAGTCAACAATCGGAAGATTGGTTTGAACACCACAGTGCTTTACTAGACATGGTCCTGTTTGGAGGTGGTATGCCGTTGCCTTCCTTCTGACTGACTTACCCAACCAGTTATAGGGGGACCTACAGTTTAACGTGGGTTCCGAACCACGGTGCTACTCGGTATATTTCACATGAGCAATACTGCCAGAGGTGAAAGAAGTGGAAAGTGACGGATAAAAATCCTAGAACCCAGGATAACAATACAAAATCACAAAGGCCAATACAAAGCCATGCAACACAATAAACTCTATAAAAAGAATGGAATAGCAGGAATAACTAAGTAGTTTAACCTGCGAATACGCCAAGCCATGTAGATTTGCAAATCCCAGAGAGAACCCGACACTTTGCCTGAAGATGGCAAGTAAACAACTTGCCGAAACCGTGCCAGAGAATGAGGCACTCACTCGGCTGTCAACCCGAGAAGATTTCCTAACCTTCTTTCTTTTTTTGTCTCCTGTGCAATTAAAATTGTGTGTCGGAACCGGGACTCGAACCTGTGACCTTTCTCTTTTGCTGGTAAGAGCTCTACCCACTGAGCTATCCCGACACGACTCACGATGCCGCCGCACAACTTTACTTCCGCCAGTACCTCGCCTCCTACTTTTCAAACTTCACAGAAGCTCTCCTGCATACCTTGCAAGACTAGCACTCCTGGAAGAAAGGATATGGTGGAGACATGGCTTAGCCACAGCCTAAGGGATGTTTCCAAAATGAAGCTTTCACTCTGCAGCCGAGTTTTTTAATCTGCCAGGAAGTTTCATATCAGTGCACACTCCGCTGCAAAGTGAATGTTTCATTCTGGAAACATCCCTTAGGCTGTGGCTAAGCCATGTCTCCACCATATCCTTTCTTCCAGGAGTGCTAGTCTTGCAAGGTTCGCAGGAGAACTTCTGTGAAGTTCGGAAAGTAGGAGCCGAGGTACTGGCGGAAGTAAAGTTCTGAGGCGGTATAGTGAGTCGTGTCGGGATAGCTCAGTCGGTAGAGCGCTTGCCCGCGAAAGGCAAAGGTCCTAGGTTCGAGTCTCGGTTCCGGCACACAATTTTAATGAGTCAGGAAGTTTCATGTCAGCGCACACTCCGCTGCATAGTGAAAGGTTCATTCAGCGTTTACTTTGTTCCGTGTGTTGGTACAAATTTTGCAGCTCATTTCAAACCAACTTCCCACTGAACAAGATACCTTAAACTTTCAACTTAATTCAGAACTGGTAAACACTGCTACATTAACGCCATTTCTTAATTGGTGTGTGGTGGAGGATACTTTTTGTACAACTGCTGCTTCCTCGTGTTTCTCTTCCAGTCGTCAATGGTTCGCCGTTAAAACTATTTCTGGTAATACTTTGTGAGAGTTCATATCGCCTATCTTTTACCTTTGCGATCTTTCCGTGACTAATACGTAAGAGGGGTCAGGTGAAATGGAAATAAAACAAATTTATCGAATGTCTCTGTTGTATTGTCATCCACTCGAAAATTGCTACCGTGTTAAAGATAGTTCAAAGAAATCGAATTTTTAATAGCTATGTCAGTCATCATAGTAACACTGGAACATAGTGTTCTTGCTTCATGAGTAATGCTAGCAGTAGCGTTTAGTCGCCACCAACTTGAAGGGTAATTTATTTCATTAACTTTCTGAAGTCGATAAGAGGTATGACACGGTGGCAGGAGCCACGGTCGTTTTGCTAAATACGGTACACCGAGCGAGCGAAGGCATGCACAGTTGGAAACGGAGAAGGCGGAGCGCGCCTGCTGGAGAGAAAGGATAGTTATCGTTCTGAATTGACGAAGCCATCAAACGGAGATGTTCGGTAGACCTCCCCGGTCTTACGCGGTTTTCCCGTAAGATAAATAAAATCCACGAATTGTGTTGAACATGCGATGGTTAGTAAATTGTCGTCCGCTATCTGCCGACGATACCGATCGACTGACAATCTATCGACGTGAGATACATGGCACCTAAAAGTCGCCATTAAGTTTGTACTCTGAAACCTATAACCGCGCTGTAGTAAGCACATTGCAACTAAAACTATGTCTGCAACGCATCCGGCCATCAGACTACGTAACATTTTATGAAATCAACGAGGCAGGCAACAGTAAGACAGGTTGGAAACCTATTGAATACCTGAAGTAACGTGTTCAAAATTAGTGTTGGATTGAAATGGAACGCCATTTAACGTAGCGAGATGTTCTGTCAATAACAGGTCACTTGTAATTTCCATATTGATCTGCGGACATTTTATCTGGAAGCAAACTCGAAGGAAACTGGGAAAAAATTGAGTATTTAGGAAGACTTTTCTGCGACAAATTGAGTCTTTTTGTTATTTAATGGAGTAAAGTAAACATGACGATAAGGCCTACCTAGGATTCAACCATAAACCGAGAAACAAAACTGAAAATAAGCGCAATGAGGTATTCATTGATTTTTTTACTCTTTTTACATAGCTGGCCACGCGGCATATATGCAATTTGGAGGGCCTAAGTGGAATTACGGATCCTAACATCCAGGACGCCAGGTTAAAAAACTCGTCCACCAATGTAATAAAGACTTTCCAACGTCGTAGCTAGCTAGGGCCTATTGTTTCACAACTTTGGCATCATGTAGATATGAGTCTGATTTATAATTTTGCAGTCAGTTTTTTCTTCTCACCTCCATTAAATATTTTGAAAAATTAACATCAGAATATGCACATTGTAGTAGTTAACTGAATTTGTGTTCAAGAAGGTCGTTTCATACATTTACTCCTACTCTCTTTCACGTTGCGAACAATCGTCTGCGGAAGGCATCCTCGGAGGTAAAGCAGCGTACTGCTTAATTTCAGAGAGCTGAAAAGTCGTATTTAAAAAAGAAAAGTCGGCGTACTGCTTAATTTCCGAGAGCTGAAAAGTCGTATTTAAAAAAGAAAAGTCGATACGGATCGACAAATGTCTTGTTATTTGAGGAACTGTAGAATGCCGAAATAAAGAAATCAAAAGTTGTATTTTCAACGCCTCGAGCAGCTGCCCTATTTGAGGAACTATCAAAGGATTCGCCTGCTCAGACTCTTGATTGGAGAATTGAAAGCGTATTTAATTAAGAACGCCAGCAACTATCAGCGCAAGTAGAGTCAGGACAAAATGAAAAGAGAAAACGTCATCTGGAACACGCGTTTGATCTTGATAGTGAAGGCAAAATACATAGGTGTGAAGATGACGAACACCATGTAAAAAAAAAAAAAAAAACGAGAGTCAAAAAACGAGGAAAATGACACAATGTCTTCCTATAGAGGTATTTCAACGCTGGCCAAAATTGACGTTGCCGCTTCTTGCAAATGGTGACGGTTTGCCTTCTACGCATTTGACTTCCATTATACAGAGTATGCTAGCTTCATAACAAGATTTTTCCCCCTTATGACGAGCGTATCGCAGAGTCGAATACTGCTGTGCATAATTTTGTATACACATTGTCGAAGTGTAGTGTTATGTACGAGGCTTTATGACGAACGAGATGAGATTTTAAAATACGACAGTGAAATAAATAAATAAATGGCTTGTTGGATTGCGAGATTAACGTCGATACCTCGATACGGGTATATTTTATCGAATCACCGTCCCTCGAAATAAAAATCTGTTGCAGTGATTGTAAATTTAAAAAAAAAATAATCTGCATTCCTGTACTCGATGTCAGTCCAGACCCAAATTTCAATCAAGTAATCGGAGGTTTACAATAATTAGTGTCAGTCCTTTGGAGGGTACGCTACTAAGGGCCTTATTACCCTATACTATCGTTAAGGGAATCTAAACGGTTGTACTTATACTGTTTTCGATTAACTGTGTTTAAAGTTTTTCCAGTTACTTACGAATGTCTAAATCGTCTCTCTGAATTATTGTCGTCAATATAGGGAGATATTACCGGTAAAGATTCGAAAATGAGTCTCTCTCACCAGAAGAAAAGCTCGTAGTCACTTTGACATAGGGTGGTGGTGGTGTTGTTGTTGTTGTTGTTGTTGTTGTTGTTGTTGGTGGTGGTGGTGGTGGTTGTAGTTTTTTTTTTTTTTTTTTAGGGGGTCTAAATAGCTAGGTCATCAGTCCCCGTTGAGGTAGGTAAACCGATAAATTGTAAGGTATTAACTCTTTGCTTTACGAAGTATTAATTACTACTGCAAATAGTTAACGTTTGAAACTTATGAATATTTCAGTTCAATATTTGTATCATAATACGTTGAAACAGAATGGAGTAAAGGTATAACTTCTGGCATTCATTCATGCTTTCTTGCAGCTTCATGGTTTTTTTCTTTCGTAAATGTTTACACTTTCCCTCCTTTCAGTCTGACTTTCACTAGGCACTTCTCGAGCGCAGACAAGAGAAGAATGAGGGGGAAAACAGAAAGCAGCAGACTAGTCGACTGACGAAACATACTGTAGCCGGAACTACTACTACTGCGTCGCCGGTGGCGTAGTTGGCTGCGTTGCCTGGCGGCCTAGTGTAATAAGGGCCTTAGACCCCAAATAAGCTTAGCTTCTGCAAGGGAAGTAATGGTACAAAGACATATGTCAGAGGAAAACACATTTTCCTCAATATTGAGGCATCCGAAATCGGATTGATTGCTGCACAACGTGGTCTAGAGAAATGCAGGAAGCAATTTACTCTTTCGGAAATCCCCAAAAACTTGGACTTCCGTCATGGTCAACATAAAACATTTTTGGAGATCGTTTTCAGTGCCTGGCATTACATTGCTTGCATAGAACGAGCATCTAATGCGTGGGAGTAGTATATCGACATTTGTTCGTCGCGACGAGACATGCCGATGACGAAACGAGAAGAACTAAAAGTCGGACTGCGTTAGTATTGTACGTTAGACTTTGGCATAAAGTGGCACTATCTTAGGGCGAAAAGAACATGAATTACCAAAGGAAACAAAAATTGCACTGGCGTGTTTGTCCGCGCACTTTAGTTTTTCTGTAGTTTATGACTTTTGCGAGCATTTCGGACAAACATAATAAAAATATAGATAAATAAATTATGGACGATACGATTAAGAGTCTATTATGTGTTGAGTGCATAGATATCACAATACTAATCTCTATGATCGTATTTTAACAACCAACCAAAATAATTAGTTATTTGAGTTTAGCTTTGAAATATACCTCTTTAAACTATTTTAATCTCTCTCCCGCATTTTCATTACCTTTTTTCTTTAAAAGCTGTCTTGCCGTAATAGTTTCTCATGTTAAATTTATTTTCTTTGTCTGTACTGGTTTACGTTTTGCGAGTTATGGAAATAAGAGCAAAGGATCTCCTTTAGAAATAGGTACGTTTATAAAATTTTCGTCTCATATGAACGGTTTAGACGATATTTGCAGTTAAATTTCCTGCTTTCAAAGGGTCTTCAGAAACGGTCTATTTTTAGTGTTACTAACATATTTTTTGTCCGAAGTATTTGGAAAAGGGGAGGTTCCGGCCGCTGCCGACCAACAATTATCTGTAAAATTCGTTTCCGATCGGTTGAACGATGAGACATAAAAACCGGCTACACGATACAGACATCGTCAAATGGACGTTATTTTTACAAATGTCTCGAACTATGCAATATATGAAGGGGGGGGGGGGGGGAAACAGATGTAGAGAATTTCCTGCGTTACAAATTCGTTTCTTCTATTTTCGTGTCAGACGAACGGTTGAGCTTTTATTTTTATTTAAATTTGATTAGAAAAATGTCTTTTAGAATAATAATGTTTTTCTAAATTTTTGTTTGTTTTTGAGGGGGTGGTGGAACTCCGAACGTCGCACAACGTTTATGACGAGTTAAGAAATCTTTGTCTACAATAGATTCCAGCACATCCGTTAGTAAAAAGTTCCACAAGTTTACACTTGGGTGAGAAGCAAACAGTAAAAGTCATTGAACCTGCGCACGGCATCCGAGTGGTGTTGACAGCACGAAGTGTAACACTGTGAGGGCAGAGGGAGCCGGTAGCCATTGAAGTCGGTAATAGAGATAAATCAGCGCTAGTGTCAATAAGGAATAGAACGTTCTAAGTACAATCACATAGGTTCAAACGACAGACTTTTTGAGGGCACACAATGCATGGCCGCATTGGCTGTGCCACAAGACAGAAATCAGCGCAAAATAAAATTAAACATGTTATTCCGACCACGGATTCGAGTTACCAGTAAAATTACAAACTCCCCGATACCAATGACAGACCGGACGGGACCTTAATTAAAAAGTAGCAAATTTAAATAAATTAATTTAGGACGGTTTATTAATTTTCTCCAACCAAGGAGCATCACAGAATGATTGCTTGCTTAGAGGACAATCGAATGGAAGGGACAGAGTAATTTTTACATTACCCGTTTGGTTAATCTAGAAATTGCTCAAATGGAGAATTTCCTGTAGCCGTTAAATTTAAAAGCAATCGGAAGAGACGCCGTGGCGGAGGCATACCAGCTTTGTCCCGCGCTCCAAACAGGTGTTCCAACCTGAGTGTCCGAGACAGTGCAAGGGCTAAGCTTCGCCAACGGTTTCTCTCCCCTACCTGTAAGGGTACGGCCATAGTGAGCCGCTCCACGCTTCCTGATTCTCGCCGGCAGGGAGGCGGTTGGAAAACCCAGTGTGTGTGATCCCATTGGGGTGGCCATAGTGCACCCGCGCGGCCACCTCAACTCGCTCACGTCGCTTTCACAGGCGTGTGCAAGAAACAATTTATGTTTCTTGTGCCGTTCTCAGCTCGCGGGTGCCGAGGTTTCAACGCTGTGCGCTGCGCGTCGTGTTTAATGGGAGCTGATAAAGACGCATTTATCTCAAAAGTGTTGAATGAAAGGCCGTTAATTCACTGTAGCTGAATTTTATTGAACTTTTTGTAGACTCCCACAACCGGTTTTACAATGTCTTTAATTGCATCTTGTTGTTCATATAGGTGCAAGAATACCAGTACTTTAATATAGCCAATAACTAGACTTTCATGATAATTTACGTGTAGATAGGTTATATAGCTCATATGAAATGGTTACTTCTTTGCTAAAGGTTTCACGTGAAATTGGCTTTTTTTGTGAGCGAGGCTACTTCAATCTTACTTTGCTGCCATTCCATGTCAATTTACCTTACCAAAAAACTTTTTGTTCGTGAACAGTATAAAGTGTCGGTATGTGATTAGGAACCTTGACAGTGAAATAATTGTAACTGCTGTCCTACTATAATCTCAAAATACATACAGTGTGACAGACAGTGTACCGTCAGTTACAGGGTAATTTCAAGTAAAAACAGTCTCGGTTGCAAAGTGGTGTTATTAATTACCTATGACGTGTTCTGCCCTCACAGCAGGCCATCATCTTACTTGCATGACAAATGTTAGACAAGAATTACTACAAAATTTAAGGCAGTGAAACAGGGGCTGTTGTAGCAATTTGCGTAACGTTTGTCATGCAGATAATGTGCTGATACCCTGCTGTGTGGGCGAAACGTGTCATTGCTAATTATTAAAACCACTTTACAACCAAGACTGTTTTTACTTGAAATTAAAATTTGACTGGTTGCTGTATCAGCCACACCATGGACTATAGAAAGCCTTATATAGTTACTTTGTATGTATATTGAGGTTATAGGACAGCAGTTGCAACTTTTTCCCTGTCTTCATCTAACAGTTACTACCCCATGCCAGCAACTATTAAGTCCAGTTTTGGCATTTTATGCAATTTGCGATCAGAACATTTTTTTTCGTCATCATCATCCGTGGATGGTGCCAAGTTATAACAGCAGTTACATTATAGCACCACTGATTTACTTGCATTAAACTCAACTAGAAAGAAGATGCACTTAAGCTGCACATACGAACTGCATATTCCAACTTAACAGTGCCCTTGAAAACATCTTTAATGTCCCCCCGCTGTTGTTTTTTTTTTTTTTGTGGAGAAAGTCTAATTAAATATTGATTCAGAGGAAAAATGCTGCAGCGCCTTGGATAACATTTAGACGCTTGCTATTGGATCCTGTCAAAAATTCTTCTGGTAATTTTAGTCTTCCCATTTCTATTGAATGTCGGAAGGGGCATTCAACACACACTAGCATTCTCTTTTCCTTAGAACCCTACACTCACCATTATGAACTTGAAATTTTCCGTCAGTGACAGCTAGCAATCCAATATTTGTAACTTTAAGACATAGAACCAGATTTACTGTCTTTTTTTTATCCGAACTTGTATGCCACCAATATTTTAAAACGAGGTAGAGAACTGGCATCTGTCCTAGATAAACTTTGCTATTTTTAAAGTCATTTTCTGTTGGCACGGGCATGTGCTTTATTACGAAGGTTGACTGATTGAGCTGCAGGCTAGAGGCTCAGTAGTTGTGCACATGGCGCGCCGAAGGAGAGCGCGCGGCGCTAGCGCCCTCAAATTTCAACACCCAGTTCGCTATACTGGAGCGATGTATCGCTTTCTATTCAGGTTTAAAAACAATTTCACAATGTTGGCTACATTTCGTACGCAGTAATGTATAACCTAAAGTTAACCAAACGAAAAGTAGTCAGCGACTATATTTTTCACTGCAAAAGCTTCAAATGTTATGCGATAGGTTAACTGGAAATTAAGTATCGTAATAACTATGGCGAATACCGGAAAAACAGACATCCGTTATGAAGCTGTTATGTTAGCCTGCAAGATGTGCAAAACTCAGTGAAGTACGTCAATTAGTTTCCTCAGAATCGAATGAGAGGTATCCTACGTCAAGGAAAACGCAGAAAACCGGGAGAAGTGGTTTTTATTTTTTTACAGCAGAAGCAGAATTTTTATCGAAAAAATGACACCGGAGTGCGATGTACCTTTGTTTCACACACATGCAGTATTTTTTTTTCAGTAAGAAAATAGAAAAGTGATTTTGGTCATTTGGCATCAGCCGGCGCGCGGTTGGCTGCGCACTGTGGCCGCCACCAGCTGCCATCGCGCCGTTGCAGCGCGCGCGGTCCGACCGCTGCGAGTTAAGCGGCCGAGCAGCTAGCGGGGAGCCTTTCACTATGGCCGTACCCTAAGGTTGGCTACAGAGACCACCTTCGCACAGCGGAAGCACACTGCAGTGCCGTGCCCAGTGAGCTCAAAGATAATCTGGAGTTATTAGTGTGTACTACGAAGTCGTGACGGTCGACGCCATGTGAGTGAACGTATATCTGTCATACAGCAACCAGCTATCAGTATTGTGTGGTTACGAAGAATTTAACATTCTGATATTTATAATCGTTTCCACTAGCTGCTTACTTAGAAACTAACTCATATACAACGGGTACTATCTGTTCTGAAAATATGAAAAATATTTACAAAATATTCGAGACATGTAATTAACCGAACTCCTGCATCGAAGCAGTAGAAAAAGACTCAAGTCGTGGAAAACGTATACTTGAGTTATATTTTGATTCAGAACTAGTTTTTCTCCCACTTTGGAATTAATGAATAAATTACACTGTTGTAGAAAACTAAGTGTAACAACGGCACATTCGAAGCGTGTGATATAAGCATGATTTTCCACATAGTGTATATTCAATCCGTAAGCTCTAACGGAAATTAGTATAGACAAAAGGCAAATATAAAACTGAACATTAGAAATACCGTCTATAGCAGTGCAATTTATTCATTTAATGAAATGTGATGGAAACACTAGTTATGAAGAAAAATATAACTCACATATGGTTCTGAACTCTTTCATTTTCCTTGACTTTCCTAAAACCATAAGCGACGCTAACTTCATGTATTTATTAAAGTAATCAATCGTTCATAACTTATTTTCAGAGGACACAAGGTTCAAAACAACAACACGACCTATACGTACGGAGTTGCCAACATAACCACAATAGAGCGACACGATTTTCACAGATCCAAACCACTACAGTTGTGTATCCAGTGTTAATAATTGAGATCACTGGCCGTGCCCGGCGAACAGCCATGCACCGCTATTCGGTTGCAGAGCTTCGAAGTATCCACTTTGCGGACAGTCTTAGGGCGGAAGTTACCGCCGTATTAGGAAAGTGTGACTTGACTTTGAGGACCGACCGCGTCTGTTACAATGATGGGCGAGTGGAAGCATCCGGTACACTTACCATTCAGTTTATAGTGAGGTAATCTTAGCTGTTTGGCCTCTGCTCTGATTTTAGTATTAAGACTTCATGGCTAGCAACATTCTCCCTGATTCAACCACTCTCCGCTCTCTAGGGACAGTAAATTTATCTGCATAAAATGTGCTTATTGACTATTAAGTAATTCCTTGTCCTACAGCCAGGTGGTTTCGTGGCAAAATAATCTTATTCGTGAAATAATAAAATTGCAAAAGTGCTACCTCACTTTCGTCATATCTTTATGAATACAGATTTCACCACAATTCTGCCTATTTGTACTGTAACTTTCCTACTGTTCTCTTTTCAATTAATGAATCTTAAATCAGGGCTACGAAACACCTGCCAAGACAAGAAGTCCGACGCCTTTACGGTCCAAGGTCAGCAGATCAGCAAGTGAGTCTAACTTCCTGTCTTGAGAGGAAAGGCGATAGGCAGCAAACTTCTTGCTTAATCTTCTTTAGAAAAACTTAACCAATTACCACCACACTCTGGAGAAATGCCACAATCGGAATGAAACACACGTAAGTGCCAATTCGTATCAGAGCAGGAGGTGGTGCCTAAAACGTCCTGCGCTCGGTGATTGGGTGGTGACCAACACTTCCTTGCTGCATCACCAAATCGGGTGTGGTAATAGCAGTAAGGGTAATACGGAGCCTGCTCCTGCAGTGTTGCCAGATGGCAGAGAGAGAAAATACCTACAGGCACACAAAAATGTACCTACATTTTCCCTACTTTCTCCCTACAACCTCATTAATGTCCCTACATCAGGCTCGTAGCCAG
Source organism: Locusta migratoria (assembly GCA_026315105.1). NCBI lineage: Eukaryota > Metazoa > Arthropoda > Insecta > Orthoptera > Acrididae > Locusta > Locusta migratoria. The sequence goes on along the minus strand of CM048744.1, from coordinate 251,029,852 downwards.
GATTTGGGTCTGGGAGGAGCTGAATCCAGGGGTCCGGCAAGCAAACGTTAACCAGTTGATTAATGTGACACGTTACATTTTTGGAAAAACATTAAAATAAATATTTGGCATCGTCCTTGACTTGCTAGATATGTTTTTCCAGTGACTGATTGTTACTGATGGAATCAAGTGTAGATTATGCTGCGAATTCCAAGTGCTCTGTAACAAGATGATCACTGATTTATCGATCAGACAAGGGTACATCAAGAACCTGGCAACCATAGAGAGGCACAGCATTAATTAGTTTCCCCAAATATGCCGCTAATTCCGAGTGCACTGTTACACGAGGATAACTGATTTATTGACCGCACGAGGATACATCGAGACACTATCAACCATAGAGTAGGAACAGCAGTAATTATTTAGTTCAGTCAGTAGAAAAAAGGAAGTCCGTCACTCTACACTACTCAATTTTCAAAAAGTAATGCTACGTTGACAACGAATATCTAGCGCTTTGTTCATTATAACGTTGGCTGTCGCAAATGTTTTAGCGTTTTCTTGTCAGCATCTCCTCAAAGTACTTACTAGTATATCTCCCTGTCGTAAATAAATAAGTCTAGCTAATAAAACGTATTTCGTTCATGGAAACAATGAATTTTTTTTGTGCAGACATTTTCTAACACTATTTCCAAACCGACTCTCCATTCCACTGATATACACTGAAATCGTCGTAATTCGCATCAATTTTAATGTGCCTGAAACTAGATTTTCAAATTAATAATGTTTACCATGAACAGAAAACAACTATGCCGTCTAAAATATCATTGGCTACTTCAAACTTTGCCACAATTGGTCGGCTTCATTCCCGCGTACTAACAACTGTTCTGTTGCCAACATTACCCGCTAGGCCTGTGTCGGCGATTGTAAAAATTTTACCAAAGTACCTACGCGTTGGGGACTTTGTGATGAAAATTCCCTACATGATTTTAATGCTTAAAACTACCTGCGTGTAGGGAAAATTCCCTACGTCTGGCAACACTGCTCCTGCGGGAAGTGGATGGGCAGCGTTCGTTTCACACAAGGAGGTTATTTTAACCGCCTTGGTTTCATATTGGCAATTGTAATCGTGACGTCATTATGACGTAAGGAGGCTGTCACTGGTGGGCTTTAGACTATCGACTTTTGCGAGCGCGTTTGAGTGACTCAGTGTCGGCTGCACGAATTCGGATATTCATTTTTTCTACGTGTGTGTGTGTGTGTGCGCCATTGTGTGATCATTTGTGCTGAGCGGGAAGTAGATGCTTATAAAAAGCTATTTCAGCCAACATTACAGGAGTCTAGCTCTATAAGGCAGAGAAATGGCGTGCATAGTTGTAGCACTAAATATAAAAGTAGTGTATGCTCACAGGTTTAAGGTGAGGAAAATCAGAGTACTTTTAAACCACCTTCGCAGCTGAATTAAATTTATATATAGTATGCACTATCAGAAAAATAATGTGCCTTTAATTTATGGGCACTGTCTCGTCAATTTGTATTCACACTGTCCGTCACGTCAATTCGCCTATCGCAAAGCCCAATACGCGATGGTGAAAGTGAAGTTACGAGTTGCGATCTGTTACGTAGAAAGTCAAAGTTTAAAACTGGAATTGAGGGAACAACAACACTGTGTTACTGACGGCCAAAGAAAACTTCACATGTATGTTTTTTGCCAACTTAGTGTGGTTAGTAGAGGGACTTGGAAAAAAATATCAAAACATATGTATTTTCAAGCGAAAAAATAAACATGTGCTACTGTCGGTGGTTCGAATCCCCCCTCGGGCATGGATATTTATGCCGTCCTAGTTCGTAAGTAGTTCATAAGTAGTTTGTAAGTTTAGGGACTGATGACCCCGTAGTCAAGTCCCATAAGCTTTACAAACATTTGAACATTTTTGAATAAACATATGAACATGTCAAACAATATAAGAGAATAAATAGAGCCTGTTTACTTCATCCATTACGATTTGCCCACTGACATTGTTAATACCATCGTAAACAACTTAATTTTTGTCTTTCATTAGATCGACTTCATACAAAATGTTATTAAATGACAAATACGCCATCAAATTACAATGTTATTCAGATAAAAAGTTTGCTTCAGTATTTTCTGTTACAATATTACGAAACGTAAACCATTTTTCGGTTTCAGATATCCGACCTCGCTTTTAGGACGACACAAAATTGAGAAAAATATTTAAGTCTTTATGAAACATTTGTAATTTACCGCTAAAACAAAGTAAACAATACAATAAACATTAATAAGACACATTTGAATATAAACCCTGTAATCATCGACTATAGCATGCAAATCGCGTGACGAAAATTGGTTAACTTCCAATGTTAGCAGACAACTGTTCCGAAAAACATTCTTATCGAGAAAGGTTGACGTGATTTGACGGTCCGGTGACGGACAGTGTCAATGCCACCATTAGAAATGCATTGTGGAATTTTCTGACGTACAGTGAACTGGCCTTAAAAAGTTCTCGTTATGACTGGTTCCCATATACCCATTAACAGTCTCAATCTCGATGCTGTAGCGATCGACAGATCGATAGCCGCATCCACAGCACTGATACGTCACGATGACAAATGCCCATGGAGGTAAATGCCAGTGTGGAAAGAACGCTGCCCGAAGTGGATAAGCGCAGGCAGCCAATTATCGGTCGGGAGCTGCTGGGAGCGCTGGTAGTCGTGGAGTAGTCACCCGTTCCGCGTGTAGGCGAACGTTGTAACCCAGACTCCTGCCTGCGATATCCTTGTTGCCTGAGCAGTGGGTGCGTGTTGTGCAGAATTTGGCAGAACTATTTAAATTTTGTGCACAGAACTCTAGAACTGTTGCATATCTACCTAGAACTCTGAAAAAAATGTACATTTTTGAAAAAAAAAAGGGGGGGTGCCAACTTTACAGTAGCGTGAAAATAGATTCCACATTATTGCAATTATCTCTCTTAAAGTATAATCTGCACAGAAAAAAAAATCACTAGGATTTCCTCTAGAACTCTTTGGGAGCTATTTAGAACTGTGATCAGAACTATGTTTGCGGTAATAGGCAAATAATTATTTTGAAAAAACTAAAATTTGTTGTAATTTTTCTTATTTCTTACGCGAAGTTTTGCAGAACTATTGAAATTTTGTGCAAAGAACTTCAGAACTGTTTAGAACTCTGAAGAGAAAGGAGGAAGGAAGGAAGAAGGAGGAGGAGGAGGAGGGAGGAAAAATGTACATTTTTAGAAAAAGGGGTGCCAACTTCACAGGACTGATAACATCAAACATGATACTGCATTTAACCCCATGTATACATTAACAATTTGCAAACTTGTCCGCGTACAAGAGATACTCAATTGCCTAGCTGCCACCCTGAACAGATACAGACTTAACCGTCCCCGACTGTCAGTTATTTACGATAGCTTGCTTACGAGAGAATCGTCATGGTACGGTTGACGGGAATAGGACGCTATGGCTTATTGAGTGCTATTTAAATGCGCCACTCGGCCCCAACGAGATTTTGGTCATATGTTAAATATACTAGGGGCAAAACACAAACAATACCCTCTTTTAATCAAATTGCATGGTTATGGTATATCGCCCCAAATTTGCGACTGGATAGGGGATTTCCTATCAGAGAGATCACAGTTCGTAGTAATCGATGGTAAGGCATCGACTGAAACAGGTGATGTAGGGCGTCCCACAGGATAGTGTTGTTGGTCCTCTGCTGTTCCTTATTTACATAAGCGATCAAGGGAAAATTTAAGTAGCTCTCTTAGGTTGTTTGCAGATGACGTCATTTACCATCTAGTAAAATCATCTGAAGATCAAACTCAACTGCAGAACGATCTAAATAAGATACAAATATGGTGTAAAAATTGGCAATTGACTCTACATAATAAGAGTGAAGTCGTCCACATGAGTACGAAAAGCAATCCGTTATACTTTGTTTACAAGATAAATCAATCAAAAGTGAAGGCCGTAAATTTCACAAAATACCTAGGAATTACTATTACTCGAGACTGTAACTGGAAAGTACACGTAGATAATGTCGTGGGAAAGGCGAATCAGATACGGCTTTTTATTGGCAGAACCCTTGAAAGATGCAAAAGCACTACTAAAGAAACCGCATACACTACGCTTGTCCAAAGAAGGGCAGCTCGTTTCGTATTGTCACGATACAGGGAAGACAGCGCTACGGAAATGATACAGGATCTGGGATGGGAATCATTACAAGAACGGCGATTATCGCTGCGGCGTGGGCTACTCCAATCGCCAACATTCTCCTCCGAATGCGAAAATATATTGTTGATTTCCACTTACATAGGTAGAAATGATCATCAGAATAAAATATGGGAAATCAGAGCTTGAACGGAGAGGTTCAGGTGTTCTTTCTTCCTGCACGCTATTCGAAAATAGAATGGGAGATAAATAGTATAATGGTTCGATGAACCCTCTGCCAGGTACTTAAATGTGATATGCAGAGTATCCCGTGTAGAAACGCCTGCATTCCGCCCGTCCCCGGTCAATCCATCCCTGATTATTTTATTTGCATTATCAAATCGTACTTAGTATTAAATGAAAGTATGCAATTGAAAAAAAATTACGGAAGTTATAGCTCCATGAACGTATCGACATACAGTTTGTATTACGACCTAAAGCAAGAAGATAAAACTAGTGTTATATTTAGACTCATTTGGTAACCTACGACCTCCAGCAGAACGGCAGCGATACTTTAAAAACAGCAGAAGTAAAGTTTCGTAAAATGTTCACCCATACCAGGATTATCATACTTACCAGTGTGGGCATTTGACTGTTCCTTCTAATGAATATGATGAAGACTATATAAGGATTAATATTCAGCACATTTCATCAGTATTAAGTGCAAATTACTTTCCTCCTATCGATTTAAGCAGTTGAGATGGGAGCATCGCCCTAACTGGCTTTGAAATACAAAACTCAATTCAGAATGTTACAGAAGCCAACAATAAACTGCATCTGGAAGTTAATGGCGTGAAAGAAACTGTGGTAAAAGAACCTGGTGCGCATGATACACATGAACTAAAGCAAGTTTTAAAGCAATTTGGAAAAGAGGTCGAATTATTCTTAAAACTGAAATAAGGACGTTTGATGCACAGATTGACTTCAGTCAGAAAGGCTCGTTAGGACAGCTACTAGGTTTCACTAAAGGACAAGTCTTGAAAAAGAACATAAATAAAATCTACAGTTCAGAAATAGAATGTGGACACACAACCTGAGGATTTTTCTTTTTCGAAACTCTAAAGCTATAGATCCCTGTACTGCCCCCGCCTGGGATTTCTATCTTACTTTCACATATTGTTCAGAATGTTACACAGTAATGTCGTGGTGGTGATGATGGAGGTGGTGGAAGTGCCCAGAACCTGTAAGCAATCAAACTTCACATAAGTACAATATTTTTAACAAGATAATGTGTGCAACGAAACAGTAAAAAGCTTTATCTGTATTTTGGATGGTATTATAGCACGTAACTAGAGACTATTACTCACATAACTTTACATTTTGTTAGGCTTTATGCAGGCCCGTCTTCTTGTGATGGTGGTGCAAGTGCATGTATTGCAATTGTGAATAATTTAAGAATGTACTGACTTACCAACAGATGTGACTAATAAATTCCATTGGCATTCAGATATATTAGATTTTCAATATTGGAGGCTTCGAGGCAGGTTCTTATTTCGTTTATTAGTATTCCGGCTTTGGAAAATATCTTCTCGCACGGCACAGAGGTTGAAACAATATTAAATTTGTCTTTCACTACTTTTGCTATCAATGGGTGCATAAACTCTTTCACTCTCCACCATAGTCAGAGCGTTCTCATTCATGGCGATTACTGTGTCATCTATTCATCATTGGACTTCTCGATAGCAGATGGCTGTGTTGTGCCTGGTGGCTATGCATGTTTGACTTTTTTCGTAAAGGCACCCCACATAGAAAGGACTCAGCTGCCACATTTGTTGCAACTGTTCCTTCAGGTGGTGGTACAGTTTGTGGTCTGTTTTCCTCATTCTTTCGGCCAACGAAGTTTACCAGTTCATTTTTCATTGCCTGCTGCTGTAAGATCCTGGAAAGCCAACAGTTGGAATCGCGGACACAGCAGAGTTGGAATAGCAATGGATTTATTGTGGAACCACTCAGTCCCTTTCTCAAGGCTTCTAGAACTTTCTTTGAAACTAGATTTAAGCTACCTTTGATAATTCCAGTACACACTGTTAACAAGCCATGTGTTAGTACTATCACCTTAAAATGCAGCCAAATATTTTGTAAATTATAGAATATACAAAGAAAGTACACAATAAAAAGATTCTCATTTATTTTCCGATAATGAGATAATAATGTGTTAACTTACCAAGCTGCCAGTTGGGAAGGTTTCTGCATAAGCTGGGTTGTAACCGCCTCAAATGGTTTCAGAGCTAAACAAAGTTCTGAGCATTTTGCCAACTCTTTATCTGCCAACAGTTGCAGGGCAAAATTGCAAAAACCAACTGTACATTTCACTGCATTGGACAATTCAACCATTTGTTCAATCATATATAGTGCAAAGTTCAACCTTGTTGGCAAGTCTTGAATCAGTTTCTTCACATTATACTATTCTTGGTCTTTCTGTGTTCTATTGCTGTGCCACATCTTTTAAAATATATTACAATCACCATAACTTTTTTGTGGACATCCAGACAGTGTTAAGGGTATCTTGAACGATCATATTCAACTTAAGGGCATAACAGCCCAATTGTTACAAACCCAGAGATGTAACTGCATTTTTGATATTTGCAGCATTGTCTGTTGTAACCATCAGAAGTTTTCTATGTAAATGACATTTCTCCATAATCTTTCATAAATTGCTAACAAATTTTCACTGGTATGTGGACTGCTCAGTTGGGAACATTCTAGCAATACTGATTCTAATTTGAATTCATCTCTAATAATGAAGTGACCTTTGACTGCCATATAAATTTTGCTGGCAGCTGAAGTCAGACAATCTGTGGTTAAAGAAATAGTTTGTACATGCTCCAGTTTTTGTTAGACTTTGTTCCTTACTTCCAAATATATTGCTGGTAGCATCATATGTGTAATTGTCCTTCAACTTGAGATTTCGTAACTAGGATTCGGGGAACATACACCACCTCGAAATCCAAAGTTATTTACTATAGAAATAAGTTGATAGTCCTATATAAATGTAGCTATTAATTATCTATATCTATCAATCCCCCCTTCCCAATCCCATCTTTCTGGGGACAAATCAGGCACAGGACACAACAAGAAATAAAAAATTAACATAATTTTGAAAATATTAGCCATTGCAAATGCGTAAAGGGGAGGGAGGCCTAGAAACAAAAAACTGTAAAACACTCACATCCTGTGAAGTTTTACCTCTTCATGCACTAACCTGTCTTCCTGCGAATGCTACTACTGACTTTCTGCTGTATAGCTTTCGACATACCTCCTAAGGGCACCATTGGGCCCACCAGTTCAGTGGTAAAATCCGGGAATGTAAAAAATGGGGTTTTACCATAGAAGTTTTTTTGCGACAACTGTTCACCGCAGAAATTACGTCTCACATAGTCCCTATTAAGAGCGGTGAAATAATTTTTGCAGCTCGCTCGTCCACCATCACTTCATTTTGACAGAAACGAGATATACACTCATAGACGACCAGCAGTAAATGGACGAGATATGTTTTTGAGTTTGAAACCTGTCGCTGGGCCCTGGCAGTTTTCTAGGAAAAACCCACGTGTGTGATGGGCCCATTGCTCACTGTCCATAATTGGCTACTAGCTGCTACACCCACACATGCCTCGTAGGCTCTTCGCTGCTACACTTGCCATTCAATGATGCTCTTAGTGCACTCCAGCTTCTGGCTCTTCGAGTTACACACGAATGGTTCTGAAGCAAAGAGAATGTAGGAACTACTGTGCACCTTGCCTTGCGCATAGACAATTGTGAATAATTTTAGGATGTACTGACTTACCAGCAGATGTGACTAATAAATTCCACTGGTAATCAGAAATATTAGATTTTCAATATTGGAGGCTTCGAGGCAGATTCTTATTTTGCTTATTAATATTCCAGCTTTGGAAAATATCCTCTCACACAGCACAGAGGGTGAAATAATATTAAATTTGTCTTTTACTACTTTTGCTATCAATGGATACATATACTCTTCCACTCTCCACCGTGTCAGAGGGTCCCCATTCATGGCGATTACTGGGTCATCTATTCATTGTTGGACTTCTCGATAGCAGATGGCTGTGTCGTGCCTGGTGGCTGTGCATGTTTGACATTTTTCGTAAAGGCACCCCACATAGAAAGGACTCAGCTGCCACATTTGTTGCAACATTAGCTCTGCACATTTGTTTTGGGCACCTTGAAGATTTGTCAATGTGTTTCAACCTTGATTTAGAAAATATTGGAGATCTGGCACTGAAAGAAGTGAACCCCCAGTCATCTTAAACACCAGTTGCCACTGGGGGTAGTTAAATTTTACCTTTTATTTCCTGCATTACACACCTGTTAAAGCGCCTCACATCTTCTTTGTACACTATCTGCTCTTTTAGAACACACTCTTGTGGAATTTCTGTATGGAATTTTAAATTTACAATTATTGCAAATGAGTGGTCATTGTATGTAGCTATTCCGCCAGTCTTAAACTCTGCAAACAGCTTCTCTGTAGCTAAATGTAAAACATACAGTGCACCACATATAGACACAGTATAATCATCTTTTTTAAGCTTATCGAGTTGGGAAAGGAGGCCCATAAACAGATTCTTTTTTCCCCCTTAATATAGTATACATGCTCAAATCTGTAATCTTAAATGAGTACTCCAACATATGACCACTTAGCACAACTATTAACAGTAAATGCTATTATCTTAAAAACTTCAGTTGTAGGCAGATTTAGCCATACACTTTGTTTAAAGGCATGCATGAATCTTGCCTGTATGTATGCAACATTCTCCTCTTTTTCCAATTTAAACTGCTATTCATTTAAAGCGGCTGTCATGGCAGTATATTAGTTTACTTTTCTTGTCTTCAATCTCTATCATTTCCAATTTTCTTTTCCTTGCTTATAAGACATCAACTGCACTTAGAGGTGTAATTTCTTTAATGAAATTGCTTGAACCTGCATGATGCATTTATTCTTTTTCGATGTACGTAAGTAATTCGGTGATATACGTAACTGGAGGCATCGTAATGAAAAATGTTCTGGATTCGGAGAAATATTTTTCCTACTTTAATGTAGCTCTTCTGCTCAATACTTGGATATTGTTGTTGCTGGAGTCAGTAGTATGTCAGTAGTATGAATCTCCACAATTGAAACTAAGACAGTTGAAACCATAAGCTGGCAGAAGATTGCAACATTCCTAACAGCCAGGGCTCGTGTACAACCTAAAGTAAATGTACATTGGCTCGCCTACTAAGGGATGGTTCTAACACTGTTGCTTGTAATCCTTGAGATGTATGCCTGTAAATCAGTGAATTAACAAGGTACCATTAACGAAAAATTCAACACTTGTGCTTATACGTTAATTATTTGTATCCAGTCACATTTACACTACAAATCACAATTTTATAACAAACCTTGGAACTCGTGTAACTATCAGAGCCGAAACCTACAGAAGAAAATTTGCGTACGAGAGTACTTAAAGTTCGGAATACCACACATGGTGTATAAAACGTGATCGACACTGATGCCGATGTAAAAAAGGTACCTCACCTCCTCGGCGTCCAGCAAGCAAAGACCCCTGTGCCTTCCCTTCCCTGCTCCCAGCTCCGTGTAGTCATGTGATTTACCACTTTAGTCAACTTATATATATATATATATATATATATATATATATATATATATATATATATATATATATATATAATATAAATTACGAAACTTTGGTACCATCTCATATTGTGTATATTAACAGGAAAGGAAAACAAGATTTATCACATCACATTAAAACTGTTTATACTAAATATTTGTTCTCTCACAATAAAACACACAACAAGATTTATCACTTCACAATAAACTATGTTAACCATTAATTCTTGTCATAATAAAACACAAACGAGATTTACCAATTCACAATAAACTAAACTATTAATTCTGTCATATAAGATATTGTATTAATGATTGAAATTCTCCACAGAGATGATAAATTATTTTTCAAAAGAGATAGATTGGCTGGCAAGTGCTTGCCTTTTTGCTGTACTGCCAATAGTTAAACAGAGAAAAAAGGATGAAAATGAAACAAGCTTTCGGAATTGTGGTCATTCTTCAGGTAAGAGAGAAGGAAGAGGAAGGTAATTCACAACCTAGGTCATGAGGTAGAGTTTGAGGATTGTGGAAGTCAGAGATACTGTATAATCTTTATTTGGTCCTTAGTGTGTAAGAGATTTACCTGTACACCTGTCAATTTTTGGGTATTATTAATACCCCAGTAAACAATAAAGTGGAACGGTAATAAGAGGGCAAGACCTTTCACACTTGCCGGGATGAATTCCTGTCTGGAATGTATGCACCATGATTCTTTGGTTGCGACACTTAGCATAGTGGGTATCTTTCTTTGCTTCTCGGTTTTGAGGTTTTAATTCTCCTTTTTAACTTTATTTTTTTATTTTAATTTATTTGTTGGAGAATGAAGGATTCCCGATGGACGTAAATTGTCATAGGTGCTGCTACTGAGCATTAATGATATCGTGCAACTGCTCGTTCTGTTGCGTGGTTTTGCTTTACTCTTTTAATCTCATGAATTTAAGTTTGCTGCTGATTTATTTCCTCTGTTTCCTGCATGTATTCAGATAGCTTTTCCTGTTTCCCGTACTGTGCATTTTCCTTGTTCTCGTCAGATTTGTGCTACCTTCTTTAAACTGGACATCTGTCCTTGCTGCTGTTGCTTTGAGCCTAGCTGCCCATGCATCTCTTTTAGCTCCCTTTGTTGCTCCTTAGCTTCTGACGAGGTGTCTTACCTCATCTATATCTTTTCATATGCCTAAAATTTTTGTGTTAACATGCTCTCTACTTTCTACATCTTTACCTCCTGTTCAGCAATCTGTTAGTTCCCCTCTGTGATTTGCCTCTTTTTTGTCCTGTTCCTCCAAAAATTGCATGAGATTGGCAACTTACAGCCTTAGTTATCCACTCCTGGAGTGGATGATCATGACCCCTCCCGGTCTGTCCTTTGTCCACAAGTGTAGTATGTCATCACTCTTGGCAAAGTGAGAGGTTCTTTTCAAACCTGAGTGTTGAAAGATTCCTCCTCTTTGTTCTCGCTGCCTCCCTACCTAAATTGTTACTGTATCATAATTTCCATATAAGATTAAGAGGTACATACTCTGTCTGATCTACCTCTCATCATTCTTCTATTGTATCTATGTGCGTAGCTTGACCTTGTGACACACTCATGTTGACCTTAATTAAAATTAATGTTGAACAGAGTGTTTACTACAGGGACAAAATAATGTAAAAACTGTCTGCTTTGCGGATGCTCAGTCGCCACTGTGGTGCGGCCAAGCGCATTGAGGCGCTATGCTAAGATGCGCGAGTCCGCTCCCTGTTGGGGGTTCGAATCTCCACCCCCCCCCCCCCCCCTCTCGGGCATGGCTGTTTGTGTCGTCTTTAGTGTAAGGCAGTTCATAAGTAGGGACTAGTGACCCCGCAGTTAAGTCCCTTAAGCTTGACAAACATTTGAACATTGATGCTCAGTCCGCCATCAGAAAAACAAATTCTGTTCAGTGTACACTTATTTCCATGACCAATAACTTATAAAATATGAACAGTTTATATGAGAATATAGCAAATTTTATACATGCAGAACTATGAAACTTAACAGATTCTCCATAGCATAATTTTTCCATTTCAAAATTTTCACAATGCCAGTGTACATTGTTTACAATACTGCAGTGACAGGAGCTACCAGAATACATAAGTAAAGTGTTTGACAACGGACAATATGTTTGCCAATTTTGTTGTTACTCTTTGACAATTATGCATCTAACCCTCGTGGAACATTTATGACCATAGAATCTGTGGTAGGATCCGTCAAATGAAAGGTGGTAGACACAAATGAAGATGTTTTTGGCTATTTTAAGACACAAAAGGAATTACATACAGGGAGTGGATGACCTCCATGGTGTTGCACAACTAGATTAGCGACACTAGTTCATAGAGCTTTACTCCAGCGTAAAACATTGAACAAATGTACTTAAGCCCCAATGCACCATAAAATATGATGCTCAGGTGCCTAGCCAGTTAAATGTTTTCAGGAAACTTCATATAAATCCTGATTTGTCATCTGTAAAACATTTAAATCTGAGAATTTCTTAAGGAAAAAAAAACATTAAAAAATTGAGATAAAGAAAACATCAAAGAATTAATAAGGAAAGAAACTTTATAGAATTGAGATTTGACTAGTCTCATTTTGACTGACTGGCAAGTCGTGATAAAATGATTGTTTATGTAACCATTACTAAACATGGTAGTGAAGCAACTGAATTTGTCTTCCAGGACATGAGCATTGTCAGAAGGCTGATATCAGTACACTGTCCCTAAATGTACATATACTGAATAGTGTGGATGTGTGACTCTTGCCATTTCTCTCTAGTGAGTGCTGGTTCCACTTTACCGTACACTATGTACTACTCGCGGACACTGTACCTACAAGCTTGCATCCGGCTGCTCACTCGAAGGTAAAATCTGCAGCCTTGTAATCTATGTTCTGGTTCTTATTTCAGGAGCAGTAAAAGTTCTATCAGCTGCTATAAGCTCCTGCGTCTATGATTTCTCAAGTTCAGCTATATGTTGCGAAAACAACTAGTGTATTTCCACATATTATTGCTGAGTGCACAGGTGACACCAGAACTTAGAGCAGATCATGACTAGTGTGTCGGTGTGACTCGTATAGGACAGGCTGACTCTTCTCACCAGGCTTGGGCTCCAAGTACCAGTTCAAAGTCTGGTTTTGAGCTTGGTGCAACATTCAAAGTCCAACAAAATAAGTAGAAGCCATGAAGTCAGTCTCTCTCTCTGAGCAAGAAAACTGCCCCTCAAAAATTCGGGATCCAGTACTAGCCAAGATGTGTGTGGTAGTAATCACAAGATGGATTGCACTAGCTGTCAATACTACAAGGCAACCAATCCAGAGAGATTTTTTAGTTCTGCAGACTAATTTTGGTGGTACAGAGTTGGTCATCTTATTTGTGAAACATATGTGTGTTTACAAATGTGTGCCGAGCGTAGTGGCTGGGTGTTGAGGGAGGGGGCAGCTGTTGCTGACTTAAAGACAGTTGCCAAAAAACTTGGACACCTCTGAATCCTACTAAACTGGGTGTGATGGCAGTGGTGATTCTGGTGAGTCTCCCAAGTAAGGGGCAGCTGAGGGGGTGGCAGGGATTGTCAAGCCAGGTTTTTAATTGTTCTTAACTGGGGTTAGGAAAAAGTGCAATGTTTCGTTTCCAGATCGGGTGGTGAGATTAATTGCAATTTCATGTTATCTGTTAGTCATCCAGGGTGGTACCCTTTGTTGGAGTATGAGCACCATTATCCGGATGGGTGAAGAGGGTTTTCCCCAGGATGCCATTTTTGTGACATTATAAGGGGAGAGTGGTGGTGGGGTCAGTGACTGAGGAAATAAGGCAGGATGCTGATGATGTATCTGGTATCTGGTGCTTTGTTTCAAGCAGATGGGCTGCCATGTTTGAACTCTGAGCTGCATCTTTTCTCTCAAGCACAATGTGTTCGGCAAACCTAGTTTCTAGATTTCTTCCTGTCTGCCCCACATAACATTCCCCACAGTCCGAGCAATCTTGTAGACACCTGAAGTGTGGATTTTCAAGTGCAGTTTCATATCCCTACAGATGGAACAAAAATTCTTTGGGTGTATTTTAGCAGATCTAAGAAGAATGATATCTTAATGGAAAGTCCAGGTTGGAATTAATAATATAGTAATAAGGACAGTCTACAACTCACCGCAAAGATGTAGTGACAAGCTGCGACAGGCACATACAAAAGACCACACATACAACACTTTCAGCTATCGGCCATGGCCTTCTTCAGAAAATATAACATTCATGCAATCACACAACACAGTCATACAACCATCACCTCCGGCTGCTGCACTTTGAATCAAGAGGCAGCCGGAGATGATGGTTGTATGACTGTGCTGTGTGATTTTGTGAATGTTCTATTTTCTGAAGAAGGCCATGGCCGATAGCTGAAAGTGTTGTATGCATGTGTCTTTTGTATGTGCCTGTCGCAGCTTGTTGCCATGTCTTTGCGGTGAGTTGTAGACTGTCCTTATTACTATATTATTAATTCCAACCTGGACTTTCCATTAAGATATCATTCTTCTTAGATCTGCTAAAATACACCCAAAGAATTTTTGTTCCATCTGTAGGGATAAGAGGCTGCACTTGAAAATCCACGCTTCAGGTGTCTACAAGATTGCTCGGACTGTGGGGAATGTTATGTGGGGCAGACAGGAAGAAAGCTAGAAACTAGGTTTGCCGAACACATTGTGCTTGAGAGAAAAGATGCAGCTCAGAGTTCAAGCATGGCAGTCCATCTGCTTGAAACAAAGCACCAGATACCAAGCATAACAAATAATGAGAGGTTGCTGCATATGGGTGAGAAGTGAAGATTTCTCAATCTACACAAAGAGCTTGAGATCTTGTGCCACCAAAGATCCGTGGGACGAAACCTACTTAATGACCAAGTTACTACGAAAAATACAACTTTTTGGGAATTATTTGAGAATTGTTTGTGTAACAATAAACAGGAATTTGACCCAGGAGGGATACAGCAGATCTTCTTTCCTTACCAATATGTAGCAGCCATTGACATCTCTGTATGAATACCATAACTATAAATAGAAACTTCTGTATCTAGTTACGATTTACTTTATATACTTTGGCAATGTATTAACTATTTTACAACATTTTTTTAAAAAACAGTCATCAACAAACAAAATGTTAATTTAAATCTTTACATTGTTGTAACCCACTTAACTGGCAATAGATTTACATCTAACTGTGGAAAACAATGTATTACAGACCATCCATAAGTATGATGCAATCCACATGCATAACCTACTAACATAAAAAATGTGTGGTATGTAAACTACATCTTATTAACTGTTTTATAATTTGTCAATTTTATATTCCATGCATGTATACAGACGATGACTGCTTGTTAATTCAGAATTACTAATGGCAAGTCACTTGCCGAAGTCTAGGTCTGCAAAATAAAGCAGTTTCTTACAAATAACGACTGATTGCTGCAAAAACACCCATTTGCACTTGAAAACTGTTTCATTCGGAGTCTTGTCTCTTGAACTGCATGTGCAGTACCTTACACAGAACCCACTTTTGCTTTCACAGCTGCTGTGGAATGTACCATCTGAGATTTATCTCACTCATCCCTCTGGTTCATTCATTCGTATAGCTTTTTTCACTGCTCAGTCTTGTGTATGGACTACAAAAGCACTACTAATATTCTTTGTTGCAGAGAAAGATAGAAATATCAAAATAGTTTGTCCTTTATTTCCAGAAAAATTAATATATTACTCTGTTTGAAAGAAAAGGTGGTGTCCCTCCCCCTCATATTTCCTCCAAACACACATATGCAACATGAACACTATCACATCTAACCTAATGGTCTGTATGGATAAAAAATTACTTCTATGATGAGCTCGGAATTCTGTTTTGACAGATATCAATAAGAATTTGTTTAAAATTGCAAGGCCATAAAAAGGAAAACAATTCACATACTTTCCAAACGTTTGCAGTCCAAAGTGATCACCAATTCCCACAATAATGTTGCTGTAACAAAGCTGCTTGGAACAATGATGTAAACTGCTCGTGTGCGCCTCTGTCAGCAACAGGCACCATTTACTCCTGGAACCTTGCTGTACAGCAAAGCTTAACATGTCCTCTTGATGAGTGTATTTACACCTGTGTCCATTTTTCCACTTTTTCTGTATCCTCTCAGAATGTTTGAAGTGCCATGATAGTTTTACTGCCTAAATTGCCAAGAACCCCTTAGATTGAGTGATTGCAGGCTAGTCTCCCTCACATATGAAAACTCCTGTCATAAGGCATGAAACTGGTTCAAATGACATTGTTATATGCCTATGATCCCTTGTGGTCTTACCAACAAGAACTTTGGCCTAAAAGATACAGCTTATTTTGATTAAAGGCAATGGGCTTAAATGTTCCCATTGCTAAATAATCTTAAAATATTAATAGTGCAAAGACAACATGAATAACTATAACTGATTGTTAATTGGTATGCTGGCACTAAGTGAGTGGTAACTGTGGATAGATACCAAAATGAATGTGCTTGCTGTGCTGGAACTGTAGGTAGCCGGCACACATTCTACTCACAGTGCACTAAATACAGTGTTGCAAAAACTACTCGGAGGTGGGGGGGGGGTATATATGGCAGAGGGGTATGAAGAAGTGGTAGATTCACTTTAGATCAAGAGAAATTGTCATAATACCTGGTTCTAGCTCTGACATGGGTAAACCAATTCCAGCATGCACCTAGTCTAGAATTGATGGGTAGTGGACGCATAGTGAATTTTCTTGGAAGGGATCACATGCGTTCCATTAGAGTACAGTGCTCTACTGTTACCAAGAGGCCAGTTGATACTTGTTTCAAAATCTTCAGTTTGTTTGGGGAAATTTGCAGCGGCTTTACTGCCAACATTAAGTATGCTGTATGCCTGGCTGTGATTCAGATTTGCAGGCAGGCATGCATTCGGGGAATAATTTGGGAGCGAGAATGGGGGTCTGTTGGAAGTGCAGAACTAGTAGATTTCATATTATGCAATACAGATGGCTCAGTGATGGAACCAAACTCGTTAGGACTATTTTTGATGGAGAGGCAAGAGCAGAGATCTTTCAGCAGATAGCAAAGATATTAGGAGTAGAATATTAGGAGTCCTAATATTGACAAGAGATCAAAATTTAAAAGCATAAAAACTCTTATAGAGAACCAACAGATGTGAAGCAAACTTCCATATGCTGTGTTAATACAGGTACCAGGGCATTTTGGATGGAATAGCTACACACTGTAACTGGATTGAGTGTGTGGATCATTTGTAAATACATTAATGCAGAGCCTGGATCTGAAAGCTCTCTTGAATACCACACTTAATCTAAAGAAAACTACTAGATTTAATAACAAGGTTTAACTGTTTAGACACTCAACAAACAACTGGCAAACAACCACTAATCCATTGCAGATATCAAGGTTGTTAAATAATTATTGGCCTGTTTAAGTTCCTGAAAGTTGGCGTTTATAGAGTCCAGAGGGAATTTAGGTCAGTTGGTGGTCTAATAGCAAATGTTTCTAATGTTATAGTTTATGAGCATAACCTGGCTTGGAAGCCACTATATGTGACTTTGGACAGAACAAAGACCTCAGTCTGGGGTGCCCATAATGTCATTCATTGGTTATTCTGGTCTTGTTGGGTCAATGAAGAAAAACTGCAATACATGCAGAACTCATATAAGGAAATTGTCACAGCTCAAAATAGGCATAGTAGTTTTAAGTGATATCCTACTCTGGTAAGTACCAGGAGAGCTTGTGGCAAAAATTGGGGCCTGAGCCCCAAGGGTATGTACTGGATATACATATACACCCCGGTGATTAGACCCAGGATCACCTATGGGGCGGTCGTGTGGTGGAATAAGGTAGAACAGCAGGTTGCTGCTAAGAAGCTTGGTAAATTGCAGAGATTAGCGTGCTTAGCCATAACAGGCAGAATTAGTGGCACAATAACTGCTGGGATGGAAACCATGTTGGATGTGCCCCCATTACACCTTTGGGTCAAGATGGAGGCAGCGGCTGGTGCATACAGACTCAAAACTGGCAAAAACTGGAACTCTTTGGGACATCCAGAATCACACACTAAAATAGTGAGGTAAATATAGAAAAGGTTGGGAAAATGCCAGCCAACTATATTATAACCCCCATTCTGCTTCAACAAGCCTTTCAATATAACAATCGGAAGTAGGGAGCAGTGGGAGAAAATAGTTAGACACCATACGGGGGATATTGTCTGGTTCACTGATGGGTCAAAATCAGACCAAGGCATTGGGGCCGGGGTATATGGGTTGCAGCCAAGACTGGAGGGCGTCATCTCTCTAGGGAAACTGGCCTCAGTATTCCAGGCCGAAATCACTGCCATCAGGGCATGTATGGAGGAGAATTTGCGTAGGTGCTACAAAGATCGTAGCATCTATATCTATTCAGCCAGCCAGGCAGCCCTGAGATCACTGGCAGCTCCTGCAACAAGGTCTAAAATTGTTGCAGAATGTCACAGGGTTCTGGTGGAGCTAGGGGAAAGCAATAGAGTAAACCTATTGTGGGTCCCTGGCCACTCAGGGATCAGTGGCAACGAACATGCCGACAGATTAGCCAGGATGGGGGGGCAGAGATTCCATTTATTGGACTGGAACCTGTCCTGACAATCACCAAGGCAATGATCAAATTGGAGCTATGTAACTGGCTCAGAAGGCAGCACGTAGAATATTGGACCAAAGTCCATCAACAAAAACATGGCAAGGTAATGATGCCAAAGCCATGTTTTAAAAGAAGCTCTGCAATCCTGGGCCTGAACAGGAGAGAGATTAGACTCATGGTTGGATTGCTGACAGGCCACGGGAATTAAAAAAACACTTACATACAATGGGAATAACAGAGGAGGACTCTAAATGTAGGATCTGTGATGAAACTGCATCACATCTGATCTTTGAATGCATTGCATTGGAGAGTAAAAGGCACAGAACATTTGGGATAACCAGACCCGAAGAAATTGTGTCTAATAGAAAACTGGTAAAGGGACTCTTTGCACTGTTCAAGGGCATTGGTTGGCTTTACTAGATATACAGGGAGCGATACCGCACAATAAACTTAGTTTCGGTGCGGGCAGTGGCGGGTTGGATGAAGATTGCTTTGGCTTCCCTGAGAAAATCAAATCAAAGTGATATCCTGTTAGTGCTAAACAGACAGGACTGACATAGCAGAGTTACCTTTAAACACTATGCAAGTATCTTGATCAGAAATTTTTACAAAAATATTTGGAGCTAGGATTGAAGCATCTCATATCTCTACAATTGACTTTGCCAGTGACAGTTTCACTGTGAAGTGCCCAAGGTGACAGGAAATTGTACTTGAGACATGGGAAAAGTTTCATGTGGAAATTGAACTGGATATTATTCCCACAAACAGAAAGACAGTTAAGTTTATGCATTACACAAGCTGAAAACATGTTTGATTTGTGATGTTCAGGTTAGGTTGGCTGTTGAGCAGCAGCTCTATTTAATATTTAGGTTACCACAGTTAAGAGATCAGAACATTAGTAATAAAATTGCTCAAACTACTCAAAACTTGAGTGTCCCATCAAAGACATGGTAAAAGTTAAATGGCATACATACCATACTTAAATGTTCCTAGTCTGATGAAGGGTTTCTTCAAATAAGTTCTGCACTTAGCAAAATTGACCCCAACATCTTACATAAATGTTACGAAGAGAAATAGTGAGTTGATTTCTGGGAACAAATGATTTACGAGGGAGGATATTCCAAGGGAGGCGGCAGTGGCTTATTGCGCAAGAATAATCTGGACAGTAATGTAACAAAGGTAATGCTCTTGTGACAGGGTGATAGCAATGAAAAAGCCAGTGGCCCTGTAGACACCTTAGTGGTTAAAGTGTACAAGCAGGTGAGGAAGAGGTGGACTAGATATGGGCAGATAGAAGGGGTGTTTGAGGAAAATGGAAGAGATCAAATAAAAACAGTGATGGGAGGTTGGAACAGTATGGTAGGGAGAAGTAGTCATTGAAATGCTGTTGGAGAGATGGACTACGACAATGGAATGAAAGAAGAGATAATAGGGTTTTGTGAGAGTTTTGGCTTTTGGATTGCCAACGTATCATTCAAAAATTGTAAACGAAGACTATACACTTGGAACAGCCCTGGTGATATAGCAAGGTACCCAGTAGATTACATTTTAACCAATCAATTTATAAAATCAGGTTGTGTAAAACTTTCCTTGAAGCAGATGCCAATACAGATCACAACTTGATTGTAGCAGACATAAGAACTAGATTGAAACACATTAAAAAAGAAACAATTTCTAAAGAAGTGGGCTCTGTCAAAAATGAAGATGCCAGGTCATTTACAAATAGTATTGAAGGGGAACTGGGAGGGGTAAGACTGGTACTGGAAGTTTAAAGAAAGAAGCTGGAAGTCAGAAAAGTAGGAATAAAAAGGAGTGGCTGACAGTGTGTTAGCCGTAGTGGATGAATGGAAAAAATGGATAAATGACTATCGAGGAGGAGGAAAGTTACAGTTTAGAAATAATGAACTGAAGAAATCTACTGACAAAGCAAGATGACAGGATGAAAATTAATAATAATAATAATAATAATAAATGAGGAAATAGAAGACTTGAAAAGACAAGGAAAAATAGATGAAATGATCAGAGCTGCAAAATATAGAACACTGAAAGAACCATGAAAAATTAGGAAGCAAGGAATCGTTAACAAGCTGGGATGGATAAAAAGAATACCAAAGAAAACAAAGATGTTTGGAAGGCATAAGTAAAAGATCTATGATTCTGCATCTGATCATGAAGGATTGATCTTAAAGGAGGAACAAGAATGTGATAATCAATGAGGACCAATAATAGAAAAATGGGAGGTGAAGGCAATCTAAGATCTCAAGGAAAGGAAAGGAAAGCAAAGCAAAGCAAAGGGTTGTGACCAAATACTGGCAGAAGCACTGAACGCTGTAGGGAATGGGGCTGTAATCAAAATTACAAATCTGATGAACAGAATATATGATACAAGTATCATACAAGGATACAAGGAAGAAATACAATGCCAAACAATGCAAAGCTTGTAGGACAATTATTTTTATATGCAGTGTTACCAATGCTGCAATCGGACAAGTGCTGTGGAGAATATATATCAGTTTGGATGCAGAAGAGTAAGGTGGACCAGATATGTTATCTGGTGTCTGAAGAGGTCAGCAGAAAAGTTTTTAGAAGTAAATACAGAAATGTGTTTTGTCAACTGGGGAAAAAAGCATTTGTCAGAATTGACTGGTGTATGCTGCTGAAGATTCTGAAAGGTGCTGGTATTGTGTGGAAGGATAGAAGGCTGATGAAACAGCACTGTGGGACAGAAGGTACTGGTTCGAATAGATGATCAAGTGTTAAATTTGGAGCATTGCACTCTATGGAGCAGAGATGTGGACCATGAGGAAAGAGGAGGAAAAGTACTTAGTTTTGAAATGTGAATTCTGGAGGAGACTAAAGTAGGCAGATCAAGTAACAAATGATGTACTGAGAGTATGAGAGAAGAAAAGTATTAAAAGTAAAATTCTTCATAGAAAGGCCAACTGGATCAGACACTTGGTTAGACATCAGGGGCTTATAAACAGCATCTTTGAAGGGAAGATCACAGGACAGGTTGACCTGAAAGATTGGGGGAGATACAGCATACTAAAGGAAGAAGCTATAGACAGGGAACTTTGGCATCAGAAATGTCCCACAGAAGACACAAACAGCCCTAACAATAATCCTGATTGTGTTGAACTTGTATTATTCAAAGCAAGTATTCTTCTTCACATGAAGAACGTAATGCCAGTTGTTCTCGGATCTAAATATATTTGGGAACAGACAATTATGGGTGAAGTAGGGATCTAATGTGTAAAGATAAAAGATCCAGTATGTGTCCCCCCCCCTCCCAGACAGTTGCAGTTAATGTGGATTATCTCCTAAGATGCTTCACTAAGAAATAGCTACTTAATGTGGATTATCTCCTAAGATGCATCACTAAGAATTAGCTACCAATGAAATAGAGGTGTTTAAGTAAAACTGAGAGATGGTTGACCACAGCCACTTGTATTCTGCAACAATGGCCATAAATTATGCAAGATAGTAAGACACTACCCAGTCATGTAGATCAGAGAGTTGTGCTCATAATCAACCAAAACTCACAAGTAAATAAGATTGTTGGAATGTTGTTACCAGGGGAAAGTATGTAAACTAGACTTCACCCCTTTCAGCCACTCTTCAACAGATCTTCCAGCTTTTTAGAAGTATTGCCAATAAAGCAATAGTAGGTTTCATAAAGAGTGTGAAAGATCATGAGCAGTCAGCTGTTGGAGCATTACAACTGCTTTACATTACTACTTCCAGTTAAGGCAACTTCTGCTGAAATTTTTACTCTAGTTACTGTAACACACAGTAGGCAATATGGATTAGCAACAGAATAACATAAGTGCATCTTTCACTGAAGATAACATCCTAGCTGTACCAATTCCTAACAGCCCTACTGCCACTTCTTGATAGTTGGACAAGATGGGATACAATCAAAATGAGTGCCACTGTCATTTCGTGATCAGATTTGATTTCTGTCAACAGTCTCCACACTCAACCAGATATGGACAAAGCAAATATCCACACACAGGAAGTGAGCTCTCTGACTTGCCCAGGCACACTGGGCTCTACCTGTAGAGTGACTTTATCAACTGAGATATAAGCTGTCTCCTTCCAACACCAGTGTCTAGAGGCCATCATGTGTGAAAGGAGGATGACATCTTGAAGAAAAGGCAACAGACTTAGAAGACTGTTTGAGGGGACCATCACTCCAACAGGGCCAGTACCTAGCACACCAGCACCAGGGAACTAGGAACCTTGAGGAATTGTAGGCCTCCATTAGCTGCAGAGTGGAGAAACCCTAGGGGCAGTCAGTTGGAGGATATGTCTGTCAGAAGATAAAGGGTCAGGCTTTGAATGCACATTTCTGCAGCTTAGGCCAGACACTTCAGACCTGGCGAATACTGGCTTGACCAGTTTTCTAAGTCAGCAATGCCAGCACAGGCTCTATTAGCCATTATCTCCTGCTGCTGAAGTGGTCTGATCATTACCATCCATTGGGTGTCTTCAGGGCTCTGCAGGCCTCATTACCAGAGGTCATAGAGATGGCCAACATTTGGACTTGTGGTGTTTTATCTTCGTAACATCACTTATGTCCAATGTCCTGTGCTGAGAGCTCAGGCCTCTCGTGATGCCATGATCATGATAAATTGTGGTGCAGGTGAGTCCAAGGCCATGTTGCCACACAATCTTTGTAACACACACATCTTTGTAACACACACACTTTTGTTCAACATTGCTATTAACATAACTTTGTTTCAGTGTCCTTCACATGGAATCCAGATTCATAGTCCCCACGTCAATGCAGGGCCATAGAAGTTGACATGTTGCTCTTCATAAGAATAAAAGGACTGCAGCTCTATATTAATGCAACTCTAGACCTTTTGGGGTTGCAGATCAACCAAAGGAAGTCTCATTTACTGCTTCATAGCAGGATAAGAAAGTGTACTACTCCATCAAGCCTGCACAGCAAAAGGGGAGACATCAAATACCAGTGGCCGCAGATCTCCACATTGGGAAGGTGCTTCATTTGTAGGCGCCACTTTGAGGATCAGTTGCGCTCCATCACAGTGACTCCACGGAAGCCCCAGCAGGGGCTGTATGCACTCTCAGAAGTACTCCTTCCAGGTATGTACCATGGCTCAGCCCTTTCATCTCCAAAGTGTTGAATTTCGTGAAGTCCTAATTTTAATTCCTTGTACAGTCTAAAATTATAGTTTGCTTCACGTAGTAAGGCGTCTTAGTTTTCAGCCATTCTGAACATCCCTCTCCATTACTACACTGGCAGCCAATAATATTCAGTCTCTGGATGCGTGGCTGGCTGTGACCTATGTCACTTTTTCCCCCCGCTGGCTCCACTGTAGAAATATGGTATTCCCAATATGGGATGTGCATTACAATATGTATTCTACTATTTTAAAACTGCATGTTGGAACTCTGTATTCAAAATGTCTACAAAAATGAATCTCTTCTCAAGAAAATTCTTCTTTCCGTAATCATACCTTTGGTTACTTGATTTGAAAGGCAATGGATTTAGTTCATTCGACTCTCCTGGTATAATATGTTGTTGTGAACATACACCAAGAGGCTGGCTTCATAGCAAAAAATAAATAGATAAATAAACTTAATATTGTTCTTGAAAAAATCTCTTGCATCTGAAAATACTCTAATTAATCAGCATTGATAATGTACAATCAATCCTAGATCCTAGTGTAGTTGTCTTCAGCAACATTACCAATGTTTGATGTTTTCAATCTAAGACGTCAGATGTTTTAGCTGCTTATTGTGTGTATTGATTGTGGTGGTTAAAAATTTGTGCCCAGAATAGAGATATAATCTGGTCATCTGCTTTCTAGGCAGATATTATATCAGCTAAGCCACTGGGACACGGTAGATATCACAGCTGCAGGAACACATTCTCCTACATGACTATCCTGGCGTCCCTTGCACATTAGTCTCATTTACTCACATCTATGGTTGACCTATTCCCATAGATTTTAATTTGAAACATAGTTTTAATTATTTCTTAGTTCAGAATTAATAACATGTGATAAAATCTACACACAATCCTAACTTGTACAATAGTAATAATTGATATTCGCTATACAAACATTGTAATTTAAAATTAAAGCAAATAAACAATAAACAAACATAAATATTATAGAATATTTTCACTCTGCAGTGGAGCGTGCTGATACGAAACCTACCTGGCATAATAAAATTGTCAGAACTGGGATTCGAACATGATTCTTTGCTCCACCAGAAAGTTTCATATCAGTGCACACTCTGTTGCAGAGTGAAAATATCAGTCTGTAAACATCCCCTAGGCTGTAGCTAATTCTCTCCACTATATCCTTTCTTCCAGGAGTGCTAGTCCTACAATGTTTTCAGGTAAACTTCTGTGAAGCTTGGAAAGTACATGTGGAGATATTGGCAGAAGTAAAGCTGTGAGGACAGATTGTTAGATGTGCTGGGATAGATAAGTCAGTAGAACACTTGGCTTTGAAAGACAGAGGTCCCAGGCTCGAATCCCAGTTCTGGCACACAATTTTAACTCTTTATGATCTGATAGGACTTCAAAGTCCCACTTCATAAAAATGACTGTAAAACATTCTTCGTTATTTGAATTGCTGCGGAAATGTAGTGTGTCACTTACTTTTGCTTTGGTACATTGTCAATGCATAACGGTTCTATCATTGATGTGATATCTGTGACACCAAAGTAATTTGAAATTCAGCACCCAGACCTTGGGTATTTAGTTGTATCAGTTTGTATTCTTGACATTTCCTGCGCGAAAGCGATCTTCATAATTTTTTTCCTGTTACCCGCTAAGTCAATTTATGATGATGATGATTGGTTACGAGTGGAATATATTATAAATCCTCAGAATAAATTTGTAAATATAATTTGGTTCTAGTCTCTTCAGGCTTATATATCATTTGGTTTGGGTTTTTCTTTATCCTAAACATATTTCCCAACAACTAGAAAACCACAAAAAATTTTAGAAATATCAAAGTGAAAAGATAAAAATTTTGACCATAAACGGTTAATTTGCTAGGAAGCTTCAGCAATATTGTGATGTATTGAATGAATAATATGAGATACTATCTTGCCTTATTTTTCTGACCATTCTCATCAACCAGCTAAATTTTCTTTGCAGATCAGTGTGAACCCCAACAACAGGAACCTGAAATTCAGCCCTACCAGCAAGAATTGATACACCCAACTAATGTGGTTGAAATAATAATAATAATAATAATAATAATAATAATAATAATAATAATAATAATAATAATAATAATAATAATAAAAGCCAAGAAACAATTTCACTTTCTAACACGTGACTACAGGATAAGACTTGGTAGTGTTCGGCTTGAACCACACCAAAGTAAATGCACACAGTTCTGGACATCTGCATCTGAGGTACCATCAGAGAGAGAGAGAGAGAGAGAGAGAGAGAGAGAGAATGTCAGCAGTTGCCTTTCCGGAATTCAGTGGTCACAACAAACCTGTGGCCCTCCAGAAGCTCGAGCCAGTCATTAAACAGGCATGAGGGAGGTGTAACAAGAGGTGGCTTCAGTAGAGCACCATCTCTCCAGTCCTTAGATGGTACTGGCCTCTTGGTGTCATTTCTAAAGGTGAGCAGTAACAGTGGTTCTAAAACACTTCTCTACTTTACAATAAGCAATATTATAAAGTATTAAGTGGCCTCTACAAGGTCAATAATATTGGACAATATTCTTGCTGTTCTCTCCTAGATTGCTCAATAATATTGTGGTGTGAAATGTTGAATGATAAAGATGCTGCTGCTGCTTTACTTTGTTGCAAGCCGGGAAAAAAAGATGGTTGAAAAATGGTATAAGGAGTGTCAAAAGATTCACTCATGAAACAGCAAACATCACAACATAATCTGTCAAAGATATTGTCAATACTGCCCACAGATGGCACAATATTTGCAGGCAGTGCAATATATTTCAGAAGTTTTTGATGTTCTCAATATTATTCGACTTCTTCTCAAATGCACCCCTAGACTGTCAATATTATTACACAGCTGGGAAATATTGTCAATATTATTGATTGTGTAGGGGCCGCTTTTCACCTTTTAATGGTAGCTCAGTGGTAAAATGATAAAATGTGAGACTACAAATCAAAAAGTTGTGGGTTGGATGCCCACTCAATCTCAGGATTTTTTTGTCACTTCTTTCTCATGTGACAGTGTTGCGTAGACTGCCGAGTTGCACCATGGTTTAGAATCCATGTTAAATTGTACATCCCTTTATAATTGACTAGGTAAGTCACTTCAGTGGTTGGAGGCAGGCAATGGCATACTATGTTGAACAGGATCATATCTAAAGTGTCCTACACATGATGCAATTTATTGGATCAATTTGTTGGTCAGCCAATGACTTAGGCGGTTTTAGGCGCTACCCAACCAACTTCCCTTGTCAGCCGGTTGATTGTGCCTGACTGCCCAATCTCAGATTTCACCACCACTTCACCCAACAAATTGTGCATGTGTAGCACTACCCATCCAACTTCCTGCCTGCGATCGTCTGCACAGCAAACATGCGAAAACAGAAACAGTTGGACAGACAGACAGACACCAGAACATGAAGGTGCTGCGTGCAGTTGGTCGGAACGTATGTGGGCTGCTACCAATTGGTTGGTTCGTTGGACAGCTTGGATGGTAAATTGAAGTGTATGTAGGGGCTTTAATAAAGCACAATGGTGTCACAAAACTTTGGTTTGTTGGCTGCTTACCTTGCCCATGTAACGTGTCTCAAGGTTAAGGCAATCACTCTGAACTCTGTGGTTACTGTTCACCACCCTTGACTGTACACCACCTTTTGCTCTAGTTTCCATTTTCTGTCTAAGTCAATTACTGCTGGAGTTGTCTGGCACTTTGGTGGATGACAGGCACATTTTTGACTGTGTCTTAACTTTTTAGTTGTCATGCCAATATGGCGAAGGAAATTGAAGTTTGCCCCTTCATGGGAAATCGTGCAATGTCCCTAATGTTTTGAGGTATCTTTTCCTGGGGATGGCCTTGTCTTTCAGTTCCTTTTGTAACTTGGACAGGCTGTGTTGTTACTTTGTAGCTATTACTCCTTATTCCTTTTAATACATTCTGACATGGGTGCTTATGACCATAGCAATAGTAGTTCTGACCTTAGTAGTAAAGGAAAAAAAGAGGGGGGGGGGAGTGAAGAACTTAAAGGTATAGAGAAACTACATTCTAGTAATGTACCAAAATATCGCATAGTATTTTGTTCCAATAAGGAGATAAGATATAAGTTGCCAATTGGGTCAGTTAACTTTCGCCCTTCCTTCACAGGTACAAGATTATTTTAATATTTTTATTGTCATCACAAGAGTAATATTTTATAGAACTAGGCTAGTTTTAACATTTTTCAAACTTGACTGACCAAAAATTTTAATTGATGCAGCTCATGTTTTACCTCATTTTTGGAAGACACTGACAGTATATTTTGATAAATTATTAAAACATTCTCTGTACCTTTCTTTTGTTATTTATATTAAGTGTATCTAGAGCTAGTAGGACGTATCTCCATTTCATTATAATACAGGCTTTTCAGCACCTAAGATCAAAACCAAAAATTTTGACATCTACAACGGCATGTAAGAGACTTACAGCTGGCTATTTTACAACATAAGTTAGACACCTAACTGAGGGTTTCCCTTATTATTTTGAAGTCAATTTTATCTTTTTTACAGGTTAGAAGATTGTAATTGGATCAAAACTAGTTACTATGTTGTTAATTTTGACTTTCATTGTTGTCTGGGCAATTTTAAGACTTAAATTAAAAAGTTATTAAAATTTTAATAAATAACAAGACCACTTCTTCCTTCCTGACAATGTCAAGCTTAACATTACATCTCCCAGATGTAAGATGACTTTCCTCCACCTGTATAAGAATTAAGTTCTTCAGTTTACTTACAAAAGAGGAGATATAATGCTAATGAGAGGGATAGTGTTGTAACATCAGTTATGTGGAGTATTGGTGTTACAGGTTGCTGACACTACCCTGTTAGTCTTCAAATGTCAACCTTCCCAGAATCTGGAGCCTAGCCAGTGTCAAGGCTAGTTGCAGCCAGCAAATGAACACCAGGTGTCGAGCAGATTGCAATACCACTAAGGCCAACAACAATTGTGGACCATTGTATAAATCCATGATGGTCTTTAACTTGAACAATCATGCTAGTCAAAGATTGCATTATCCACATCATTGACATACTGATAGTCATGGGACATATACACCTGGAAAGGCTGCAAACCAAAACTTTGCCTATGGAGCAAATCGGAGCATTTTCACTCCGTCATGGGTCTTGACTGAAGCCAAAGCTCAGGATGTACACACTGATATGTTCCACCCAGGTATGTACCATTGCTTAGCTGTTTTAGTCTAAAACTCCCCCCCCCTCACACCCACCCATTTTAATTTCATGAACTTTTGTTTTTAATTAGAACTCTATATATTTAGATCAGGCCAAATATGCAAAATATCTTTGTTTAATAATTTTACAGAAAAGAACTTGCACAGAAAAGCAGGGCTTGAAAGGATTGGTCTTGAACCTCACATTTATGGTGAGATAACATCAGGGGAGAACTGCATTTGCTAGCAGTTACTTCTCCGGGCTGGTTGCACTCACCAGTAACCCAGGGGATGAGGTTTAAAAATAAGTAGGACCAGTGGTCACAAAAAATCTTTGACCCTGCAGAAGCTCAAACCAGCATTTGGCACCATAGGCCTAAGGGATCTAAGAGAGGTGGCACATCACACTTGAAAAGGATTTATCTTCAAGGCATTGCAGGCCAACAGAATGGGAACTGCTTACCTCCATATCATCTTCAATGGTACTGGCGCTTACCATTCTCTCTACAGGTAAGAAGGGCCACTGCTTCTGTTCCATTCCCTTTTATTTTACTAAGTGAACAAAATTAGTACGTGCTAACACTTAAGTGCGGCAGCTGGAGGTGATGGTTGTATAACTGTATTGTGTGCTTGTGTGATTGCGTGAGTGTTCTATTTTCTGAAGAAGGCCATGGCCGATAGCTGAAAGTGTTGTATGTGTGTGTTTTTTGTATGTGCCTGTCGCAGCTCGTCGCCACGTCTTTGCGGTGAGTTGTGAACTGTCCTTACTAAATTATTAATTCCAACCTGGACTTACCATTATTATATAAATGGTGGTGATTACGAGATTTATTGGGTGAGCAGTTGCACTAAAAGCTTCCTTTTGTGATGTACCATTGTGTTAAAAGGAAGGAATAAAACAGTTAAAGGGATTGGGACTGAGATCCATTAAGCTATGAGCATAGTATGTTGGCAGATAAACAGAAATTGTCAGGAGTTTGGACTGGACAATTACTTTTAGAATTGATTCTGATGACAATATCATAGCATCATCAAGCACTTGTTTCTTTCAACAGTGTTCTTTTCTCATAATTATGGGTAACATATCAAACTTTGCTGTTGATTAGTTTGTTAATGAAATTTTTTTAATTCATCAATGACAGGCCAAAACAATGTCTGTGGACCTTAAAAATATTATGGTATTTAATCACACTTTCATAAGCACTTTTCACACAAAACATAAATCACATTATACAAGTTTTATATATATAAAAAATAGATGAAGATTACTCGCCAGGCAAAGGAGCACAGGTGGTGATAGTAGAGCGCGCGTGCACACACACACACACACACACACAGGTGTGCACACACACCTAGGCAGACATACTGTATGTCTGCCTAGGTGTGTTTGCGTCTATGTATATGTGTGGGTGTGTGTGTATTTGTTTACCTTCCTTTTCTGCCCCAAGGTAAGTATTTCTTCTCCTGGGATTGGAATGGCTCCTTATCCCCTCCCTTAAAACCCTCATCATTCCCTTTCCCCTCTCCTTTCCTTCTGCCTGAAGAAGCAACTGGGTTGCGAAAGCTTGTGTGTGTGTGTGTGTGTGTGTGTGTGTGTGTGTGTGTGTGTGTGTGTGTGTGTGTTTGTGCTACTATCACCACCTGTGCTCCTTTGCCTGGTGAGTAATCTTATATATATATAGAAAAGAGATGACTTACCAAAAGGACCGGCTTGTCGAGAGAAACAAATAAAATCACACACAAACACACATACAAGCTTTCGCCACCACTGGCAGCTTCTTCAGGAAAAAGAGGAAAAAAGGGGAGGAAAAGGGAAGGATATGGGTTTTAAGGAAGTGGAAAAGGAGTCATTCCAATCCCAGGAGTGGAAGGACTTACCTTAGGGGAAAAAAAAGGAAGGTAAACAAATACACACACACTCAGACATATCGAAACGCAAGCACACCTAGACAGACATTTGTGAAAAGCAAAGAAGTTGGACAGAGATACCAATTGAGGCAGAGGCTCTGTCCACAGAACCCAGGCAAAGATGCTTAAGATAGTGGGCGGGAATTTGAGTTAGCGGAGATTGAGACCAGGTGGGCAACGGGAGGAAAGAATAAGCTGAAGGGCAAGTTCCCATCTCCGGAGTTCTGAAAGGTTGGTGTCGGTGGGAAGTATCCAGATAACCCGGACGGTGTAACACTGCGCCAAGATGTGCTGGCCGTGCACCAAGGCATGTTTAGCCACAGGGTAATCCTCATTACCAACAAACACTGTCTGCCTGTGACCGTTCATGCGAATGGACAGTTTGTTGCTGGTCATTCCCTCATAGAACGCTTCACAGTGCAGGCATGTTAGTTGGTAAATCACGTGGGTGCTATCGCAAGTGGCTCTGCCCTTGATCATGTACACCTTCCGGGTTACTGGACTGGAGTAAGTGGTGGTGGAAGGGTGCATAGGGCAGGTTTTACAACGGGAGCGGTTGCATGGGTAGGAGCCAGAGGGTAGGGAAGGTGGTTTGGGGGTTTCATAGGGATGGACTAGGAGGTTACGAAGGTTAGGTGGGCGGCGGAAAGACACTCTCGGAGGAGTGGGGAGGATGTCATTAAGGATGGATCTCATTTCAGGGCAGGATTTAAGGAAGTCGTATCCCTGCTGGAGAGCCACATTCAGAGTCCGCTCCAGTCCCGGAAAGTATCCGGTGACAAAAGGGGCACTTCTGGGATTCTTCGGTGGAAGGTTCTGGATTTGGAGGAATGAGGAGGTGGCTCTGGTAATTTGCTTCTGAACCAGATCAGGAGGATAGCTGCGGGATGTGAAGGCTGTTATTAGGTTATTGGTGTACTGGTTCAGGGATTCGGGACTGGAGCAGACTCTTTTGCCACGAAGACCTAAGCTGTAGGGAAGGGAACGTTTGATATGGAATGGATGGCAGCTGTCATAATGGAGGTACTGTTGTTTGTTGGTAGGTTTGATGTGGACGGATGTGTGAAGTTGGCCGTTGGACAGATGGAGGTCGACATCAAGGAAAGTGGCATGGGATTTGGAGTAGGACCAGGTGAATTTGATGGGACCAAAGGAGTTGAGGTTGGAGAGGAAATTCTGGAGTTCTTCTTCACTGTTGGTCCAGATCATGAAGATGTCGTCAATGAATCTGTACCAAACTTTGGGTTGACAGGCTTGGGTTTCCAGGAAGGCTTCCTCTAAGCGTCCCATAAATAAGTTTGCATACGAGGGGGCCATCGTGGTTCCCATGGCTGTTCCCTTTAGTTGTTGGTATGTCCGGCCCTCAAAGGTGAAGAAGTTGTGGGTTAGGATGAAGCTGGCTAGGGTATTAAGGAAAAAGGTTTTAGGTAGGGAAGTGGGTGGTCGGCGTGAAAGGAAATACTCCATCGCAGCGAGGCCCTGGGCATGTGGGATATTTGTGTATAAGGAGGTGGCATCAATGGTTACAAGGATGGTTTCAGGAGGTAACAGGCTGGGTAAGGATTTCAGGCGATCGAGGAAGTGGTTGGTGTCTTTGATGAAGGATGGGAGACTGCACATGATGGGTTGAAGGTGTTGGTCTATGTAGGCAGAGATTCGTTCTGTGGGGGCTTGGTAACCGGCCACAATTGGCCGGCCTGGATGATTAGGTTTGTGAATCTTAGGAAGTAGGTAGAAGGTAGGGGTGCGGGGTGTCAGTGGGGTCATGAGTTTGATGGACTCGGGTGAAAGGTTTTGTAGGGGGTCTAAGGATCTGAGAATTCCCTGAATCTCTGCCTGGACATCAGGAATGGGGTCTTCTTGACAGACTTTGTAGGTAGTATTGTCTGAAAGCTGGCGCAGTCCCTCAGCCACATACTCCCGCCAATCAAGTACCATGGTCGTGGATCCCTTGTCGGCAGGGAGAATGACGATGGAATGGTCAGCCTTCAGATCACGGATAGCTCGGGATTCAGCTGCGGTAATGTTGGGAGTAGGATTAAGGTTTTTCAGGAAGGACTGAGAGGCAAGGTTGGAAGTAAGGAATTCCTGGAAGGTTTGAAGGGGGTGATTTTGAGGGAGAGCGGGTGGGTCTCGCTGTGATGGAGGACGGAACTGTTCCAGGCAGGGTTCAATTTGAGTGATGTCTTGGGGAACTGGATCATCAGGAGTAGGATTATTTTTCCTCGTGGCAAAGTGATATCTCCAGCCAAGGCTACGAGTATAGGATAGTAGGTCTTTGACAAGGGCTGTTTGGTTGAATTTGGGAGTGGGACTAAAGGTGAGGCCTTTGGATAGGACAGAGGTTTCAGATTGGGAGAGAGGTTTAGAGGAGAGGTTGACTACTGAATTGGGATGTTGTGGTTCAGGATTGTGTGGATTAGGATTGTGAGGTTTGGGGGGGAGTGGAGCTGGAAGTGGGAGATTGAGCAGATGGGAGAGACTGGGTTTCTGTGCAATCAGAGGAGCTTGTGGTTTATTGGAGAGGTTGTTGAGGGAGAGAGTATTGCCTTTCTGGAGGTGGGTGACCAGGAGTTTGGATAGTTTTTTGAGGTGGAGGCTGGCATGCTGTTCCAATTTGCGGTTGGCCTGTAAAAGGATGTTCTGAACTCTAGGTGTGGATGTGGGAGTGGAAAGGTTGAGGATTTTGATCAGGGATAGGAGTTGACAGGTGTGTTCATTGGCGGAGTTGAGGTATAGGTTAAGGATCAGGCGGGTGAGGGCTGTGGATTGTTCTGTTTGGAATTGGTATAAGGCAGGATGAAAGGATGTCTTTGGTATCTTGCTGTCCTCCAGACTCTTGATATATCCATACCATCTGTCATGACTATTGTCTCCTGAAAGAGTCTCTCTCCTAAAATTTCTCACCCTTTCCTTTCTTCCTCTATCCTTATTTCTCAATTCTAATCTTTCTCTGGCTTTTCATCTTGCACACTTGTATTCTGCCCCACATCTTTCTTCTTTATAATCCACATTACCAATTCATATACGAGTATTTAAACATAAAATGCTCGAGAACATCACCTGTTTGCTCTGCTGAGGTGTGTAGCTGCTCCATACTAAACTTCCTATATTCATAACTGCCCGGTAATGCCTCGTTGTCACCATCACCTTGCACTTATTTGTATGTTGCACCTCTCCCATTACTCCACAGAATTATGTCATCAGCCCACATCATTGCTCTCATATTTCCTGGACGTATTTGCACTACCACTTACTTCTACCATTAACTTGTCCATCATTGCAATGAGAAGTAGAGGAAATAGTACTTCCTTTAACAATCTATTTCTCGACCTGAACCAGTCCATATCACATCACCTACTTTCCCACAACTCACACTTGTAACTCATCTTTATTCACCCCCACAGTTTTTTTTGCCACTCCCATTTTTCTCTGGTGTTCCTCACACCTTGCTCCTTTTTTATACTGTCATATTCCTTTTCAGTATCAAGAAAAAACATCCCCAGATCCTTCACATGTTTTTAGTGCTTCTCTTGAAGCTGCCTGACAGTAAAAATCTATCTACTGTAGATCTTCCTGGTCTAAACCCATGCTGTTCCTCTAAACAAGACCATCCCTCTCTTTAGTAATCAATGTATCAAAATTTCAAATGAGAACTTTTACATTCAGGATCGGGAGCAAAGCCTCAAAATGGGTTAACAATAACTACACATGTGCTATAAAATTCACAAATGGATTGCATCACTGCCAGAAATTTAGAATTGCTACCGTTGTGTAGATGCAATCAGTTTGTACACTGATGTAGATCTAGGCAGGGTGATGTGATATGTGGTCTCCTGCTGTAATGACGGCGCTGGACAAATTGCAATGGCTGATTTTCTTACAATTAATTCTGTAAGTTTCTTCTGTTCTAAAATCAAATAATTTAGAGCAATCCACATTATGACATGTTGGAATAGGCCTATATAAAAATTTGTACCAAGGCAAGGTTTTGAATCCAGGTCTCCTGATTTCTGGGTAGTTTGACAGCGCCCTGGTACAGTGGATACATGCAATTGTGTGATTTACTTGCAGTCTTCTTAAAGGTCAAGGGGAATATCATGTAGACTGAGGCAGAAGAAATGTTTTTTGACAGTAGATGGAGACTTGCAATGGTAAGTCCTGTGCATGAGTGAAGCCACTGTGTCTTGTGGCATAGTGTTGAGCACATCTGGTTATTAAGCAGGAGACCCAGGTTTGCATCCTGGCAGTCGTAAAAATCCACATGATGCTCTAGTCTTCATATACACCATATATCTTGCATGTATTGTGACTTTTAAAAAAGTCTCTGATTAATTTTGTTTGGTTTGCTTCTTTTTAAACAATTTGCTGTGCTTTGCCATTCATTATGTTGATACTCCAAGGCTAGTTATTGAATGGCTGTGTACTGTTGGCATACTAATTTCCTATCATTTCCTTTGGTGCATTAACATCTACTAAACAGAGGGATTTACTTCCATATTTTCTAATCATTACAGTTTTAAATATTGATTCCATGTGCATAAATAAGTCATAGAACATTTTTATAAATAATTTTTTTATTCCAGAAAAAAATACCCCTCATAACCAATATTTACAGTAGTAAAGAAATTATATGTCAGCATTTATGTAGATAGCATGAAAGTTTAGTGTTGTAGCATCAATTATATAAATGTATTCATGTTACAGGTATCATCCTCTTTGAATGTGATTCTATCATCTGAGGTCTAATCGGTACTCCTCCCCCCCTCACAAAGGCACAAAGATGTTGCATGCAGAGACAGGACTGCAGTGCCTCAAGGACAAAAAAATTATGGACTGCAACACCTGTGTCATTTTAAAAATTATGTTGCAAGAAGACTGTCCCTGTGGGGATTTAAAGCACCACTTTCAAACCTGAAAGAATCTGCAAACCAGATATTATGGTGGTCAAAGAATGCAGTGCCCTTCGTCTTTGTGTGTGGACTGTGGTCGAAATAAGGCAACACCGCACATTTGGTGAACATTGTGATGTGTGACCTGAAGTGCTGCAGCTGATAGTGACAAAAACTGGGTTGATAAAACAGAAACTTTAGTACTTTTATCTTATGGGTGTTGCTACTCATTGCCTTTGTTTCTTTCAAAGTGTGTTGGTGTATGACAGCTTTAGTGTGATTTCTACATTTTCCATGGCCTACACACTTAGACTTAACTTTACTGATGGTTAAGACCTGCCAAAATTAACTCTTCTTCTAAAGGCTATTTATTGAACTGTTCTCTAAACTGGCAGGTTCTGTGTTTGTGATATAAAATAATGTTTGGTTATATGTAGGTTGCTAAGACTTTGTAATATTTAATGAGCAATAAAGATAATATGTACAAAAATACTCTTTGGAATAACTCTCAAAGTAGCTTTGTTCTATTTTACCAAATTTTGGTAGTAATTAAGACTCTTTTAAGGTCGCCAAATGTCTTTTAAGCAACTCGTGGGATTATCTAAGAGTAAAGAAGAGAGAAAAGAAGAGAGAAAAGACATCTTCCTATGCTTAGTGGCCATTACACTGGAAATTCTTTGTTCGGATAAGTTGGTCAATGGGGGCATACAGAAAGGAAATATTACATTCTTTCACTTTTACCATCTACCCAGCCTACTGACTAAGGTAATGGTTCTGCTCTAACACTGCACCACTGCTTGGCGGCACTCGCACACCTTACCTTTCCGAGCTTAATTGTACTGTCATTGTGACGCACCCTCCATTGTGTGGTCACAGATAGGAAGAAAGCTCTTTGGATTAATTCTTCCTCTAGTGCAGGCTGAAGCAGAGCTTTTCATATGGTTAAGTTATTCCTCCATGGAGTAGGCCTACAGACCATCATAGAACAGTGGAAGACTCAACATAGTTATGTAAAAATTTCTGGTGAGAAAGTGATAGACTTCATAACTGTGCAAGCAGACTAGAAACCTCCCTTACATAGAATGACATGAATCAGTTGCCATTAATATTCATAAAAGATAAACAGTGACATTAAAGCATCCATATTAAGTATTCCAGTTGTTTCGAACATCTGATTCTTCAGTTTTTCCTTGCATCTTTGGTAACTGAACTGCATATAGGTTCACTGCCTATAATGTCATGTAGGCACAATAATGTGGTCATGACATACTACTATCATTAGGTGCCCCCCTATAAACTGTTCTTTGTGCAGTCTGTGTTCAAGGTTGCTTTGGTGACTCTTATCAGCTTTTGTGGTAATGAGGGCATATTTCTCTCTCTCATCTGGCTGCTGTATAGTTCTGCTCCTGGAATGTCTTCTTAATTAGAGCTAGTGCATGCTGATTTCTAAGCCTTATTGTGATTGTAGTCACAATCCCAGTTGAAGAGCTTGTCTCTGTTGTAAATACTGTCAGTTTTTTAGTCTATGGCGAAATTCTGCTGATTTCACATTCTGTTGCATGATTGTAAGACAAAATGTTCCCTGAAATATACAAGAGGGAGTTGAAAAATAAGTTCCCTCTATCAACTGTGGTCTGAGTTGCCTATGAAAGGAAAAAAGTAGAATGAGATGTTAAAGATAAGGCACATCTTTATTTTTCTACATAATTTCAAAGTACATTGAGACATTTATCATATAGCTTTATAAGCTTCAAAAAGCTGTCCACGAATAAATCAGGGTATTGAATGGTTTTTTGACGTCACCATTGCTTCCAAAGCGCCTTTCAAAGACTGTCTTCTTCAAAGCTGGAAACAGATGGAAGTCACATAGTGCAAGATCAGGACTGTTTGGTGGATGGTGTAGCGGCTCCCAACAAATAGTTGCAATATGGTTTTGCGTTGCTATCACAAAGTGTGGTCTCAGATTGTCATCAAACAACAAAATGCCAGATCTGAGAAGACAAGGCCACTTGATCTGAATCACCTCTTTCAATTTAGACAGAGTGGCACAGTAGTGCACAGCATTGATGGTTGCATGCGCCGAAAAGTCCGGCAACAAAATTCTTTGGGCATGCCAGGAAACAGTGAGTGGCACTTCACCTGCAGACAGAGTGCTTTTCAACTTCTTTCAGACAGATGACAGATGTTTCCACTCCATAGATGCAGCCTTAATTCGGGCATGTAATTGTGGACCCACATTTCATCCCCAATCACAATCCATATTCATGGTCGACCTCTACCCAGTGGTGTATCGGTGTCTTGTACGTGCGCGTTCACCTGCTGTTCAACACTTCTTCTGTATGCAATGCCCTGATTTTTCCTGGATGACTTTTTGAAGTTTATAAAGTCGTTTGAAAAAGTCTCAGTCCTTGGAAATAATGTAGAAAAATAAATATGTGTCTTATCTCTGTCTCATTGTATTTTATCCTTTCATACTCTGCCACAGTTAACAGGGGAAACTTATTTTCCAACTCCCTCTCATACATAAGGATGGGGTGCCATTAAACCCTTGTACAAGGGTGTGCACCATCTCATATGCAATCATTCTACCCCCAGGAACTGTAAGAACCATAGAACAGTGTTCCGAGAACAGGATTTATCAGACTGGCAGATTAAATGCGCACACTGCTTTGGAACTACAGTAAAACCATCTTGAGATAGAAGTAGGCTACACTATAAGGAAAATTCAAATGCAGTCTGAAAAATGTTAAAGAAAAACTGTGTTTTATGCACCAAATAAAAGTGAGCATTATTGGTGGTAGCCAAAGTTGTCAGGAGCTTGTGGTTTATCAGATTCTCAGTATGGCAAGATATGTAATTACCTTTATCTTTGGCGTACTATTTGGTCAAGACCAATAGTAACACACAGCACATCATAGAGCATTATTTGTCTCGGAATCACTTGACATAAATGTTTCAGTATTTTAACACCACTTCAAAATACTGGACAGCATTGCTAGTAAGGTAAAATTCATACCAAGGACAATTTCAACAACTGAGTCTGTGGGTATAATTTCAACAAGTCTTGGGAACCTGCTCTGGGTCTAATTTATAAGACTCAGCAAATATGACCAGACGGTAGTCACTGAGTAACAACTACTACACCAACACAGATGGTAACACTATTCTGCTTCGCAGCCATTAACACGCATCCTTGTATATAGACCATATAGAGAGTGGGTAAAAACTGAGTTATGGAGGTTTACTCATTGTCTACCTCCTCATCAGAAGAAAATGTTGTCAAACTTGTAATTACATTCATCATAATATAAACTCCATTACATGCAATTAAATATAATTAACAACCATTAAATAACTATATTTTTCTTCAGGCATGCAGATGAGAGTAATCTGCTTGTTTTTGCTAGAAACTATATCCCACATTTTAGTGGAGGCATTATTTCAACCTGGAAAAACTTTAATTTAAAAATTGATTTAGTGGCGACCCTGTGAGATGGAAAAAAAAATGTGTTTACCATACAAAGAAAAATTGGTGATTGAAATTACATGAAGTACACTTGTCTTGGTGTTTGCCACCCTATCTTGGGTATCATTTACATGACACTCTCCTTCATAGTAGTGCACTAAGTAGGTTAGTGTAGGCAGTTAACTTAGTGTCTTTGTTGTTTTTTCAAAGTCTTCTGCTAACAAAATGCAGTCTTCAGTTGCACTCCCACCCCAAAAAATGTTGTTTGTGTGATCATTTCAATTAAAGTTGTTAATATTGTAATCCTTAGATATTTAGGTGAATTGATAGGATCGAGATGAGAGATTTATTGAGTGTACTAAATTTAATGTATTTCTTTTAATAATCATGTTGGTGACCTCATACTCAGCATCTTTATTTATAGACTGGTGGGAAAAGTGTCATTTGTCTTTTTATAGATAATTTTCTATATTGATTACAAGCAACAGGGCACATACAACACTCTTTGTGGAGTGCCTGATTTCACTTCTGTTTTACTGACTGCCATTCTTTTAATATGATGTGTGGCAATTTTGAAAGGAAGTTGCGGATCCTTCAGCACTGGCTGGGATCCTCTGGTGTACTTTCCAGAGCCTCAGAAGGCAGTGTACTAAGGAGTCCTTCCTGGTGAGAGTAGTCGGAGGAAGCTGTTGCTTTTCCATTTGGGAGGTGGGGACTGCCATCCCCAATAGTAGGGGGGTGGGAAGACAATTGTTCCCGCAGGATGCATTGGGGTATCAATGGATGA
This sequence comes from Locusta migratoria, assembly GCA_026315105.1. Taxonomy (NCBI): domain Eukaryota; kingdom Metazoa; phylum Arthropoda; class Insecta; order Orthoptera; family Acrididae; genus Locusta; species Locusta migratoria. The sequence continues at coordinate 250,989,924 of CM048744.1, read as the reverse complement.
AGAAGAGCCCCAACTCATCAAGTGTGCAGTGTAGGATTCACGGCCCATTGCACCCACATGTGAAGGTTGCATTTTTTGACGCAGTCGTTCCAGAGAGATTGGTGACAAGGTGACTGCAACAGATGTCATACAAATGGGGTGAAGATGCTTGCACTGTTCCCATGTCTTCGAATGTGTTAACCTATCAAGGGTCTTAATCTACATTATTTTTCTTTGCTCATTGGACTGTCCCATCTTGCGTAAGGAAAGTGGATGATACTGACCGCAATTCACACATAATGGAGGTGGGGTACATGGAGCATCCAGATGTGCTGGCTGCCCACATTCTGCATGTGTGTGTGTGTGTGGGGAGGGGGGGTGCTGGAAGTGCATCGGGAGGACATATGCCTGAACTTCCAGCACTTAAAACACCACATAGTGTGAGGGACATATGGCTTGACATCACACCAGAATATCATTACCATGCCCTTCTCAGGCAGTGTACCACATTCGAAGGCCAGGATGAAAGCACCGGTGGCAACCCTGCGATCCTTCTGACCCTATACAATCACCAACAAAATTGGACACCTTGTTGCTTTAAGTTGATGTGCAACTTGTAGTTGGACTGTGACAGAGCAGTGAGATGAGACCCTGGAGCATATTTAGTGTCTTGTGGGGCGTGATACTCATGGGAATATCACCCAGCGTGTCACAGACAAGTAATGCCATTGACTGCATTGGGCCGGCCGCGGTGGCCGAGGTGACTGAGGCGCTCCAGTCACGGTCAGCACGGCCACTACGGTCGGGGGTTCGAATCCCTCCTCGGGCATGGATATTTGTGCCGTCCTAGTTTGTAAGTAGTTCATAAGTAGTTTGTAAGTTTAGGGACTGATGACCCCGTAGTTAAGTCCCATAAGCTTGACAAACATTTGAACATTTGACTGCATTGAATATACCGTTTGTATCAAAACAGACCCTCTTATCACCTTAGATAATGACGCTACTTCACCAAACTTATCTTAGAGGTGTTCAACAAAAAAATATGGCTTAGTTGACGTTAACATGCACACAGACAAGGTATTGGGGTGAGTATAGCTCTGACTGATCAACACTTTCATTTTAATGTTTTCTGAATTCAGCACCAAAAAGACAAGACAATTCACTAATGAAACAAAATAACATGAACCACGCTCAACTCACAACCATATACAGACGGCAGTGAAACCCAACTTCCAAGATGGATAAATTAATGGCTCAGAAATGGCTACACTCCATAACAAAAGAGTAAAATGTCATACTAGAAGCATGTTGTTCATCAACCACCAGGCGACTTTAAAGACTGATACACAAAATATGGTAAAAATCAGTTTTAATGTGTTGTTGTTTAAGAACACTGGGAACGAAAGGGTTAATGGCCCGAAATTCGTCCCATGGCTTAGCAATGGAACAGAATGACTTAGGGTTGTATGTCATAGCATTGAACTTCCTATGCTTAGACAATGGTTTGGCATCCATCAACACTATTATTTGCTTGTTTCATCTTGTTCCCACGAGCAGCTATGGAAGTAAATGTCCACCCAGAGCCCCACTTGCCTGTGTAAGCCTGATACAACTGAGGTGCGACAGGTACCTCAGAGCTTGATTGCTAATGACTGGTGAACCTAAACAGGCATGCATAGCCTCGGTATGCAGCTCACCTTAATAACCTGATGACAGCTTACACTTTCTGCAACTACCCTCCTGATCTGGTACAGAAGCAAAAAGCCAGGGCCACTTCCTCTTCCCCCCCAAACCCAGAACCTCCCACAGAGGAATCCTAAAAGTGTCCCTCTTGTCACCGGATACTTTCTGGGACTGGAGCAGACTATAAATGTGGCTCTCCAGCAAGGATACAACATCCTTAAATCCTGCCCCGAAATGAGATCCATCCTTCATGACATCCTTCCCACTCCACCAAGAGTGTCTTTTCGCCACCCACCTAACCTTCGTAACCTCCTAATTCATCCCTATGAATTCCCCAAACCCCGTCAGGTGGCTCGTGGTTCTTTCGTGTGTAAGTGTATGACGAGAACAGGACCCTGAGTTAATGCAGTCTTTCTTCCTTCTTTACTTCCCGGACTGCATTTCATTTCCCCTCCCCTCCTTTCGTTTCCTATCCTCACTCCTTCCCCTCCCTCACCGGGGGACTGATAACCTCAGTAGTTTTTAGTCCCCCAACCCAACCCAACCCCAATTCCCCAAACCACCTTCCCTACCCTCCGGCTCCTATCCATGCCACCGCTCCCAATGTAAAACCTGCCCTGTGCATCCTCCCACCACCACTTATTGCAGTCCTGTAACCTGTAAGGTGTACACAATTAAGGGCAGAGCCACTTGTGACAGCACCCATGTGATTTACCACTGACATGCCTGCACTTTGGAGCCTCGTCTGTGGGAATGACCAGCAACAAACTGTCCATTTGCATGAACAGCCACAGGCAGACAGTGTTTGTTGGTAATGAGGATGCACGGCCAGCACAACTTGGCACAGTGTTACACCGTCCAGGTTATATGGATACTTCCCACTGACAGCAACCTTTCAAAACTCCAGAGATGGGACCTTCCCCTTCAACATATTCTCTCTTCCCATTGCAAACTAGGTCCCAACCTGGTCTCAAATTCCTACCCACCATTCTACAACATCTTTGCCTCCAATCTCTGGACAGAGCCTCTGTCTCGACTGGCATCTCTGTAGCACACTACGTTCCACCGTCCCGCCACATGGTGATCACTGAGTCTTGCACAGAGCTTAAGATAAGGAGGACTGTTGGTGTGACACAGTCCGCAGTGCGCGTGCGGGTGCATGCGTGCGCGTTTGCGCGCGTGTGTGCGTGCGCGTGTGTATGTACACTCTTTTTTTCTGATAAAGGCTACAGCCAAAAATTAAGTTATGAGAGTGTGATTGTTTTTTTTACATGCCTGTCTGCAGCTCACCGGTCCTCTTTATGGTAAGTTGCTACTTTTCCTCATTATTCCTGATTCTCAGAGTATTCGCACAAGTTATCTGTAGCACGGATTGATTAGAGTTCTCATTTCATCAATATACTGTCTGTGACTCATGAATAGCTGACAACACGAGTGGATTTCTGCGACAGGCCAAACAATCTCGGGCCGTTTCTGCAGGTAACTCTAATGGATTGGGCCTGCTGATCTGAAGCCTGCCAGTCCCCACTAAATTGCAGGCCCTGCCTGTTGGATCTAGACTAGCTGATCTGCCCGATCGCCAGGTCTGTTTGTGTGTGGCGGATTTTCGTGGTTTATCCATAGGCCCAGGTCTGTGATGCTCCTTGGCAAGCCAGAGGCCATGGAACTAGCAATGAAGCTTCCACATAATGATCATCCATTCAAAAATGTGTGTCAATCTTAAGTTTTTGAATACTATGACCAATTAACAACATTGGCCATAGCAGTGCAAGACACTGGGATGTTAGCTTTGCAACTTTCATAATTTTCGTTTGACCCAAAATCAGGAAATTTGGTGTCCAGATCAAGGGAGAATCTGGACGTGTCAACAGTCTACTGAAAATCACGACATCCCACATAAATCGGAACACCTGACAATACTAGTCCTCAGTAATGTGGCAACTCTCACAGTGTTCTAGTACTGCATTTGCACTTTTACTTGGCTGCTGAGTGGAGGATCCTGGGAGAGGAAGCTTACTTTTGCTCTTAGCGCATTGGCTGATGCGACAAGCCCCACCTTCTTCTCCCTATGCAGGCAGCTTACAGATCAATAAAGATAGATTATCATTTCAAAATTGCTCGGGGTTTTAGGCAATACAGTGGGTGCAACAGAACAATGCAGTGTCTGACAAATGGAAAACATGAATAAATGGCCTATCATCATCCATGAGGTTTCATTTAACCATAACAGGTATAACAGAAGTTTTGACAATCTTAAAATCTGTTATTGAATTAAATCTGTGAGCAGTTTTCTGTTAATATTAAATTATTGATGTTAATTCAGAATTAGAGTTAACTCATTGATAAAAACAAATTATCGATATAAAAATGGCTCTCATTTACACAACTTAGCTGTTTACCTCCCCTTCATATCATAAATTCAGTAAAGGAGACAACTTTCTGTTCATTCAAAACTAGAGGGTTAATAATGCATCTAGACATACAGAAGTCCTTACATTTTGTTGTTGTCAATTTATGTCTTTACACACCCTTGAGATCTCAAAATTTGTCAGGGGAAAAATGCTAAAAAGTTTCTGTAAATTTGAGAAAAGTCAGGGAATTTCACTTTGAGAAACTTGTGGCAACCCTGATGAAGCCTATAAAAGAATGTTGAAAATTTATGGAAGAACCAGATTAACATCAACTTTAAACTATGCTAAATTTTGGCAATTTAGTCAAGAGTTACAGGCAAGTAAACATCCTACAATCAGGTTTTTACTGATTCACTACTACGAAGTGTTAACCTATTTCTCTAAACATGCAACACAGTTTGGGGAAGTATAGATTTATCCATCTGATTCTTTAAGCTTTTCAAAAGATGGAAACATGAATCAAAACATCAGTTTTCAGGAAATGGGTCTCCTGACAGAACAATCAATCTTACTGCTGACACTCAAACTGAAAATTATTTGCATGTGGCATACCTGTACCCAGGGTTGGGAAAGTAACTTTTGTAAAGTAATTTAAGTTAAAGTTATGGTTACTGTACACCAAAAGTAACTATTGTTTAACATTATAATTAGTTTCCTTTTACAATTAGTACTGTAACTCATGTGTAAATAAAGAATGCACCCTACACATGTAGAGAGGATGACTGTTTGTGTTGTGCTAATGGCACAGGATCACATAAAATTTTACTTGGTGTAATTCATTGGAAGGAAGGCAGTTTATTGTATAACATTCTGTCAACAGTGAGATCGTTAGAGATGAAGCTCAGATTGTTTTCATAAGGATGGGAAAGGAAATCTGCTGTCTTTATCAAAGGGACCACTCCTGCATTTGCCTGGAGTGATTTAACGAAATTACGAAAAACCTATAGTCGGCATCATGTAAAAAGGCACTTCTGCGCATAGAGGCGGAGTGACTGGGGAAGCTTGGAGGCGAGGAGTTACAGCCAAGCGCCAACAGTTGAGCCTGCGGAAGAAACGTTGTGTAACTCGCAGCCAGTCACACGCCTAGAGAATAAAGATTATTGGCTGCCAGTGCGGTAATGGAGGGGGAGATGCGAACAATGGCTGGAAACTGGGCCGCCTTGGTATGTGATGCAGGCTAAGTCTCTATAGCTGAAGTGGGATCTGAACCAGAGTTCTCCTGAAGGCAAATCCAGTGTTAACCACTGTGTCACTTCTTGGGTTAGAGTAATAGGTAAACCTAAGAAACGGTTGTCTAGAGGAAAAGAAATTAACAATTTATGCCATCAATATTTTTACCTGAACAGGGCATGGATGGATCACATAGTATTTCAAACTTCCATAACTGCTTTGTGCTATAGGTGCGAGGATGTAATGCAATGGCTGGACAATTGACCATCACATATACGTGAAAATTTTATGAAAACTGATGACAATATGATTGTTGTAAAAGTATTTACTCTTAGTTCAACCAATGAATCAGGGTGTCACTGCCACCAAGAAGAAAGTGTATAGATGTGCTGTGCTATAAAAATTTGTATGGTCTTCCAACCACTACACAATTTGCAATTAAAGAAATTATTTTTTTCCCCCCATCATCAAAAATTCAAACAATTCGTCACAATAAAGCCAAGATACATGTATGTCTGCTTCCTGCTCTGTGTATGAAAGATGTTGAAAAGATGGTAACATTGAAGATTATTCAAAAGAGATAGTGGCTGGCCAGTACTTACCTGAGCTCAGTACTGTGTGTGAAAATAGCCGTTTACAAGCTTATGGAAATAACTTCCTTCCTCAGGTAGGGGAGAGGATGGAGGAGAAACTGGATAGAAGGGAAGGAGGGTTACTTACAACCTAGGCCATGTGATAGGGATGGAGTGAATGGTAATGTGCGGAACACTAGAACTCACTGCCCCTCCCCCCCCTTTCTCATATCTACACCCTATTTAACCACCATGTAACAAAATCTTATACCATGGCCTTTCACCCGCCACCTTCACTCCATCCTCACCTCATTGCCTTACTTGTGAGTAACCCTTCACTTCTATCCCACTTGTGAATGTCTACTTTTGTTCTTTTTGTGCGACTACTGACACTACAGAGTTGTGGTAAGTACTGGCCAGCCACTCTTGAATAATTTTTTTGTATGTCTTTGCAGCAATTCCATCATATTATACACATTTCAGCATATATAAATGTCAAATGAAAATGTTATAATGAATCAGCAGCAATTAAATATAGCAACAACACTAAAAATTATAATTCAGGTATAAGACAACTGCTATGTATGAGTACGTTTGGGAATATTAAAGAAAAGTGATGCTACTTCCAGATGCACAGAAAAATGTTGCATGCTATAAAAAATGACTTCTGTTCAGCTGTTACTAATAAAAGTAATGGCGGGCTAGCAGCCTTTTCAGTAGTTACAGGAGCAACAGTCTGGATGATTGACAAATTTGGCCTTATAACATCAGCTAACATGACTTTGCCATGCATCTACTGTGAACTTGCTGAAAGCAAGGGGAAACTACAGTCATTAATTTCTCTAACGACAAGCAGCTCTACTGTAGGAGTATATGATGATGGTGGCAGTCTCTCGGGTAAAATAGTCTCCCCCCCATCGGATCTCCAGGTGGGGACGGCTCAGGAGGATGTCTCACACACACACACACACACACACACACACACACACACACACACACACACACAAAGCATTCTACGGAATGGAGCATCAAATGTTCTATCCCTTTATAGGATAGGTATGTTAGAAAATTTTAAAAGACAAATGGATAGGTTAAAATTAGTGAAGTTTGATGGCAGGATGAACAGGATTTCTTATCAGGTGAGTACAGGATTATAAATACAAAATGAATTGGTGGTAATGCTGGAGTAGGTCTAATAATGAATAATAGTAATGTGGGCAAGTTACTATAAACAGCATAATGAATGCATTATTGTAGCAAAGATAGACACAAAGCCGACACTGTCCACTGTAGTACAAGTTTATATGCCAACTACGTCTGCCAATGAGGAGGAGGTTGAAGAACTGTATGAGGGTATAAAAGAAATTATTCAGACAGTTGAGAGAGGTAGAGATAGATAGAGAAAGAGAGAGAGAGGAAAACTTAATTGTGATGGGGGAATGGAACTCCATAGAAGGAGTGAATATGGGACTGGTGAAAAGGAATGAAAGAGATCATTTGCTAGAATTCTGTGCAGAACACAATTCAATTATCACAAATACTTGGTTTAATCTTCATGAAAGGTTATATTTGTTGAAGAGACCAGGAAACACTGGGATTTACCAGACTGACTTTATAATGGTAAGGCAAAGGTTTAGAAATCAGGTTTTAAACTGTAGGGCATATCCAGGGGCAGATACAGACTCTGAGCATAACTGATTGGTTATGAACTGTAGATTAAAACTTAAGATGCTGCAAAAAGGTAAAAAATTAAGGAGATTTTACCTCCAGGATCCTTACATGTTACTTTTGTTGAAACTTCGCTGTACACCAATATCCCACATGCCCTTGATCTTGCCACTCATGATCACTACCTTTCTGAACATCCTTTAAGCCCATTGCCTCATTCCTTATAACCTTTACTAATTACATTCTAACAAACTTTTCCTTTGAAGGAAAAGTATACAATCAAATCTACAGCACAGCCATGGGCACCCATATGGCACCCTCCTATGCCAACCTATTTATGTGCTGTCTGCCCTCCCCCCCCCCCCCCCCCAAACTCCTGGTCTGGTTCAGGTCCATTGATGACACTTTCATGATTTGAACTAAGGGCCAGGGCACCTTATCCTCATTCCTTCACAACCTCAACTTGAGATGTAATAGGCAAGCTACAGAGCTAAATGTTTACTACTTCATCACCCAAATAACAAATTAAACAAATTATTTTATTAGAACCTCAACTATTAAATGCCAGTTTGTGATCTCAGAGTGTGTGTAATATAAGAGACTTGGTTTCTAGATAAAGTAATGGTTAAGAGAAGATACATACATTGCTAGGAAGACAACATTTCATCATAAAATAGGAAAATAAACAAGAGCACATGGCCATGAAACAAACCTGCTAATATGCACTTTAGGAAAACAAAGTGAAATAGTGTGCTTCGAGATATATTCTATTGTATATTTGAGTAGGACCTGACCATGAAAACACAAATATAATAAATTGTTTCGAATATAAACTTGCCAGCAAGGGCAGCATTGTAGATTAACTGAGCTTATATGAAATATTCAGCAAAACCACTAATACTTTTATTTCATTATTCTGTACATGGTAGGAACATTTGGCCTTCACTATTTTTCAAGATATTAGTATAAACAAACAACGTATTATTGTATTTTATAGTTAAGCCTATTTCAGATCTGCAACTCAATATATGAAAGCATGATTATTATGAATCGATGCAAATTGATAATTACCTTAATTTTGAATGTAAAGCTGCCATTATCTTGCCTTAATATGGCCAAACTAATTGTTTTTCCATATCTTTAATAGTTGTAATAATGTATGCTATTGTAGCCCAGACTATAAAAGGAGGCCACACAAAGATCGAAAAAGGCGGTCTTGTAACAGCTTTCCAAGCTGCCACTATTCCGGTTTGGGCACCGATGTACATATTATTGTAATGCATTGTAGGGTAAAAGTGATGAAATTAAACAGCTTTTCAGATACCTGGTGTTTGCTCTGAGTTCTTGCCTTAATTTTGATGCACACATAAAATAGAGAACATTTCTCTAGCATGTATTCTGAATGAATTCTAGGGATTCCTGTAAGCAGGTTATGTAGATGCTGTGTTTTAAGAAGATTCTACATCCACGAGATATCAAGGTAACTGTCCTGAACTTTGATGCTGTGGAGATTTATTAAGACGTGAAGACCACAATCACTGAGTCGGTGAACAGAACACTGTAAGGTGGTAATGTTATAAACTTCTTCCCCATCAGTTTCTTTTGGTACTTCTCAACTTTCCCGGATGTTAACCTCCACCTCACTGATTGCTCCATCCACATCTCTGTCCACATTAAAACTACTAATTCCCAACAGTACCTGCACTTCGACAGCTGCCACCCATTTCCCATAATAAAAAAAAAAAAAAAAATAAAAAAAACCCTTCCACACAGCCTTGCCACCCACGGATGGTGAATTTGCAGTGATGAGAAGACCCTTACCCAATATGCTGAAGGCCTTACAAAGGCCTTCAGATACTACCCTCCTGACTTAGTCTGCAAACACATTTTCTGTGCCCTATCCCCACACACCACCAATCCTCCCCCCAACCCCAATAACCAGTCACATGGGTGTGTCTTCCTTGTCACCGAATACCACCCTGGGTTGGAACGATTATATCACATCCTTGTCAAGGCTTTGATTATCTGTCATCATTCCCTGAAATGAGAGACATCCTACCTAATATCCTTACAACCCCTCCTAAAGTAGTGTTCCATCACCCACCCAACCTCCACAACATCCGAGTCCATCCCTATGCCACTCCCAACCCAATCCCTTACCATGGGGATCATATCCTTATGGACGACCCCGATGGAAAACCTGCCCAATCCACCAACCCAGACCTTCCTATTCCAGTCCTGTCACAGGCTTATCCTACCCCATCAAACGTGGGGCCACCTGTGAAACCAGTCATGTGATTTACCAACTCTGCTGCAATAATTGCACAGCATTTTATTTTGGAATGATGACGAACCATCTGTCCATCACCAAACTGTGGCAAAAAAGCAAGATGGACCACCCTGTGTCAGAGCACGTGGCTGAACACAGCACTCTGGCTTTCAATGGCTGCTTCACTACCCAAGCTATCTGTATCCTCCCCTCCACCACAAGATCTTCTGAATTGTGCAGATGGGAGTTGTCCCTTTAACACATTCTATGGCCCCACAACCATCCTGGCCTGAACCTAAGATAACTTCCCATCCCTACAGCCTATGCCTAACATCTTCCCCCAACCCCTTCCAGCTTCCCGACTCACTATTCTGTATTTCTCCAATTCATGTCTTCCTTGCAACTGTGTGTCACCCCTTACGATAGTTCCATATCACTTCTGTATTTTTTCCTATTTTTCTTTTTTCCTTATTATTTTTATTGTTTAAAATCCCCCCCCCCATTCCTCTGCACTTCCCTTTTGTCCTTTCGAGCCCCCTTCCCTTCACTGTATTCAATGCCACAATTCAAATTCCTGCCTATCAGAGCCTTTACAAGTCGTCGTGCAATACTCGCAGTCTAGATGCTGGAGTGGCCTGACTTGGTGACTGAGTGTGTGTGTATAGTTGTCCAAGTGACTGTACGGATGTATGTGTTTCTTTTTCTGATGAAGGTCATGGCTGTAAATTTAAGTTGTGTGAATGTGATTGTCTACAACTCAGTGATCCTAGGCACTTTTCTTTTTAGATGTAAAAATTGGAATTACAAAAGTGGCTAAAAGCACATCATTAAACAAGAGCAGAGTTTTGGAGACTGAGCTTGGCTCAGCATATCAGTATGTGTAGTGATAGCCAACCCAAACAGTCAAGATATGAAACTGTTGCTCCCTTGGTATAAATTACCAAAGCTCTACTTTCCAAATCTCTGTAAACTGTCATGAAACATTGCCACTATTCAGGAGACAGTGCCTTGGCAAAAAGCAGTTTCATAGTGCAAGACTTGACATTTCAGAAACAAGTGCTGAAATTGTGAACAATATTCTATTTATAATAAATTACTTGGAAATTTCCAGGCTGAATCTGATGCAGAAAGATTATAAGAAACATGAGCAGTTCTATTCCTGCTTCCTGTTTCTTGTGTCTTACCTCTCAACAGTGATGAATACAGGATTTTTCATCAGGAAGGGAGTAAGGGGGCTGAAGTCCTGGGCAATTTTTTTTTTTTATGAATTATACTCATGTTTGTTTGAATTCATCTTCCAACAGGGCATTAAAACTACTTCATATAATGATAATGTTATAACCAGATACTGTTTCCCAGGGTTGAGTCATAGTGCTAAGGGCACCAATGGAAATTCTGTGATGTAATTTTATACGAAGTAATTCTTTCACCAATATAAAACAGTCTGGGTATGACAAGATTCTGGTGTCAGATCAGAGACAGTCAGCCCCAGTTTCCACAACTTTCCAGGCAATGTTACTCTGAGCTGCCAGTTTCCAGCTGCCGTGACTCCCCTCGAACTCTTCCGGTAAGTGGAATTTGCCACAATGACAAACCCACTGTCTCACCTGCTGTCAAGCACAGAGGGCAAGCAAACAATGGTCCACAATCCCTCCACACGCATGGCTCTACAAACTGCAGTCATAGTGACATTACCTTTTCTCCACTTCAGCTCTCACCTAAGCATAGCCCAGCTCCTATATACCAAACATTTTACTGCATCCAAATGGACACTGTCCTTCCCAATTTGCCTGCATGTCAGTACAAGGTTTTGGGCCAGACACCCTGGCTTGAAGCCCAAAGCTGAAAGTATCTGAATACTGTTTTGTGATTGTTTGTTATGCCAAACTTCCTTATTCTACATTTTCCCCAGCTGCAGTTGAGTTGGTAATTTGTAGTTTTGAGTTTATATATGGCGCTGATTTTCCAAATCAAGGTGCAAAGAAATTCCACACTTTCCTTAGCACAGTATCTAACCTGTCTATAAGACAAAACACACAATGTCCTCTGTAAACTTATACATTGCTTATCTGTATATATAAAAATGAATGTTTGTATGTCCTATGTGTTCATAAACCATCCATTCCATTGCAGTGAAACTTTTGTGAACTGCTCATTGAAAATCCTAGTTTAACACTATAAGTAGCTAAAAACATTTATTAGTGTGCTCTTAAAGCTTACCATTAAGGGTTCTTTTCTTTTTTCGTGCATTGTCTCTTGTTTTGTGTATATTCATAAAAAATTCATTAGTGTGCAGATTAGCATTATACCACATTTTTAAGTATATTTACTAACAGCTTCCACGTATTTTAATGTCCTAAACAAATCTAGTAATCCTTTGTATCTGTAGTTAATATATATTGTTGATATAACGTAAGTAACAATCATGAATGCAATGTGTTTGAGCTGCAGTAGGTTTGTTCGTTTCGTGTTTCAATGCAGCAGTTGTGACAGAGAGAGAGAGAGAGAGAGAGAGAGAGAGAGAGAGAGAGAGAGAGAGAGAAAATGTTTGTATAGTCTATGGGACTTAAGTACAGGGTCATCAATCCCTAAACTTACAAACTACTTATGAACTACTTACGAACTAGGACGGCACAAATATCCATGCCCGAGGGGGGGGATTCGAACCCCCGACCGTAGTGGCCGTGCAGACCGTGACTGAAGCGCCCTCAGTCCCCGCGGCCGGTGAGAGAGAGAAATATGGCTACTACTTCCTCCTCTAAATTGTACTAAAATCATGAGTATTGATAGTAATCTCCACTCAAGAAGTATACATTGATGTTCTTGAGTGCAGTCCCAGCTATTCCATTCCTAAATTAACTTTCTTGATAACTTTGTCAATAAACTCGTAGCAATAATATGGTTTTATTAAACTACTTTTTGAAATAATCCACCACCTTTTAGCTTTAAAAGTAAGAAGAACATTGTATTGTATTTAAAATACAATAGAAGTAGTCAGTCTGACCTTTCACATTCGGTCCACAATCAAGAAGTGATTAATGCATAATGTTCTAACTTAAAACGAAGGAACACTATTTTTCATGGAATACTCTATTTAACAAGCTTCTCTGATCTAAAGTGTTTCCATGGCAGCGTGTACTCTTAGACTTGGCCAGACATTTACTGAAGTAAAGTGTTCCTGCGGAAAGAAAATTCTTTCACAGTATATCTTCCAGCCTTTTAAATAATTACCCCCCCCCATACTGAATATCTTGTGCCTTATCTGTAATAACTGGTGTAAAATATGCTACATCGCAATATATTTTTTTTGTTTGGTGAACGGTTTTAGTATCGGTATCAACTGACATATTGAAGCAAGTACTTTTTCTAATGTTACCACTTACTTTTTATAACTGCATTCAGTAGCTCTTGAGAAGATAATTACAGTGATTAAGTGTTCCTTAATGTTGACAATGAAAGCATTTCAGAAAAAAAAATAATAAATTAAAGAAATGTTGTAGAATTTGAGGGCACAGTGGCCAGAATGGGCATTAATAGGGGGAAACACTGACAAGTGGAGCTCTCGTGTTATATAGCTTCAGAATGTTAGCACATACAGCTGTCAACTTGTCTGCACCAGGTCACTCATTTCTGCTTAAACATCTGTTGCGTGCAGACATGTACATGAATGAGAAGTTGGAGATACCACTTTTATATGGTGAATATAAAAGAAATAACTTGCAAACAACACAGTGGTATAGGACTATTTATCCGGATTGCCAATGTCTGACGCACCAGACAATTATACAAATAATGAAGATGCTAGTGCGGTTAGACTGCTTGGACTTCAAAACAAGAACAAGTAACAAGACATCAACCAACAGAGAATAAAATAAAGAAGCTGTCCTGGCTAAGAAACTAATGTGCACACACAGTGATATAAGTCATATTGCCAAGGAATGTGGAATCAGCCAGATGTGTGTCATTTGCATCTTACATCAACACAAATTCCACCCCTATCATCTGTAATTACATCTGCACATGGTGACCAGGATTTCAAATGTCATACAGAATTTTGTCTGTTTACCTTTCAGCAGCTGAGTGATGACACTGTTTTTCCAACATGTGCACTATACTAATGAAGTAACATTTACTAACCACAGTCATGTAAAATTGCATAACATTCACTACTTGGCAACTGAAAATCCCCAGTAGGCTATGGAGCATGAAAGTACGGTGCAATATCACAGGAAATTGCATTGTGGGACCTTACTTCATTCCAAGCGTGCTGAATGGACATTTGGATGCACACTTCCTTAAGAACATTCTGCCAGTTCTTCTAGAGGAAGTACCATTGGATATTCTAAAAGTGTATGTGGCTGCAACACGACAGACGTCCAGCTCACTCATCCCATGTTGCAACACAAATACTGAAGGAAAAAATTTGATGGATGTTGGATAGGACGAAATTCTGTTGTGAAATGGCCTGTAAAGTCCTCTGGTCTGACCCCCCTGTGATTTCTTCCTTTGGGGCGGGGGGGGGGGGGGGGGCACTCAAACATTTAGTCTATGACAAAGTCGCAACTACGCCAGATAAAGTAAGTTGTCAAATCGTTAGTGCATGCTATAACTTATCACCCACTGTAATTACATTTGCTCATCATTCTTTCAAATGGTAATTGCAAATGTGCCTTTCAGAAAATTGTGTTTCTGTAAGATAAACCTAATGTTATTTGATTAATTATGGAAATTCTCCTCAGAGATGATAAATTATTTTTCAAAAGAGAAAGATTAGCTGGCCAGTACTTACCTTTGTGCTGTACTACCAATAGTGACACAAATGAAGAAAAAGAGAAAGAGGGACGAAAAAGGACAAGCTTTCAGAACACAGGTCCTTCTTCAGGTGGGAAAGCGTGGAAGAAGAAAAAAGGATGGGAATGGAAGGGAAAGGTAATTCACAACCTAGATGATCCGAAAGCTTGTCGTTTTTCATCCCTTTATCTTCATTTGTGTCACTATCGGTAAGTACTGGCCAGCCAATCTCTCTCTTTTGGATATGTGTGTACAAAATTATATTGCAATGTCAAATAATTTGACAGCATATATTGTACCCAGCTGGTAACACCGTCATTACGCACTTATGTTCAGCATGAAATGATGTTTCATTAAGAAGACTATATATTTTTTAGTGTACAGGTGGTCACCAAATTGTTTTTATTAAATGTTTGGCTCAATCACTGCATCCCATATGATATAATTTAGAACAGAGTAGGCTGAGACAGGTGTCTGACAATATGTATTGTATCTCTTAGAAGTACACAGGTATGTATAGGAAATCATAGCTCAATTATTCCTTCTATAATTTAGATATTTCAGACAGCAGTTGCTATTTTCAGTGTGCAAGACCTCATTATTTTTAAAGAATGAACATGTGATTTATCTATTTCAGCTCATGTACATCCAGGAAGATAAAAAAAATAATAAAAAAAATAAATAAATAAATAATTAAATAAAAATATATAAAAAAAATTGAAGTAGTTTTCCTAAGCCCTTTGTGATATGTCAGGCTAGAATCTATGTCATATGTCCACATACAACATCCATAGGTGAACCTGCATCCACTGTAGGTCTTAATTTGGGGAAAGAAAATGTTACTATAATGTGCAGGACTACTTTAAAGTATACAATTAAATAGCAAGGTACAGAATGCCTGTTTGGTAGTGTTTACACTGCTAATGCCAATTCCAGACACTGTGCACTCAAATTCTATGACATTTCTCAATTTTGTTTCCAACATTAACAAGTTCGCTGCAGTCACCAAGGCGGGCTGGTAACGCTCAAGGTGGATGCCTGTAAGCGCACTTTCGCAGGGATACGATTTCAGCTCTCAGCGCAACATGTAATATTGAAAGCGAATATAATGTTTGCACAAGAGGTGGTGCTAGATATAGAAATACAAGTACACTTTAGCTGCATGCCAGTTATGTAATAAATGCTACAAGCTGTCTGTTGCTTATGAGTGTCATATGCATTTATCTCAAACAATTCTAACAACGCCTCCAATTTATTGATTTTATTGCAAACTGGAAAGAAAATGAAATTCAAACAAGTAATAAATCCATTTCATTGAGAAAGAATTAGTCTGAAAACTTCAAAGGGCTTATCAAACGGAGAAAAAGAAACAGGTCTTGTCTACAATGTGGTGCTATGGAAACCCAATCCCATATAAGTTTGCAAGGTGTATAGGCAATGTTTTTATAGCAAACCACTAAAGACGAAAACACACACCTGCAGATAGGAAAACGTTATGTGATATTTTTTTGTGGCTTGTACAAACATGAATATTCAGCCAAACAAACTAAACTGAGCTCAGCTAGCGAATGCGCTACTTATAAGTGTTACCCGCACTGGCATGTTGATTGCGGAAATGCTTATAAGGGTCAGTCACAGTGAAGGCGTTAACAAATGCTATAACACAATAATTGTCTTCTCAAGAGCTACTGAATGCAGTTATAAAAACTAAGTGGTTGCTTCAATGTCTCAATTGATACCAGTGCTAAAACCATTCAGTAAACAAAAATCAAAAATATATCTGCCCCACAATGCTCTAGCGTGTGCCGAAACCTCTGTTTCAATATGTCTAACCATTCGGAATATAAGGAGTGTTACTTCTTACGTGACTCACCCTGTATACATAAGAGACAAAGAAAGTCATGACATTGGGCCCAGATGAGATACGAACCAGGGACATCCTGTGTGAATTTTCAACATATCCCACTTATTTATTTTAGTGACCACTGGCAGCTAATGTTGTGAATTTGTTTGTCTCTCTTATAGGCATATATTTAATAGAATGTCACTATAGCATAACCCCCCCCCTCTCTCTCTCTCTCTCTCTCTCTCTCTCTCTCTCTCTCTCTCTCTCTTTCTTGGGAGTGGATGAAATTCTTACCAGTGATACTTCTTCCTTCTTTAGCCATTCTGTATCTTGATTGATAATAGCTGCAGGATCAAAAATGGCAATTTCACTTAGCCTATTGTCTACCAGTTTTAGTCCACAGCTTCTAAATAGGTGTGTCAAGTACTTGGGATGTGAGCAAGATGACTGTGTGCCAAGAGCTTTTGGACTTCATAGTTCATCCTATGACGCCCTGAACCCCCACAGAAATATCACCTCAGAGAAAATTTACAGTATATAATGCTGTTAAACTTTGAATAATCTACTCTCCCGCTTCCTTGATGGATAAGTATTTCATAACTTATATTGAAGGGCCTGCTTTGGCCTTGGTGCAAAATCAAGTTCTGCACTCCCGGCAACCACATTTCATCCACTGAGTTCCGTCACGAGGGGTGGAGTAGGGAGAAGGGACAGAGAGTGTCTCCTATCCTTACCTCTAGAGCAATGTTCCATTGTGTCTGCACCAAAGCCTCCACTTCCCCTCCTGCTGCCACACATCGCTAGCGCCCAGTTCCATTTCCTCCCCAGCCCAGTTCTTCAGTAAACACACACACACACACACACACACACACACACACACACACACACACACACACACACACGAGAATTAGCATTATATTAATAGGACAGTTTGCAACTCACCGGAAGAGAGACGTGATGACGAGCCATGACAGGAACACAAAAAAGACACAAACATACAAAACTTTCAGCTATCAGCCATGGCCTCCTTCACAATTAGGAACATTCACACAGTCACACAACTGTCAGCTCTGGCTGCCACACTTGAAATCATGCTCTGGGGTGTGGAGATAGGAGAGGGGAGGGGGGATAAGAAGGTTGCGTCACAGTGGTGGGGATCGATACAGCACAGCCTTCCAGAGTATGTACGTATTAGTTGGGAGGAACGAGATGCACCTAGGGATGAAGTGGGGAGGTGGGTGAGTGGAGAAAAAATAAAATAAAATGAATAAAATGCACATGCTCCACCCCCCCCCCCCCCCGCAGACACACACACACACACACACACACACACACACACACACACACACACACACACACACAACACTCAAAACAAGAGAAGCTTAGGATAGAGAGGTGGCAACTGTAGGGTACAGAAAAAAGAAACGTTATCGTAAGTTTAGGACTGAATAATTTCGGGATCAGAGATTGTACTGTAGGGATAACTCCCATCTGTGGAGTTCAGAAAAGCTGGTGGGGGGGGGGGGGTCCAGATGGCCTGGGCTGTGAAGCAGCCATTCAAATCAAGCACATGCTCTGCTGCATATTGTGCCACAGGGTGGTCCACCTTGTTTTGGGCCACAGTTTGGAGGTGGCCATTCATTCTTATGGACAGCTGGTTTGTTGTCATGCCAATATAGAAAGTGGTGCAGTGATTACAGCACAGCTGGTAAATTACATGGCTGCTCTCGCAGATGGTATTGCATCTGATAGGTTAGGATAAGCCTGTGACAGGACTGGAATAGGAAGTGCTGGGGGGGGGGTCTTCCACAAGACACAAGAATATAATCCCTGTGGCAGTGGGCTTGGTTTTGGGGTGGCATAGGGATGGACTAGGATGTTATGGAGGTTGGAAGGGCTATGGAACACCACTTTAGGAGGGGTGGGATCTGGGGCAGGATTTCTCATTTCTGGGCACGAGGACAGAAAATCAAAACCTTGGCAAAGGACAGAGTTTAGTTGTTCAAGACCAGGGTATTACCGGGTGACAAGGGGAGTGCTCTTTTGTATATGGTTACTGGTTCTTGTCACAGTGGATGCCACTTCCCATATGCCCATGGACTTGCCACTCTCTAACAGTACCTCTCACAATGTCCCTCTGAATTCAAGCCCGATACCTCATTCCTCATAACCCTCACCAACTTTATCCTAACTAACAACTACTTTTCCTCTGATGGGAAAGTTTACCATCAAATCCGTGGCACAGCCATGGGCACACACATGGCATCCTCCTATGCCAACCTGTATATGGGTCATTGCGAGGACTCCTCCCTAGCATCCCAAACCTCTGGCATGGTTCAGGTTCTGGACTCATTCCTTCACAACCTCAATTCCTTCTCCCCCATCAGTTTCACTTGGTTCTTCTCAACCCAACAAATCACCTTCCTGGATGTTAACCTGCACTTCACTGACAGCTCCATCCACACCTCCGTCCACATTAAACCTACTAATTAACAACAGTACCTGCACTTTGATAGCTGCCATCCATTCCACATTCCCATACAGCCTGGCCACCTGTGGGCAGTGTATCTGCAGTGAGAAGACCCTTTCTGAATATGCTGAGGTGCTCACAAAGGCCTTCACAGACAGAAACTACCCCACTGACCTAGTCCGCAAACAGATCTCCCGTGCCATATCCCCACACATCCCGAATCCTCCCTCCACCACCAGTAACCACCCACAAAAGAGCGCTCTCCTTGTCACCCAGTACTACCCAGGTCTTTATTTTCTGTCCTCGTGCCCAGAAATGAGAGACATTCTTCCCAAGATCCTTCCCACCCCCCTCCTAAAGTGGTGTTCCATTGCCCTCCCAGCCTCCATAACATCTTAGTCCATCCCTATGCCACCCCAAAACCCAGCCCAATGCCACAGGGATTATATTCTTGTGGAAGACCCCCCAGCACTTCCTATTCCAGCCCTGTCACAGGCTTATCCTAACCTATCAGATGCCGGGCCATCTGTGAGAGCAGCCATGTAATTTACCAGCTGTGCTGTAATCACTGCACCACTTTCTATATTGGCATGACGACAAACCAGCTGTCCATTAGAATGAACGACCACCGCCAAACTGTGGCCCATAACAAGGTGGACCACCCTGTGGCACAACATGCAGCAGAGCATGTGCTTGATTTCAATGGCTGCTTCACAGCCCAGACCATCTGGATCCTCCCACCCACCACCAGCTTTTCTGAATTCCACAGATAGGAATTATCCCTACAGTACATTCTCTGGTTCCAAAATTATCCAGGCCTCAGCTTGCAATAACTTTCCTTTTTTCTGCACTCTACAGATCCCACCTCTCTATCCTAAGCCTCTCCTATTTGAGTGTTGTGTGTGTGTGTGTGTGTGTGTGTGTGTGTGTGTGTGTGTGTGTGTGTGTGTGTGTGGGTGGGTGGGTGGGTGGGTGGGTGGGTGGGGGGGGGGGGGGGGAGAGTGAGCATGTGCATTTTATTTTATTTTTTTCTCCACTCACCCACCTCCCAACTTCATCCCTAGGTGCATCTCGTTCCTCCCATATAATACATTCATACTCTGGAAGGCTGTGCTGTATCAATCCCCACCACTCTGATGCAATCTTCCTATCCCCCCCTGCTCTCTCCTATCTCCACACTACAGAGCGTGATTCGAAGTGTGGTTGTGTGCCTGTGCGATGCATGAATGTTCCTAATTCTGAAGAAGCTGAAAGTGTTGTATGTGCGTATCTCTTTTGTGTTCATATCATGGCTCGTTGTCATGTCTTTGCGGCGAGTTGTAAACTGTCCTATTACTATATTGCTAATTCCAACCTGGACTTTCCACAAATAACAGAATGTGAGACTAATACGTATACACTCTTCTGTAGAGCTATAAGTCTCGTCGCCATTGATCCCTGCTAGCAGTTTTCTTGAACTTCAATAGTAAGTAGAAGCTATTTAGCTATGACAGACAAGATTGTTCTGTTATTTGCTGCAATGAAGTTACCAACACTGTGGCCAGCTTTCACAGCTGGTCACATGGGACAGCACAGGGATTTGATATGCAGTTATGAGTTTAAAGACGCGAGTTGCGAGTTTTGTAGTTTCTCAACTGTGCACTTAGTGTAATAATACAGTGCAGAGGCTATGGAAGGTTAATTTCTCTTCCTTTCACTTGAAGAAAATCTTCGTATGAAGAGCCTAGGGAGACTGACATCAGATGTAAAGTAAAAAAAAAAAAAACTAATAACTAATAACAAAGATAAAGTAATTGTAAGAACTTTCGAAGCAGACATTTATGGGAAAGTAAATTGTATATGTAGTCATGAAATTACAAACAAGTTGTACTGCTTTCTGTGTTTTTTGTTCCCCAAAGAAAATTCTGGTTGTGAAACAACTTTGATGCTACAAGGTGTTGACAATCACTAACATTTAACACAAAAGATAAAGAAAAATGTATGTTCAATTTCACCTATGACTGCGAAGCTAGAGCACAACCTTTTAGGATAACACAGTATTTGTCAACAACTGGACAATGCTCACAGGCAGTCGGTTGAAAGGCACAATGATCAGATTTACAAAATCGTTACATGCTCTCTAAAATTGTGGATTGCACGAAATTTTGTGGTGCTGTAGAGCTAGCACTTCTTGGACATGAAAAGTGCAGCAATTCATTAAATCCATAAATTTTCTGAGGTCTTATAAAGTTCACTACAGAACTCTATATTGAAGTTAGTGACCACCTTTCAAAGGCACTTCAAAACATATGATTTACTTTCTTGTATGTTGGCAGAGCATAATGATTGAGTAAGAAAGAAAATCATGGAAGTTGTTTTTGTGTCAGTTATTGCAGATGAAACCACTATTATTTCAACAGCTTCACAGTTTTTCATGGCTATCAGGTATGTTTTCCTGAAGGTAAACCTGCAGAAAGATTTTGGGCTTTCCTTACTTCTCGTGCACAAGTGCAAAAGTGTTAACAGAATTGCTTTAAAAGACAATGTGCACACTTCAGATAAAGTAATTTCTCAAAGCTACAATGGTGCAGCTGTTTTGAGTGGTCATCATTCATATGTACCAACTCTTCTGAGAGAAGATTTTAAACTTGCCTATTTTGTTCACTGTTACACCCGTAAGTTTAATCTGCTTTGTTGTTGTTGTGGTGGTGGTGGGGGTGGTCTTCAGTCCGCAGACTGGTTTAATGCAGCTGCAGCTCTCCACACTATGCTGTACTGTGCAAGCCTCTTCATCTCTTTAAATTGATTTTTTTTTCTCAGAAATGGTAAATATTAGGAGGAAAAGTATCAGAACAGTTTTTGTACACAATTACACAATCTACAATTTTTGTCTGATCTATTTTCATCATGAAACTTCTTTCACCAAAAAATTAAATATTTTTGCTATCATTGGGTAACATTTTTTGTGCACATGGGACTGATGGGGGACTTCCCACAATTTAATTATATATAATGGTATACCAAACATTTATGCAAATATTCAGCTTTCTGGCAATTAATGCAAGGATGCATGTCTATCTTGACTGGGATATTATTTCTGTATAGTGCTTTTTTTTAATTTAATTTTGGTGTTTGGAATTTTCAGATATATCTTCCTTTGAACCCCCTAGAAAAACCTACACAAACTACCAATGGAAGTTGGTTCCCTTTAGACAGCAGGCACAATAAAAAACAAAATGTGACTGTTCCAACTGACTATACATGGAAAATATTTTTGGTAAATTTTTGTAAATAACTTGGATGTTTGTAGCTGGTTATGTTTGAACTGTAGTTTGCCAGCTATCCTTCTGCTGGTTCACTTTTATAAGCAGTTTTATCATTACCTACAGTATCTTGTCAAATGTCTTAATAACTGTATAATTACCATATTTACAATTTTCAGGTCTTTTCCAGAAGCATGACATAAATTGCTGTTATATAATAAACAATTCTGTTTTAAAGCTTGAAACTTGTCTTAGCCCCACCAGTGAATATGAGACAATCTGCCACCGTTTCTTCCGGAGTGAAAACTGGAAATCGACAGTGACAAATGTGTTATCCAATGTCCCTACACAAAATGATGAAAACACAGAACAACACACAAGGAATGCAAATGAAATTACGAGAACTAAATTAAAAATGAAAAATGATTGTATTGTTACAAACCAGAATTGTCTGCCATTATACATAATACATAGTACCATTCACAGGCAGCATTATTTAACAAATCAACAGATTTGTGAGTAAACAATTACTATAATTAATATGTTGTTTGAACTGTTCACAAATTACAGGTAATTGAATAATTTAAAATGTTGAACATTTTACATATGCTTCAAGTTATTACTATTAAACAGATCATGCTATGATGTTTGTAAACATTCTTCATTACCAAATGACAAAAATTTCCTATAACTTACATTTATTTGATTTTCTTGTTGTGTTATTTTGATAGATTAAAATAGTATGTCAGTCAACAGGACTGAGGGACCAGTAGACCTAGAATTTGGTATGATCTGCAGTTCTCACTATTACTGTACAGCTGAGTAAGAACAGTTAGTATAAATCATTTGTCAATGGAGTGATGATATGTTTTAATGCACATTAGAAAACAATAAATTAAGACCAGTGTGGTGACTTACATGGAAAAATGAAAACAATATTATTAACAGTTTCATATTTTGAAGACACTTCAGTCCCTGAGTTCAATGATTCAAACTTATACACATTCTAATGATGGTTATGACGCATACAATATTTACATGTCTCTCCTTTCCAAATTAATGTAAGGTACAAACTTCTTATGAAATAAGTTTCAATTACTGCCTACGGCATTAACCAAAAGTGTTAAATACCGTTGACGTTCTCTGCAAATATCACATATAAATAAAAGTATATAGAAAAAATATTGGTACACGAAAAAGGCTTAAATGTAGCAAATCGTTAGCTACAAATCAGCTCCAAATGTAGATTCTCTTCACTGTAGACAGTTTAAATTCAAAACTCTATCTTTTCCATTCAAGACTTCATCATCAGTTGAAAAACTTCTTTCACGACACAGCTGCACTTCGCAATATTTTACTGTGGAAAAACAAGGCAGCAATTAATATAGAGTAACATAGTAATTTCCAGACAAAAATGTATGTCAACAATGGAAAAAGTCTTTAAATTAACTGTTATTCATTGAGAGACAAGGAAAAAAATAAAAAATAAATTATCTTCACTACTAAGGAAATGTGTCTGAATATTCAATGAAAGAGATATTCAAATCACATTTAACAGACTATTTTTATTACATTTCATACAGTTCAAACCATCTTATCCTACCTTTGTTTCTGTGTCACTTATCATGAAATACATAATATTCTTGAATGTCTCAAACACCCTTTATGAGGCTGGACTTTCGTTACAGGCCCATCTTGCACAGTTCTAAGTCCCAGATTACCTTGTCTTACAATGATAACTGCTGCACAATCATTCATCCACAATTTTATTAAACAGAAGCGCATTACAAGACACACGTAATCATTTGCTCCTCCTCACTGCAGTTGCTTCAAGAGAAGAAATAACCTTCACACGCATTGTCAGTTGGATACTCTTTCTGTTAGATGTATACCCAACTCATTAGTAGTGACCCCAAACTGGCACAATTAGCAGTCAACAAGGTGCAAGTTCGGCCAACTTAAAATGCCTTCCCGAAATCGGGATAAACAAATTCAACCACGTTAGAGCAAACTACTTAGAATCTGAGGTCATTACGGATTGCACCTTATTGGAGACCCAATTAATCTTCATATTCTCACAGCATATTTCATTATCAATAAAATATGGAAATTTAGCAGGAACCAAATGGTTTCTTCTGCTAATATTTTGGCTGCAAAATGTTCAGCCATCAACACAGCGAGTCCGAAGACTGACAGCAGACTGCTCCTGTCCACCTTAAATATTGTCAGGAAAACCAGTGTACAGGCATACCGAGGAATCATCACAGACATACCACGCTGACAGCAGAAATGTATGAAGGTGAAAATATGACATTATTGTAATATAGATACCCAAGTTTGCTGCTAACAATATTTATTCAGCTTGTGCATTTTGCACAAACTGAATAAATATTGTTAGCAGCAAACTTGACCTTGTATATGCTGTGGGCCCAGTAGAGAAGAAAGTATAAAGGTGAATTACTCTCTCTGAGAGTACATTTAGTCACATCCTGCACAGACTAATAGTGACACATGTATAAAGTGCACATACAATTTCTGACAAGGACCATCTACAGCACAGGTGGGCACAAATCGACTCAATGAGCAGCTCTCCGGCTCACGCCGGAAAGAGCAGCGTTCGCACTCTGCCGGTGGTTATCCTAGTTGCCGCTAGAGGTCTGCATGTTAGCTGGCACATGTACTTCGCTCTTATCTTTATAAGATATTTGCTGGCTCGACTGTATGCGCTGGACATTTTAGAGAAGAGTTTCTAATATTATGTTTATAAGTTACTTACTTATAAACATAATAGCATTTTTCAAGAGATACCCCTAGCAGTGGAATCTGTTCATTCGAGTTGGATACTGAAGAGTTTGCACTATTATCTTTATAAGTTACTTTATAACGCACTCAGCCAGGTGCATTTCTGCGGCTACATTAGCGCGTTGGCTGCGCATAACGCCATCTATACCCGGGCCGCTGAAACTTTGCACTTGACGTTTACAAATAACAAGTGAAGAGCAAGAAGCACGAGGCGCTAGTCGCTGGAAACGCTCCAATCACAGCGCGCTAAACACTCCCAGTGGTCACGTGCCGTGACGTCAACGTTCCGGCGTTGCCGGCTTTGTTCAGTTCTATCGTAAACAAAGTTGTGTATCTTGTTTATCACATGTTTATGTTGTGTGTGCTTTTCTCGCTGCGATTTGTTTTACTGTGACTGGTTTAACTTGACTTTCCGAGTTCAAGTAATTGGATAATGTCACCGAAAAGACGTTTGTCTAGTGACGATTTCTGAGCAAGTTCTCAATTTCGTATGAATAAAAACTTCGAAGCTTATGCTCTGAGCAGGAAGTTCATTCTCGCTTAAAACGATGGGAAAGAAGTTATAGTGCAGTGGTTACAAGAAAGAAATATTGCTGCAGATACGTCAATGTCAAAACTTCTTTTATATTCGCTCGTGAAACAAAATAAGCCCGTAACACCCATATACGCTGTAGACAAAATAGCAAAGGAGCAGCATCACAATGAAATAAATCTGCCCCCATTTCACTGCCGTTTTAACCCTATAAAATTGGTATGGAGTGAAGCTGTTGCCAATGTGGATGCTGCATCTTGGAAAGAAAAAAGGGTTGAGCATGTTGAAAAACTCATTCGGGCAGCGCAAACAATGAAAGGGATCATGAACAGTTAATGATTTGTCTTGGTGATGACGATTTTGGCAGCGACGACAACAGTAAAGATGGGGAGCTGGATGTAATTGTACCATTGTCGCCGTAAATTGGTGAGTGAAAATCATTGATTATAAAACGTAGAGAGAAGTTACTATCTTGATTATTGTTTATTTCGTATCTGTCGTGATCCAATGCTTATTTTCTATATTGCTTTTCTCCGTTATTGAAAGCATGTGCATTGTTGTGCTCTGGTCTTCATTAATATGCCATTAATTAATTGCTGCTCAAGAACGAATTATTATATGCACTTTCATTGCACAATAGCTTACATATATGAGATGCGACTGAAAACTGTTTCGTCTGTAGTGTGTATAGAGGCTAGTGTTGCAACGTCGCTAAAGCAGTGTAGCCAACTTAACTCGCCGTAACACGAAACGTCAAGTGCAATGTTTCAGCGGCCCGGGTATAGTCTTTTCAGCAGGAACTACTAGATGGACGCCAGCTGCCTGCGGCTGTGCTCCTGCTCAGGCAGGCGTCTCCGTGAGTGCGGCTCGCTCATTGCCCACCTCTGATCTACTTGGAGATCAGTAGCACCTGGAAAAAGTATTTGAAGAAATGGTAATCCATTGTGGGAGATTTGCAAAACTTTGAAATTCAAATCTAAAATGAGTGCTTCATCAAAAAAACCCTGAAGATCAAAAGTTCAAGTCCATGGCCTTCCTACCATATACAGGTACTGTATCCTCAAAAGCTGGCTGCATCCACTCCAAAAACAAACTAAAAGTTGCTTTATTGCCAGTACCAACATATCTGAGCTCATCGGCCCAGAGAAGGATAATTATTCCATGTATCAGATGCAATTTGCATACAGATCTTGCACATTGTGTAGAACATCGATGATACATCTGCCTACAACAACTCGATAAATCAGTTGTGGCTAAACATTGTATTCAGATAGGCCACAATATGGATTACGAGATTGTTCACATTTTATCCTTCTAGAATTCGGTTTATGAGTAATTTAGTTAATTGTGACGATGTTAAGATTAAAACCAAAATTTCAAATCTGGCACTCACAATCTTAAGCAATCAAAGAAAATGGCACTGCAGTCCTGTCAACCATAGTGTGCGATTATATACACTCTCCATAGGAAGCATTACAGCTTCATACATCTCTGCTGTCACTGTGGTACGTTTGAGATGATGACTCCCCGATAAATCTATGCACTGGATTGCCCTACAGTATTTAAGATGGACGGTAGGACTTCATACTTGCTCTGACAATGGCTGAAGGTTTTTCTGCCAAAATATTAGCAAAAGAAAACATTTGGTTACAGTTGAATTCCCGTAATGTTATTGATAATGGAGATCCAATGTTTTCATCATAAGCCAGATGGTGCTTGCAAGATATGGCAGCTTTAAAACGGGAAACTCCACTACTAGAAACAAATGGTGGTGACTAGACCACAAACAGTGCGTTTTCCTGTTGCCTTGCTTATCACTTCTCAATTTCCAAGAGCCAAGTAAAGGTATGGAGGTATCAATAATAGTGTTTTTTTTTTTCTCTTTCCAGTTGGTAGTAACGTCTATATAGTGCAACACATAAGAAGTCTGTCTTTAAAGGATGTATAAAGAAGAAAAAAATTGAAAACATTATAAGCTGATGGTGGGAGGAAACACACAAACAAGATAGGAGAACAAACAAGCTTCGGAACCAGTGGCTTCTCCTCCTGGCAGGAGGGTTGACGGGGAAGGAAAAGAGATGAAGGAAATTGACTGGTGTAGTTTGAGAAACAGAGAAAGTTCAAGAAAAGTCATCAAAAATGCCTGTACAAGGGATAAATACTGTTCATTTCTTTCCTTCCTTTATCTTCCCTTCTCTGCAACCCAATTGCCAACTGTGTTTTCTCCAGTCACTGATTGCTGATAAATTTTTTCTCTCTATCAAATTATATCATACCTTTTAAAGGATGCTTAACTTAGTGTTTGTTTAGGAAAGAATAAAATGTAACATGAATTTCCAACTGTGTGACCCAGGTTTGATTCTTTCTCTATTATTATTATTATTATTATTATTTATTATATTTTGTATTATTAAATTTTATATTATTCCATCAAATGTTAGACAATATCTTCTGTTTAGATTAATAAAGAATCTTATTATAATTAATCTATTATCTTTCATAATTCTGGATAGTTTTGAATTAAAATATTTCAAAAAATTCTGGCAGCTAGTTATCTGTGATTGCACTACATTTTTACAGGTGATAATAACCAAGAAACATGTGTTTCACACATTTTATGAAAGCATTTTCAGTGTGATAATTTTTCCAAAATATGCTTCATTGTAAAGCACACTTCATTTAAGTTTTTAAATAAAAGTATATTTTCTTTCAATTCTGATGCATACCAACACTCATTGGTGTGAAAACAAACACAGAATTGATGATTTACAACTGAAAATTAAATGCATCTTCACTTAGCAATAACTTTTGCTGCTGTCATAAACAATTCACTGCTCCTGAATTCATAAGTTAATTCAAATTTTATAATGAAAGGTTTAACATTCAATGGAAAAATATAACATCTAAAAATAATTGGGAAGTTTCAGGAATCAAACTTAAGTCACACACTTGACAATCTGCTACTGAGCTACACTGACATTTACAGTACCACTACACAAACTAGTTTATAGTTTGGTTATATCATAAATTTTTCATAGGTAATTTCTCTTTCCATATGGTCAAATCAGGCAAGATACTTCATGTATTTGAAAAGTTCACCTACATGCTTCTTCTCACATAGTTTGAGTCAAGTAAGTGAGACCCACCCTGCACACTCCCCTTATCAGTAGTTATGTTACACTGCACCTTTTGCCACTCAGCAGGCAATAAATTAGTCTCCTGTGACATAGAATAAGTAGCCTTATTTTTAACAACAGAAACTTATGGTCAGCTAAGTATGGAAGTAGCTTTGGTTACTTAACTGAAATCATGAACTGATATTAATAAAAGAAAATCCCATTTTGATGAAGGGTGAATCAGTCGAAGGTGATCAATAAATATCAAATTACAATAAACATCCACCGCTTGAGTTAGAGAAAATGACAGTTTGAAGTTAGTATTGTACAATGATAGGTTGCTATGGTGACAATTATTAGTATTACTAGATCATTTTAACTTTTTATACACATTAAATACATTAACAACATGCATTAAACATTAGTTATAGGTGAAGGCTCATGTTTTATTGGTATTTTAACAGACAAATACATCTTTTATAAAATTACAGACTTCTGAACAAGTATCACACAATGCGTAAATTAATTATCACAGTTAATCATCAGAATTAATAAATAAAATTACCCAATTTGGATCAAATGTGCACCGTATTCTCCTTGTGAAGTCGATGTGAAGTCACCAGCCAGTTTGGCAGTGTAATGATGCAGAGGTAAATTGAACTTCATGTTATGGCAATGATTGCCTAAGTATATACCTTTTTTTAGTGGAGGTTTTTGTTTCGATGCTTCATCTTCATGGTTTAATAATGTGGTGACTATGACTCAAGAAATTATATACAATTACTTTTTACACGTATGCTGCATCTTCATGTACTTATTTAGGGGTACTGGGTGTTTGCTCATCAGCCTAGAGAGGAAAATATGTTTAATTATGTAGTAAAGAGGAAATTACAGGTACAACAGTAAACAATAACAAAGTTTCCACACAAAATACAGTTACAACAGTAAACCATAACAGAGTTTCCACACAAACTACAGATACAATAATACATACACAGTAACAGGTGGCAAAACTACATTAACAAACAAAGACAATATTGCTAAAATATCTGATTCCAATTCCTCTCAGGAATAGAGAAGATGAAACCATGGAAACATATTTCTGTGAGTATTACAATAAAGTGTGCTTGTTGTTTCAGAATGAAGGGTAAATTGAAGTAATGAGTGGGCAAAGAATGGCAACATGAAGTAAAACAAGAATACCTCATTTAAAACAATGCAAGAACACTGTATCTATTATATTTATTGCTCTTGCTAATACAAAATGAAGCATCCTGAAATATTGTAAATAATTTTAGTAACTTTCTTAGTTATGGTACAGTCAATTACAAGCTTTGAATGGATTAATTATGTATGTGCCCTTGAATGTCATTTACTTTCATTTTCTATATTCAAAACAAACAGTGTAAATGTTAATATGTGGTCAATTGGACATCAGTCTTGTTGCCTAAATGTAAGACCTGATTATTAGCAAATTCATATTTAAAACTGTGTTGCAAATTTTAAAATGTTTATTACTACTCTGTCAACCTCTAAAGGCTCAGTGGGGTCAATTCCATACCTCTTCATCAAAGAAAAGTATAAGGTCATCTACATATTTACATCAACAGGAAGCAAACCTGTATCTTGCAAAATTGAAAATTTGACGTTTAAGCTCATGTCTGTAACACCTAGGAAAATTTCAGTGTTGGAAAGGACTGCTTTGCTTGGAACCCAGGAGAGGAATACTTATAAGAGGTAGATGGGAAGGCAGTTTCTAATAATGGCTTGGTGTTAAAGTTTAGGAAAAAGTTCGAAGTGGGAAATACAAACTTGAATTGTTTCACACCACAATCTATTACAGACATATTTACAAGTATTTTATTTTTGTTCAAAAGTGTAAAATGACACCAACCACAAAGATGAATACAGCGTCAAAAGAGCAAGATTTTCTGGAATATAAATTGAATGTGGTATTAGGAATATGACAATCATATACTACACAGGACAGAGCAAATTAAAGCTATGCAGTATAGCCATAGAAGGATAACAGGATAATCCAGGCAGCAAAAAAATGTTTCTGTCAAGTTTTTACAAGTTAAAAGAAAAAAAGTGAATGAAGAACTTTGACAAAGAATAACAGCTGAACATTTTGAACTTAGAAGAAAATAGTGCAGACTGTAGAATGAATGATTGGTTGAACCACACACAGATGATGATGAATATAAGTTTATGAAAAAGTATGCTCCATTGCCTTCCATGAGGAAGGAGATTTTTTTGGGAGACCAAATACAAGGTAAGTATAATAGATCTAGAACTGATCTTTAATGTCTGCTGCTTGGTGGATTCAGACTGCTTAACAAATACACCTGGAAATAAAGTATGAGTGGTCCAGTTCAGAGCTGATTAGACAAAATACAAACCTCTTAGTGACATAACACCACAGACAAAGGTTCTAATAAAGTTATGTAGGAAGAGAGGCCTATAATGCAACTACTACAACTTAATGAACCTATCTTTCTAGGGCCAACATGTGAAACATTGCATTAGTGTTAATGATATACTTAAAAGACTCCTGTGTTTATCCCTCTTATTACTGCACTGATTACTGTCCTTCAATTAGTTACAAATAAATCTTCAAAGCTACAACATTTCTGAGAAAAATTGGAATCAGATAAAGGTCAGTAATCATTCTACACATAAAAATTAAACCCTTATCACCATATAACAAGAATTATCTGCAATGTAAGGCAAAAATGTACATTGAGCCACAACAGGCACATAAAAAAAGACAGTCATACACACAAAACTTGGTTTTCTTCCATTAACCTCCACCAGAAAAAAAAAAAAAAATAATAATAATAATAAAGAAGGGACTTCACAGACAGACAGCCATCATCTCCCGCTGCTTAGTCCCGAGTAACGCCTAGGATGGTTGAGTGTCTGTTAAGTGTTCCTGTGTGATTGATGAACAGTAATGGCCGAATGCTAAGCTATGTGTGTATGAGTATTTTTTTTATGAGCCTGTCAGGACTCGATGTACATCTGTGCAATGAGATGCAAACTATTGTCATTACATTTTTTAATTCCAAACCATACAATGAGAGATAAAAAGATTTCCTGGCCCAAACAATTTGGAGTTCAAGAATAGAGCATTGCATATGCCCAAGTTCAGAAGTATCAGTGTCCCCAACTCTAGCAGTCCGTGGAGCTTCAACTTTGTGTTTACATAAACAAATAGAACAATATAATAATTGTAACACTGTATATGTGAAGACTACTCATAATTTAATGCACTGTATCACTTCTTTTGAAAATCATTATTCAAGAAATTAGAAATGGTTGAATTGCGAGAACTGTGCATCAGTGTAATTACTACAGTGATGAGCGTTTTACATTACTTCAGTGGCAGAGTCATTAGGCTGACAGTTTCTCAGCCTAAACAAAATGCATTCAAATCTAAACTGAGTAAATATTTTTATTTTTATTATTTCCCCAGGCACTGCTAGGATGTTTATCACTGTTTACTGCTGGCTATGTGGCTAGTGTGAAAAATGCCAAGTTGCACCATGATTTAGAATCCAGTTCAAACTGTAAGTCTCCCTATAACTGGATGTGTAAGTCAGCATGAAGGTCAGAGGAAGGGAATGGCGTACCACCTCCAACAGAACAATGCCTAGTAAAGCAGAGTGGTGTTCAAACCAATCTTCCAATTGTTGACTGCTTTACTTTTTATTTTCACCTTTACAGGTAATATTTTAAACCTTAATTTGATACAAATTGAGTAGTTGTAGGCTTTTCCAGCTTCTATGTGACTTCAAAAGATCTTATAAAATAGTAGAAATACTGAAAAGTTTGTATTTATTTTTCAGTACTTAATCTGCTACGTTGCCTATATTTTTCAGCTAAGAAAATGCATCAGCATAAGCAAATCGCAAATACGGAAAAAATATGCCAATCAACAGACATGTTTCTCTTAGTTGAAAAATATACAGACATCAGGTGCAGGTCAAAGTAATTGAAAATGTACAAATCCATTTTCAATATTGTTACTATGACCATTTGTTTATTGTTAAAAACTGGACTGCTATAAAACAGAATGTATTGAAATAATGTGAAACTAAAAAAACCAAAGACTGCATAATTTGTAGATAATGACAATTGCAAATCTTAGCTTCACAATTTATTAAAAAAAAAGGCTTTACTGCAGTTAGATTTGAACGTACGTTGTTTGTTTGCAAACCGTCAGCCTATCTACTCTGCCACTTAATCAGATGTGAAACACTCAGAGAGAGAGAGAGAGAGAGAGAGAGAGAGAGAGAGAGAGAGAGAGAGAGAGAGAGAGAGAGATTATTTTTGGCCCACTTTAGGTCACGGTAGTAACACTAAAAATAACGGCTTTGCCATTCAACTGACACAAAAATTGAATAACCCAATTTGTAGAGGAGAAAATTCTCTACAACTTTGCTCTGTTATGTTTTTTCATATCTCGTATCGTTTATGAGATATTCGCAAAAATAATGGCGATTTTGGGATGTATGTCTGTCTGTCCGTAACGTGTTCCCCGTTTTTAAGAAGAACCGTTCAACCGATCAACACCAAATTCTACAGACATGATTGTAGGCTGACAGAGACCAGAACCTCCCTTTTTCAAACATTTCGGACAAGAAATATGTTAGTAATACAAAAAAAAAGGCCGTTTGTAATGTAATTTTAATGGAATATAAACTGTTCATCTGATGCTAAAATTGAATAACCGAATTTGTAGAGGAGAAAATTCTCTACAGCTTTGTTCCCTTATGTTTTTATTTTCATATCTTGTATCACTTGAGAGATATTTGCAAAAATAACAGAGTTTTGACACCCTTCACTGAATTAACGAAAATCAGCCATTTGCAGATGTCACAAGACATTCTTCACCCAGAACTCTCTCTGGCATAAGTCATCTTGCGTTACGTATTTGATGATTTTTCTTATTTTAACTTACAAGTCTTCATTTCAATGCTATAGTGCACTGATGAATTAACACAAACACGTCGTTCTTCATACGATAAATGATCATTTAGTGACTACAAATATCATATTAGCATCAGTTAACAATGGCTATGAATAGTATGCGATTAAAGAATGCAACTGCTAAGTGTTGGCCATAGCATAGAGGGCAATGTGTTAGACTATGACACTGAAGGTCAGTGGTTCAAAACCCGTCACTATCAAAAACAAATTTTTCCTAAAAGGGTTTCAGACACACTTATTAATTAATTTTTTATTGTTTACATTATTATTTTGGTCCAAAATGTTTGCAAAAACTTATAAAACTACAAATGTAAAGTGGGCCGTAATACAGGTCAGTGCGATTTTTTTTATTGCAATAACACTTTTCAAAAGAAATGATATGACAAAATGAATTGGAATGAAGCTTGAAATATGCTGTATCCTAACTATTGTACTGCTTCTATTTGCCAACGTAAACACCAAGCTGAAACTCCACAGACCGCAGGAGTTGGGAACACTGGCACTTCTGAATGGTTATGAACAGTACTCTGCTCTCTAAATTATTCAGGCCAGGTAATCTTTTTGCTTCTTACTGTAAATTCCATTGTTAAACCATTACCACATAATTAAATTGACTGACAGAAACAGGAAAATAATAACACAGCACTCTTAGACATCAGAAACTTGGGCAAACAATATAAAAACTCATCTACTACACAAATGAGTGTGAATCAACAAATAAGTCACAAATTATGTAATGAAAGCAGAGCCATGAGTACAAGAATGAAATTTATTTTCATACGAACATACTTGTCCAGTGACTTAGCACCCATACCATACTAAAATAGGAGGAAATACCGATAAGTAAAGCTGTATCAGTTGGGTATTAGTCATACTTGGAAGCTTGTTTGGTGGAGAACTTGACCATAAAATACAATGGTCCCTTGGTTCAGATTCCAGTCCAACACATGGTTTTAATGTCCAAAAAAAGTTATTTCATCATTTGGCGAGACTGAGTGTTTGTAGCAAATACCATTCATTTGGGACTGCTTCATCCAATGAGTGGCCTCTAAAACTATCACCCATGTCCACAAAATATAGTCCATCCAGGTGGTTTTTATGAGGCCAAAACATAAGAAAATTGGGAGTCATTACATTGGGGATGTGTGTGGCGAGTGTTTCAAACATCCCCAATGACAAGGCTGCATTAACAGCTGTGGGAGGATGGGCATGGTCATGTACAACAACCACTGTCAGGAATCCATGTCATCTGCACTCTATGGCCTGCACTGTTTCTGCAGACTGGTACAGTAGGATTCAGCAATATGAAACACCTTATATCTTACAAAAACAGTGGGACTGTCCAATCGTCACTCTCCCCCTCCCCTATCCCTACATAATGTTAACAAAAATCAAATCATTTATAAATGATGTATGTGTTTCCATAAGAACATCATATGTAACATATGCCAGTGATGGTCAACAAGCTTTACATTTTTTTTTCTCCACTTCATTGGAAAACATGGAACAAACAGGGATTTCCTTCCTTGGGATTCATTCAATCTTTTGGTCAATTCCTGTGTTAATGAAATTTTTCACCATAAATTGGATGCATTTTATGTAAAATTCAGATGGCATCAGCTGATTAGTAAGGGGAGAGGTGAAATACTGTGTTTCTGCTGCTTACCACCTGATGTGTACTGCCATAATTCAATAGACATCCAATAATTTAATACATTGCAGTATTTTGCAATTTGTAAATTTCTTTCATTGACTCACTCTCATAATATTATTACAGCCAAAGTAAAACCATTTTTCACGGAACACATTACAAATAAGTTATTTTGGAAAAAGTCACCTTCAATACATGTACCTATCCACAACTTTTAAGTATGTGAGAAAGGGAGGCATAATTACAGGGAAACGGCTAATTTACTTGACTGCAAACTTTGATTAGTTTTGATAGCACTATACAAACTAATATATAAACCCAAGAGTCTGGAATTCATGGAGTATACGAAGACCAAGTGCAGCTTGTAGTTTCCATAGTGGGGAAGGTTCTGGCATTTATCCACAAAAATATCTTAAAAAATAAAAACATTTTGGAGAGCTGTTTATTGCTGTGTATTTTAGCTTCACTAAACTACTCCTCCCCAACCTCCTCCTTCCTTCTTGAAGACATTTGATGTTTTCTATGTTTTCAATCTGTGACATTTATGAATTTGCATCACAAAACAGTGGCACTTCTGGACATACAGAGCTTTGCACTGTGAACTTTGGAAAGACTGAATTGTTATTTAACCAGGCACAGACACCAAAAACAAGATAATTGTGTGTGACAAGATTCAAAGCTGAGAAACTTGCCACAGTTGCACAGAAATCCACAACTGTATCCATTACACTATGAGTAAGATTCATTGGACAACATATTACAAATACCATAGTAACTAATCACTGATACATGGTTAATGGTCATTATTTGGAATGAATTGTACCAATAACAATGCACTTTTGAGACACCTTAATGTGCTAGTGCTTCGAAACTATTTTCTGAAATATGGGCTTCATTTACATTCAATATGGTGTCTATGTGGTTGTAACATAGACGTGACTTGACTGTGCATACTACTGCAGGCTCAGACAACTGAACTGTCACAAGTGCTATACTAAATACAAGCCATGCCTCAAAACCTCTGCTTCAGAGCTTGACCTGCACTTTGTGTGAGAAAATATTCGAAATTCATGTTGCTACTTTAAATTCTTTAATTGAATGTTCAGATATCTATTTCAGTATATATTTTAGGGGGTTCTACATAATAGCCTTGAACTATGAGCTGTATACAAAACAGAATAAGATAGATCAATAAAAGTTGTTCACCTTGATGAGGGACATCCATTGATACAACATAAAGCTGAACCCCCTGCACCATCCCTCAATAGTGGGAGGGAGTGGGAAGGCTGACTTCAAATAATTTTTTAGTGCAGATTTAGACTCTGCATAAAAATATGTAGCATCTGTATGAAACATTCCTTTCGTTTCATGAGATATAGCACTATGATTGGCAAAAATAAAAATTAATTGAAATATGTTTAATAGGTTTCAAACTTTCTGTTTCAGCTAACAGTTGGACAATACTGGAAAAAAGTCATCACAGAAGAAACATTCGTATTACGGAACGTATCATACCTTTGATGACATGCTTCAACATTTCTAGAAGTCTCAAAGTATGAGGAAATGGTATCTACTCTACAATTGTTACCATCATTGAACAGTCATGTAAAGATGTGTACAGTCAATATCATTGAAGTACAATGACCAGTCTTATCACATACTGGAGCATGATCATAGTCTGTGCTTCATTCAATTATGAGAGGTGTCAGTGTATTTGTTTGAGATATTACCATTTTTCAACAATTTTCAACTCTCATTCAGTTTTACCTATTACAACACTATCATGAAAAAAACCTGTTTCATACAGCAGTTACATATTTTTTCCCTGGAGAATCTAAATCAACAACAGAAACTATGAATGTTCCTTATGGAAGTGAACAACTTTTAATTTAACTTTTTTTAAATCCGATTAGTATTTACCAAATATTCTGCAAAATAGTTTTCGGTGGCTCACTCTGTATAGGTTTTTTTAATGTGTACAGGGCGTCAGCTGAAAGAAATACTGTTCATCATGTGTCGCCAGAGCAGTCGATAACTAGAGACAATAAAAGATCAGTTCATTTCTTATTTGACTGACCCGTCTCACCTGGCAAGTTATCTGTTGATACTATGTTGCAGCTTAGATAAATTTCTGAGGTATTATTTGTAGTCTTTTCTAGTCCCTATAAAATGTTTCCTGCTTGAACTATTTCACTCTTTGTCTTTGGCCTATCTTATTAGTATTTTATTTTACACCCAAATTTTTCATAATTACTGACACACTGATTTTTTTGTGTATGAATGCTGCTCTCAAGACATTTGGTATCAATTCAGCAGCAAGCATTTAATAGCATAACAACAAAATCAAATCACTGGAGAGTGTCACTCAGAATGAGAATGTGCACCTGGAGATGACAGTTTTGTGTGTGTGTGTGTGTGTGTGTGTGTGTGTGTGTGTGTGTGTGTGTGTGTGTGTGTGCCCTTTTTCTGATGGAGACTGGGCGGAGCCTAAGTTGTGTTTGTACATCTTTCATGTGTCTGTCATTATTTGACAAATGTTTTTGTGATTGAATAAAATTATTTCTTTTATATGCTAATTATTCCATGCAAACATGGATAATTTCCAAATTTTGTCATTTATTCCAAATAAATGTTTTTCTGTTCAAGAAAGTACTTTTAATGCATAATCAATTAATACACTTTGGTATTTTTGTTCTAATACTGTCAAGTTATCACTATAATGCCACAATTGGCATCAACAGCAAATTTTGTATCAAATCATTCCACTATTGAAGATCATAAAATCATTTCTGCTCACAGGATTGTATACAGGTGGGCTTACAAGTACTGCATACCGTCTTAACTACTCATTGTTGACAGATCTTTCTATGCATCATTCAAGTTGACAATTATTTTCTATGCATTTTAATTTTAAAAAACATGTCTACTTGATGAATATACAAAAGAATTAACAAATGGGAAAATGACTAATATTAATTTTACCCTACAGAAACAGAAGAAAAACTCTGGTGGTGGTTTTTAAGTACTGAAATACTGATATGAAAAACGTTTTTGAGAAAAAACAAAAAAAAGAAAAAGAAAAGACAGTAGATCTGTTATTCTCTGAGAGAAGTCAACATACCTCTGGATCCCAGCCTTCAGAGACTCCTGCCAGCTGGTAGTGCTGCCGCCGGAGTGCCGCCAGTCGTAGGCGTTCCTGCTGCAGGTTTGCTTCCAGCTCAATTACTCTAACCTGAGACTCCATTTCTAGCCGCTTGGCTTGATGTAAAGTCAAGCCACTCACATCCAACTCCTCTGTAACAATTATGAATTTGATAACAAGCACGTATTATTTGTTCCACATTTAAAGTGCTTAATAATAAAATTTAAGACTTCTCTGAAAAATTATAGATACTGTAACTCGTGAGATAGAGTCTTCTGTCATGTAAAATTTAGTCACAATGAGAAGCTAACTATGAAATGTTCACCTAACTTGACAAGCTGGCTCAGCACAGAGTACCCAGAACAAAATATTACATTAGCTATTTTTCATCTCTAAGCACTATTTCTTCATATGTATTCATTATCATATCTTGGCCAACTCCATTTTGCTAATGCTTAACTAATTGCTTTCATGACTTCTTAATCATTGAAGCACATGGCATTTCCCCTGCCACAGTATTGTTGCAGCCATTTCAGCTGACTGCACAATTCAATTAGCTTTCATTTTCCTGGCTTCAAGTAACATTTTTCATCTTTGCACCATCTTACTAATTAGTATTTCTCATTCACGTGAAAACTAAGTCCAAGTGCCCACCCAATTATCAATCTCATATTGTAATGTATTTACAACTTTTTATGAGTTTTATACTAGTTTAAGTGAATTTCAATCAGATTCAAAAACACTCAACAAATAATTTAATTTAAAAAGTTTATACATAAATGAGTAAGTTACCTTTACAGATCTAACATAAACGTTCATCAAGTACACTCTTCGTAATCATAAAACAAAATCCAAACTTAACTCATCTATGGAAGGGGAAAATATATATATAAAAATGGAAGTAGTATTTCCTATCAAACAATCAACTGTATAACAGACTGCTTAAGGAAATGTATGAGACAGATCTGAAAACAAAATATTTATAAAGAAAACTCTCTTCCTTTCCTTTTCCTCCTCATTCCTTGCTCTTTTTCTGAAGAAGCATTCCAGGGTTGCAAAAGCTCAGCATTTGTGTGTGTGTGTGTGTGTGTGTGTGTGTGTGTGTGTGTGTGTGTGTGTGTTTTATTTATGATGCTATCTACAAACCCGTGCTTTTTCACCTAGTAAGTAAACCATACTGGTTTAACTCACCAAAAGCACTGGCTCGTTGACAGATACACAAATAAAAACACACACAAAACACAAAAATTCAAGCTTCCACAACCATTTGTTGCTTCATCTAGAAAATAGGAAGGAAGGAGGGGGGAAAAAAGGGAAGGATGCTGGTTTTAAGGGAGTGGATGAGAGGTCATTCCAATCCCAGGAGTGGAAGGACTTACATTTGGGGAAAAAGGAAACAAAAACAAACACACCAAGGAAGACCTCTCTATCTATCTCTCTCTCAACATATTATAAACAGTGAGACTGATTCCAGAATGAAACTTTCACTCTTCAGCGGAGTGTGTGGTGATATGAAACTTCCTGGCAGATTAAAATTGTGTGCCGGAACCAGTTTCAGTTCCACTTGGTGCATAAAGTAGTACAAAATTCAGAATAACCTTTATTACATAATAAATAACTCCCTGGCGAGTATTTTGATAACTATAATGTACATATATCACAAACTACGAAATTGCAAGGCTGATCTAGTAAGCATATTTTAGCATTTAAAACATTATTTGCGACATATTTACATTTTCTCGCATTTTACACCATTTTCTTTAAGTCCCTTAAAATGCATAAAAACGGGGTTCTACTGTATTTCATTGTTGTGAAACATTACCACACTCACCATTGTCAACCACCATCTGGCTGCAGGACTTGGCAGTTGCAACAACGCCGCCCGTCGCCTGGGTCACACCTTTTGATGCTTGAGACAGGGAAGCAAGGTTTGTACTGTTCCTATCTGCCTTTACTCTGCTTGCAACAACCAACTGTGCTGTTCCCGCAGCAATTTCTTGTGATGCCACAACGAGCTGTTCAAATTTTCCATTTCCACTAACAACTTTGTCAGCTGCTGATCTATAAGTATGCAATAATAATAAGAACAAATTAGTAAAATTGTCCATGTGATTAAATAACTCTGCTACAATTAGTCTTACAAAATATGCTTTATTTCAATGAAGACAAAGAATAGTGTGTATGGGTAAAAGTTCTTAAGTTTCTCTGAGAAACTCGTATAAAGAAGTAACTGGTCACTACCAGGTAAACAGAAACTTAAAAACCACAAGGTACATAACTGTCACTAAGTTCTTATTTAACAAATTACAAATTATTATGGGCTTACACTAAGAAACGAGCTCCCACTGCCACAGACTTTGCTGCTGATATCAAGCCTTCAGTCCACTGGTGATTTCGTTTATAGAATTCCTTTGTAGACGCAGTTCCCTGCCACAAAACAAAATTACATAAAGTTCTGTAAATTATGCAAAATATTACAGTACCAAAACATTAAAAAAATATGCTGTATTTTCAAAATCTCCAGTTGAAATAGGTTTTGTTACCTTTCCTTGAGAAATAATTTCTGCTTGCAGGAGTTTAGATTTTTGAACAAGTAACCTAATTGCTTTCATCAAATTGGTGCACGAGTCTAGAATCTTCTCATTCACCTCAAGCTTAATACCTGAATCTGCAGCTCGTGATTTATTTAACATTTCCTGGAAAAAAAAAGGTAAAAATTTAAGTATCCAAAACAGGTTACTATTACATAAGAAATCAAATGTATGTTTCAGCACAAATATCAAACTTATAATAGAAAACTTCCTGGCTGATTAAAACAGTGTGTCAGACAAAGACTGTAATTTGGGAAAGAGCTCTAC
The DNA here is from genome assembly GCA_026315105.1 of Locusta migratoria. Taxonomy (NCBI): domain Eukaryota; kingdom Metazoa; phylum Arthropoda; class Insecta; order Orthoptera; family Acrididae; genus Locusta; species Locusta migratoria. Next base: position 250,948,727 of record CM048744.1, on the reverse strand, counting down.
CAATTGAGCTAGCTGGGTATGATTGTCAACTTGCCTTCACAACATTACTTCTCCTGCATTCCAAACTCTTTGGCAGACTGGAAATACTTGTATTGGAATTGTGATTTTGTATGCATGGTGTGTGTGTGTGTGTGTGTGTGTGTGTGTAAATTCTTGGGCCTCCTGCTGCATTAAGTGGTTCTTAGCAGAGAAGGACATCAACGATGGCAAATCACCATATTTTTCCACCTCCATAGTGAACCTAAATTGATCGTGAACACTGCTCAAATGATCTGAAAATTCTCCCAGTTCTCAATCCCATGAGCCCAGACAACGAACATAGCGACATGGCAGTAAAAGCAACTTGCCTGTGCTGGAGCAGTGTTCCTTAATGTCTTTGTCTGCTGGAAAACCAATGGTCACCTCAGTCACGATGACTACAAGAAGTAAAAGTTGTCTATACATGACAATCAATATTTTAAGGATTTTTTATGTTTTATCTAAAAATTCATCTACATTGTAGAAGGAGTTGGCATTCAGAAATTAATTTAATTTATTTTTAAATACTAGTTAGCTCTCTGTCAGACTTTTGATGCTACTTGGTAAGTTACTGAAGACTTTTGGGACAGTATAAATCACTCCTTTCTGTGCCACAATTAGATTTAACCTTGACTAGTGAATATCACCCTTTCTCCTAGTGTTTTAGCTATGCACACTGCTATTACTTTTGAATTGGGTCAGATTGTTAATAACAAATGTCATTATTGAATATATACATTGTGAAGCTACAGTGAAGATCCCTAGATCCCTAAATAAATGTCTGCAGGATGCTCTTGGATGGGCTCCAGCAATTATTCTGATTACACGCTTTTGTGCAAGGAATACTTTTTTACTCAATGTTGAATTGTCCCAGAGTATGATCCCATATGAAAGTAGTGAATACCACCAAATGTTGCAAGACTCTGATAGCATAAGTAGCTGAACTCAAACTTTTCAGATCTTCAATGTGTTTCTTCCAATAAAGTCCCTCGTCAATGCAAACACCTAAAAATTTTGAATATTCTACCTTAGCTACAGATTTATGTTCCAAGTCTAAATTTATTAATGGTGTCATGCCATTTACTGTATGAAACTGTATGTACTGGGTTTTATCAAAGTTTAATGAGAATCCATTTGTAGAGAACCCTTAATAACATTCTGAAAGATATCATTTACAATTTCATAAGTTAATTCCTGTTTGTCAGATGTGATAGCTATACTTTTATCATCTGCAAAAAGAACTAGCAAAGGACCCAAGACCGAACCTTGTGGGACCCCATTTCTGATAACATAGGAGAATTAATTGTTTCATCTATAACATGTGAACTGCTTATTTCAACTTTATGCGCAAATGATTTACATCATTTGTGCACTGTCCCATTCATACCACAATACTTAAGCTTATCTAGAAAAATCCCATAATTTACACAATCAAAAGCCTTTGAGATATCACAAAAAATCCTAACTGGTGATGTCCGGTTATTCAAAGCATTTAATATTTCATCAGTGAAGCTATATATAGCATTTTCAGTTGAATAGCTTGTTTGAAACCAAACTGACAGAAATGAGATGGGGCGGTAGTTGTTGACATCGGATGTATTTCCTTTTTTATGCAAAGGTTTAATGATAGCACATTTGAGTCCTCTGTGAAGAATACCCTGCTTTAAAGAGCTATTACAGATATGACTGAGAATCCTACTTATCTCTTGGGAACAAGCTTTTAATATCCTGCTGGAAATGCCATCAATTTCATATGACTTTTACTCTTGAGAGCGTTTATTATTTTCCTAATTTCTGAAGGAGAGGTGGGTGGAATTTCAATTGTATCAAAGTGTGTATGTATGGCCTCTTCCAATTAACTGCCTTGCTCCTTCTAATGAACATTTAAATCGTATTTTCTCTACAACATTTAAAAAGTAACCATTAAAAATGTTTTCAACTTCTGACTTTTTGTTAATAAAGTTTTCATTTGTTTTTATGGTAGTACCCTCTTCCTCTGCTATTGAGTGCCCTGTCTCCCTTTCAATAATAATCCAAATTGTTTTAATTTTATTATCAGAGGAAGTAATCTCGGACATGATGCACATGTTTCTTGAGTTTTTAATAACTTTTCTTAATGTAGCACAGTAGATTTTATAATATTTTATTGTTTCTTGGTTATTACTCTCTCTTGCAGATACAGTTCCCTTTATCAGTTACAAGATATTTAGTTCATTGCGCAAAAGTCATCTCAGTTGCCAAAATTCTGTCACGAGAGTTAACCCATCTCTGAACAGTCTTCAGGGAGAGCAGCTACAGTCACCACCAGACACAAAAAGCCATTTAAGAGCAGGAAAAATATCAGAAGAAGAGAGAAAGAATCTTGCATTTTTGTCTTTCTGTGGAACAGTGTCGAGAAAGATTAGCTGGTTCATTAAGAGATACAACACTGTTTCTCTGTTCAGGCTCCCAGCAATAATATGATAGCTGTTGAAGCCTATATAAGATGATCTAGAGCTCAAAACACCAGGAGTTTACAAGATACCATACGAGTGTGGTCGCTGTTATATTGGACAAACAGTATGCACTGTGGAACACGATAGGTGCTGACGTGGTTGCTACCTGGAAAAATCAATACCAAATTTGTTTCAATGAAACATCTGTCACTGCAAAAATGAAAGCATTTTGGGGATGAAATTAAAATTTTGGAAACACCATTAATATGGACGACACCTCAGCACAGTCTGGGACACAGCTTTAGCAAGGTTGAAGTGGACACAGCTGACACTGGATGTAAACATGACCATATAGTGTGAGGAAGCAATCCTCACTGATGTCACAGCCAGCAGCCAAAAGTGGACGTACTAGACTCTAGATGTAAATTTACATATATGGCGAGGAAGCTCCAGTGACATCACAGCCAGTAGTGTGGCTATGTAACACCAAGGCAACAATGATGTAGCAGTCATTTATCAAATTACAATGACATAGGAGAGCTTGTCTAATTTTGACCAACTGACGAAGCTGAAGGCCCACGAAGATTTCATTTATTCATATAGCTGTGAGACCGTGTACTCTTACATTATGAACCCCTACAGGGAGCAAACATTGTGCAGCATTAATTGCCTGGGAGAGCTGCATGTGAAGAAGGCTAATCTGTTAAAAATTCCTGATTCCTTTAATCTGTTAAGGTTCTTATCCTTCCTGCTACACTGAAAAGACAGTTCCACATTTGCTACTGTGAACGATCACATTAGCACCACAGCAGCCAGAATAAGCTATTGATGTGGTAGCTTTGCCCTGCTGCAGCAAAAAAATACACTTCACTAGGAGGCAGCTGGACTCAAACCATCACGAGCTACTTGCTATCTATTTACAACTGACAGAAACAGTCTCAGAGATGGATTGGGACGGGGTCAACACAGCCACCAAAGCACAACAGATGTTATCAAAGAAGAGGATCACAGAGAAACAGAAAAGGAAATTAAGCTGGTATTCTCAAGAAAAACATAGTGCAGAATGAAAATCAGGTGAACTAATTTCATCAACATGACAGAGATTGACATGGTTCAGGACTTCGAACCAGTGCCTAGAAACATCCTTGTTTGTGATATTATAAGTGGGATTGAACAAGCAATCTGCAAAATGCCTAGTGAAAGTGTAGATGAAATTCATAACAAAATCCAAGCCATGGAGGTCTTTCTTGACAAGGGCTAAACTTTACAGACTTCATGAAATCCACAGTGATGCCCACTGTGTGGTTCTGAGCAGATAAGGGCAATAAAGCCATTACTCTGAATAAGGCTGGCTGTGACACTAAAATTCAACTAATTGTCGTGGAGGAAACCTACCACAAACTGCTACAGGATCCGGCTAAAAGAATAATGAGGGAGATGTTAAGAGTTTCTTAGGCACTCATTGTTGGTAGAGTCCATCATTAAGAATTTCTCTCCTCAGGCACTGAGACAACTTACGCTTTACCTGCTGCCTAAAATTTACAAGACGCAAGTGCTTCTTCACCCCTTTGTTTCTACCATTGGGTTACCACTCGCAATACATCTGGCCACTCTCATTACACCATATGTGGGTACTGTGGCCACTACATAAGGAACAGACAAGATTTAATCAGCAAATCAGGTAGCTGCATCTTTGTCAGTTTTGATGTTGTCTCCTTATTTACACATGTTCTGATCAAAGACTGCTTGGATGTCCTCTCGCATTAATTATTCAAAACAATTGTGTGACTATTCAAGCAAATGTTGACATCATCATATTTCCTGTATGACGACCAGTATTTTGACTAGACAGATGGCGTGTTGATGGGAAGTGAACACACATGCAGCCCACTTTTATCAGCACCAACATGACACACAATATTTGTAACAAAAAATGTAACTGTATAAGCTACACTTTCTGGTGTACCCATATTTTGGCGTCTGATATTCCAACTGAGGATCAAAACTGGTCAACTTAGCAAAAAAAAGTTAGTGTGCACTAGTAAAATTTCCACATATGGTGAGAAAGCTAACTCCGGTGACATCACAGCCAGCAGCATGGCTATTTAACAACAAGGCAATGATGATGCAGGAGTCATTTACCGCTTGAAAATGGGCAAGGAGAGCTTGGCCCAAAGCTTGTGAGATTCTGACCACCCAATGTGACTCAAGGCCTGAGAAGATGTCATTTATCAAACTTCTTGTTTCCTAATAAGTAGTTGCTACAGTTAAGTTTAATGTAAAACATTTTCAAACAGGATCATTCTATTCGTTTAAGACATAAGTAGGTCTGAAAGAACATATATGTCCTGAAATGTCACATAAAGAAAATGTTGTGAAAAACTATAGAAAATAAAATTTAAATCCACTGCTGTACAGAAATATGGTCCATGCAGTGTTTATAGCAGCTATTAAACTACCTCCAGAGTATTTTCTTTGTTTGGGAATGACTTACTACTATATTCTGTTGCAAGTATTTTGATAATCTGATTATTTGTTATTGGTGCCACAATATTTTTGTGTTTCCGTGTATTGCAACAGTCAAAGGTGCACATTTTTTAAATCGAAGTGTCATCTAGTAACTCGCATACAATCTTGTTTTAATCTATAGAAAAAACTGATTTTTTGAGGATCAATACTGCATATTCCTCAAGCCACACACGCTAAAGAACTTTCAGAGTATAATCACCACATGGAACTGTAACAACCGTATATTTCTGCAGATAAGATGACCTTCAGATAAGACGAGGTACACATTTTCATCAAAATTTGATAGTTTAAGCATATATCTGGCCTATATGATGACCCCCTAGTTACCGTATTTACCCGAATGCAAGCCACACTTTTTTTCCAGTTATTGGGGTCTAAAAATACGCATGTGGATTAGATTTGGAGGCAAAGATTTAAGAACGTCCAAAAAAATGCCACTAGATGCCACAATAAGTAGTTTTTGTGATTGGTACATCTGGATTTCACCCTTTGTTGCAGTGTTTGCGGTCTGCTTTAGAACTTTTGTGTGTGTAGTGCTACATTGTATCTGATTGTGAAGAAGCATGTTTTTTCTTTTCCACCGTGAAGTTTAAGAGAAAAGTAATTTCTTTCACCAAGCCGACATGTAATCACACTGAAGCACATATTATATAGATTTCGTTCTCATACTTAGCAGTCTCCTGAATATGGGAAGTGTCTTAAAGGTGGTAATTGCAATCCACAAAGGACTTGCTTGTAGAATGTTTCATCAATTCTATTGAGATGAAAAATATTAACATTCACTTTTCCTTCAAGCATGGCCACACTCATTGAGATGATAGAAATTATCCTTTTAAACACTAGCAACGACTCCTGGAAAGTAACTGCAGCCATAAGAAAAATCACTATGGACTACAGTAAATCTAACACTTCCTTCATGCCAAAACCAAATTATAACTCGTGATTAATAGTTTACTTAAAACTTACACCAATTGTTATTAATTGCATAAGTAAGTCTACAGGCAAACCATACTAAGCAAGCCTAGGATTATGGACTAACCACTCAAAACAGCTGTCATTTGGTGTGCCAATTTTCTTCATTTTCCAAAGTCCTCCCATATATAGTAACCCAAGCCCTACAAAACCTGCACTTTTAAGAATTCATACTTAAAAATGCTTTTCTTCATTAAATAATTTATACAGTCATTAAATATTTTGGTTAATAGTGGTCACTGAAAAATCTCTTCATTTTTTAATTTATTTTATTTTTTATATTTTTTTTAAACATTCGTGGTCATTCAATACTCATTATGCCTTTATAAAGATCATTATAAGAGATTTCAATACTTATCAATAATATGAGGATAGATAGCAACTCTCACCACTGCCGCAGCAGCCAGAGATAGTGCACATGTGTGCCTGAGTAATGTCTGAATGATTGTGTGACCGTGTATCTGTTTCTGATGGAGGCTGTGGATGACAATTAAAAATTGTATGAATGTGTTTGTCTATTCTGTGTGTTAGTCTATGGCTCAGAAATCATCTTTACAGGAAGTTACTACTGATCCTCATAACATTGACATTCCTACCTGAACTTTCCATTGTTAAATTTGAAAGTCAGTTGCTTCTGATAACTTAATCTAGATATTTCTTATGTGAACCATTCTATGTTGATAATATTCAGAAATGTACCTCTATTCTAGCAGCAGCCTCTTCTATTGCTTTGTCCATGCTTGATAGTTCATTCTCAACTAGATCTTCTATCATTTCTGCAGAGTCTCCCTTTAATTGACTTGTTAATGTTTCCATTAAATCAGTCACATCTTTAACTTTCTGCTTAACAGTGTTTGCATTTTCTGTTATAGTTGATGATGGAGCCACTGATTTTACACTTGCGAGAAGTACAAGTGACTCAGTTCCAGCTTGTTTGCAGGCCTCTGCAATTCCTGAAAAAACAGAAAACCACAATACAATTGCAGCATACATATTCTCAAGACATAAGTTGAGATATGCGGTGAAAAAGTAAAGCAGTCAGAAGATTGGTATGAACACCACAGCGCTTTACTAGGCATGGTCCCGTTTGGAGGTGGTATGCCGTTCCCTTCCTCCAACCTACAGTTTAATGTGGATTCTGAGCCATGCTGCTACTTGATATTTTTCACATCAGCAGCACTGTCAGAGGTAAAAGAACTGGAATGTGACAGATAGAAAACTTAGGACGTGGCCGGGAATGAACCCACAACCTTTGGATTCATAGTCTGGCACACTACCACTGTTATACCAAACCACATTTATCATATCAAATTAAACTAATCAGTTCATGTGTCCTGACATTTCATATAATGCTCATTAATATTTTATTTGCATTAATATGTCAACATGCTGTTCCTTCTAGACTTAAGTTAATGATATACATTTTAATTTCTTTTTATTGATTCAGTAGTACATTATCCCTATTGACATCACTAGTAATATGTTTAGCTGAATGAACAAATAAATTTTCTTTCTGTTGGATTCATCTTTTTGCCCCCTTGAATTAAACTATACAATTTTGTATGTATGAGAGTTGCTCTACTAACTCTGTATGTCGAGAAAACTGCACACAGCACTATTCTTGCAGTAAAAAGCTGTCAGGGGAAACATTCAGCCAAGGCATTACTCCCATGATGTGCCAGGACCTCCATATCATTGCCTTTACTTTCCCATGAATCTTATATTCCAGAAATTATTAAAATTCTCTTCCCAAGTATTTGAAGAAGATAATCCCACAGTTATCTGCACAATCAGTATTGATAAATCTGACTAACAAACAAATACTATTTGGATAATAGCTTTTAATTACCAACTAACAGTTTCAGTCTGCACTGTTGGTCAACTTTAAAAGCGCTATTATTATAAACACTTCACTCCAAGGGTGTAGAAGCAATAAAATATTGCTAACACTCGCAAAGTGAAGTCTATAAACAGTTGTATAAAACAAATGTAAATGCAAGAAAACTGTGTGGAACATATTTTTGTATAGTCAAATGACATGTGAAAGTAACAGACGAGTACCATATATTAAAATACACTAAAAGATTTTTCCATATGTAAGAAATTTATCATCTCTGAGGAGAATGTCCATCATTAATCAACTAATTTACATCTATGTTTTTAATTATAATTGTGTGATGTTTTAATATTTGATCTACATATAAAAAAAAGGAAAAAGAAATGAAAAATTGTCACATACACAGAATTACATTTTGTTCATAAAGGATGCCAATTGAAGAGACTTAAATTTTTACCAGAGTCTTTTTGAGATTATTTTCTGATCTGTTGTGATGTTTTTTCACCCCGGTTTTTGTATTTATTAGTTATTTAATACTGCCTGTGTAGTGTACTCTTAAAGAATACCAGTTACTAGTTTCATACTCGCAGATTACATCTGCAAATATGCATGTTCTATCCTATGTTAGTGCACCTCTAGCTTATCAACATAAGCAGTTTACATTGTAAATTGCCTTCATAATAGATTTAAGAGTGATACCAAATAAAACTGCACACTGATGTTTAACCAAGGCACTTATTATTATTTTTCAAAATAAAAGGAAAAGTGACATGAAGTATCTGTTCATGGACCTATCCAAAATTATTCCTGAAATTTCACATAACTGATGAAAACCACATGAAACTACAATAATTAAATTGTTTATTAAAATGGTTAGGACAAACTTTCCATGTACATTAATTTTAGTTCATGAAACTTTTACTCAGTCAGTAAAGGCAGTTCCACTGCATATATTTCGCATCATCTTATTGATCACATTCACATTTGTCTACAATTCCCAAATTATAACAATTATTATTTATTTATCATTTGGCACTCACAAGTCTTTTATTGCTGGTTCATGCTATTAATTGCAAAACTGATGAGTCACATTTAAACGCTAATCTGTTTTTACCAGTATTTTAAGTGTTTGACAATCATATGAAAGAAAGGCCACTCATATGTACAACAAAATAATGACTGTCTCTGCAGACAGTATGTTTTTAATAATCTAAATACTCATACCATTATATGAGAATAGTTTGTGTTACCTTCATTCATAACACCTGATCATCAAACCAGTCTATGTATCTAAATAAAAATAATTAGAAAAATGCATGAACTGTTTTACACAACATAATAGGAAACAACATCAGTATATGTAGGTGATGGACATCACAGAAAAACTATGAAAATAGACTCTGGCAGAAGAAAGCAAATTAAATATTTCCCTTCATTTAGAAATAATTCTCTTGTTGACCAGAACCCACCAATAATTAAATTTAGAAACAACTTACGCTCTCCAAATTCTATGTCTGGTGATGTGTTTGAAGTGGTTTTCCCTTGAATTAAGTAATTAGCTATAAGATGGGCAACATGTGAAATATGTTTTAATAGTTCATCTATGTTTGCCGATTTGTCATGGAACATTTTGTATGAAGCACTGATGTCATCCAACGACGCAACAACAGGATCCGTCAAACTTTGGAAATAATCTGCAAGATGAAAACAATATTCAATCAAATTTTCAGAAAAACAAACCCCCATAGAGTTATTTTGATATCAATTTATCAACAACTGAAACCACCAATATTATGAAAATGTTATTTGTTTCATCACATTCTTTAACAGTACTAATATTTAAGTAAATACTGCAATTTTTGATTGATGTTCTATGTTATTTTCTATAAAATTTGTTTAAAGGTGTTTAAATTTATAGCAAATATTTCATCTAGCATAAGACCTAAATGGATTGCAAAGAAAAGGAATTCTAATAAACTTTGCATCACTATCTTGGAAAATGGTAGGTCAATTTATGAACCGATTTCTTCTTGCAATAGGAATAAAATAAATTTCACACTTAGACAGTAGCATTTGAATTTTCCCAATCGCAAAATATATAATATTTATTATAAACATTTTAGCGGAATGTGCTGGTTCAATGATAAAACTTCGAAGTACCAGTATTCATTATATATATCAGAATATTTTTATACTCTTTACAATAAGTAAAACTGTGCACACTCCTTTAAGCTGTAAATAATTCTACCATAGAAATTTGTAAGTGTAAAGAATGCATTTCTTCTGTCTCACTATGCAAATTTTAGCACATTCAAACATTTACAATAATGTTTGCCTCTTATAACCTGAAAATGTAAAATTAAAGCAGAAAAAAATTTCTTTTATGGCTGGTGAAGTAGTTGAAAATCAGGGATTAACATCCAGATGATGGTAAACAATGCTGTAACTTTGAAACTCTCAAAAAAATTGTGTCTTTGGATACTTCAATTAGGTCTCCTGTTATTTCCATTAAGGTGACTAGTCTAGTATGTAAACCCAATTCATCTTGAATTTAAGACCTAGAATTACACAAATCACTACACTTGGTGACAAAGGAAATAAGTATTCACCCTGAAACTTAATTTGAACACCACAGAGGTCTTAGGACCAGGTTATTTCTGTACATAGTGTGCCCATACAATTTCTGCTATCTTTACATGGAGAATTATTAAGGTGAAGGAGGGTGAAACTCAAAAAGTCAACCACAGATCAGAAATCCATCTTCAAACATTTTCACTTTCATTTAAACATGGGCTACCTAGTTAAATGTGATACAAGCCATTCTATATTCAAATAATTTAATGAAACACTAATAAATTTACTAAGGACTCTGTGTTCAATTTACTATTGAGGTCAAATTTTAACACATCAGTGCTTGTATATTATACACCTACAAGCAGCAACATATACAGCAAGCAGTCAAAGAATATACTAAACAAAGTGAATGCTATTATAATCTACACTGCTTATTTTATTTCACTTACAAATCCATGACAGATGATGTGAGACGATAGTTTGGAGCAACTCTGCGGTTGATACAGAATATTCAAGATAAGTAACAATTCTTTTATTAAAGACAAATAATGATGAGGAATTATAAATAGAAGAATAAAACGTCTTATGAAATTTTAACAGTTAAGTAAGTGAACAGACAAAGCTTAAATTCTAATTAAGTATAATATACAGGCATGTTCTTCATGACTATAGCTATTTGATTTGAAATAAAACATTTATCAGAATGTAAGACATTTCAAAAAAGTGTATACAGAATTATGATCTTTGGACTGCAATAATGAACAATCAATGTTCTTATAGTGTCAGCGAAGCATCTCTGAAAAAGTGACTTACACAGTCACAGCTTATTTAGGAAAGATTCATTGTTATGATAAAAAATAATAAAGTAAATTCTGAAAAAGTATGAAGTTCAGCTTAGTATTTTCCAGAATGTACAAACAATATTTCTTCTCTCTGTTATTATACTTCAAAGGGTTGAAACTCCAGGATGGAGTAAAATGATATGGCTTGGGATAGAGTGTATAACATCACATATGACCTCTATCCTGAACTCAAGTACTTGATACCTGATTATAAACAGATAAATCTGCCTGTTTTAGAAGCTTGCACCCTTTTGGGGAGAATTATACAATTTAACATGAACTGTTTGTGGACTGGTTTGGGAGGATAATTTTAATCTGTGAAGGCCACCATGAGAACTTTGAGATATTCAGAAAAGAACTGCTTGTCACTAAACATGAGGAATATATAGGTGGTTGGGCTGTATTGATGGAACGTTTTGAAATGAATAGGGTTGCAGCTGTCTAAGTGGAGGCTTTGTTGGTAGTTGATACATTTGATGTGGTGGATGTACTGAAACAGTTATCCTTGGGGGGGGGGGTGTCAATGTTGAGGATGATGGATTTTTTGGGTTGAGGAAGACCAGATGAAGTAAATGAGGGAGAAAGTGTTGAAGTTTTGGAGAAATATGTATAGAGTGTCCACACATTCAGTCCAGATTATGAGGACATCTGGTGGTGGATTTGGGATTCTGGGTGGCTAGGATGGATTCTTCTAAATGGCCCATGAATAAGTTGGGGTAAGAGTTCCTCTGCTATAAAATGGATTTGTTTGTAGGTGACACTTTTAAAAGAAAAGTAATTATGGATAATGATATAGCCAAACATGGTGACCTGGCAGGAGGTTGTAGGTTTGGAGCAGTCAAGCATTTGGAAAAGTATTGTTCAATGGCAGTAACACCATGAGCATTAGGGATGTCAGTGTAGAAGAAACTGGCATCAATAGTGACATGTCGAATTCAGTGTGGTAAAGGAAAAACTAGTACCCTGTTTATTACTATCAATAGTAATTTCTGCAAGGTGGGAAAGGAACACCCCACAACCTGCTCATCACTATCTCCAACAGCTTCACCTGGCTCCTCTCAACCTCTTCAACTGGCCCTACTTAACCTAGTGCACCATCTTCCTGGGCATTAACATTTACTTTTCTAATGGCTCCATCCACATCACTGTACATTTCAAGCCCACTAACAATAGTAACTGAATTTTGACCATTGTCACCCTTTCAAAAACCCTCTCATGCAGTGCTGAAAATTCCCTTGTCCAGTGTGCTGAAGATCTCGTGAGGGACTTCCTAGGCAGGCGTTACTCCCCAAACCTAGTCTACAAACAAATTGACCAGGCCATATCGTCACAAACCCCTAATCCTCTCACCACCTACAAGAAGCAACTAAACTGCTGCAAATACCAACTTATTGTCACAGGGCTCATATCTCAGTGAAAGAGAGGGGTTCAATACCTGCTCAATTTGCCCACACAACAGATCTTGCTCCAGTCATGTCACAGGCTTACCCTATCACACAAGAGGCAAGGCCAACTGTGCAATCAGGCATGTGATACCAAATCTGCTGCAATCACTGCACTACTTTTTTATGTCAGCAACCAACAATCTATCAGAAAGTAATGATCACTGCCAATCTGTGGTCAAGAGCAAAGTTGGCCACCCAATGGCATAACATGTTGGAGTTAAACAGCTGCTACAAGACCTGTGCCATATAGTTCCTTCTGTCCAGTGCCAGTTTTACAGAACCACTTGGCTGAAAGCTATCATTGCTAAAACCCCTTTACTCTTGTGAACCACCTGACCTCAATTTCTACTAAGCCACTGTCTGCACAGCTTCAACTAATAGTTACACCTTCCTCTGTTCTGTAACTTTCTGCCAAACACACGCATGCACGCAGACGCACGCACACACACACACACACACACACACACACACACACACACACACACACAGTCCAACCTCTACATACACTGACCTCTAGCTGAGAAGCTAACAATTATTCTTTTGTATATTTCTATCAACGAATCAAAGCTTCTGTCTAATATATAAAGCAGAGGGTCCACATGTTTGTCTGTACGTGTTGCATACAAATCTACAGTTTTGTTCCAATCTTTATGAAATTTTGTACATGTAAGCTTCAATCCATGAGGACAGTCACCGTAAGTGTAAGAATCACATACGATATATAGTTCACAAGGTATGACATCATAAACAATGAGCTGTGTGAAAAACTTCTGCATTTAGTGACAATGCTGCTCATTTTCTCCTAAACCACGAGTCAGATTTCAACCAAATTTGGTACCAATATTCCTTACCATGAGGTAACAATTGATGCAGGGTTAAGAATCACCCATACGACACATGGTTCAGAAGGTATGACGTCATAAACAATAGGAATCATAAAAAAACTGCCACATAGCGCGGCGAAACTTTATAAATACGCTGTATGAGAATGAGAGTACTTAGCGACTTGCAACAAACTTTAAACATAATTTCCAAATATTTATTAAACTTTTTCTCACTGACAACCATACTAAAATGATGAAAGGAAAAAAGTTTTTTGCTTATTTTTAAGCTGTTTATGGAGTAAAACTACAGCATTCGGTTTGATGTTACAACTTGTAATCTGTAAACTACAAATTGTAACCACAGGAAATTTTACAGAAAGTATACACACATATAGTTTAATGTGCTTTCTAAATTGTATCGCGATATGACACATAGTTCATGAGATATGAGCCTATAAACTGTAACATTCCACTGTATATGGTCTACAACTATGGCATTCAGTATGACGTTACAATTTATAATTTCTCAACTACAAATTGTAGCTGCAAGAAATTTTATGGACATTATACACAGATATAGTTGAGTGTACCTTCAAAATTGTATCACAGTACGAAACGTAGTTTATGAGATATGAGCATATAAACAGTAATGTTCATGGTAAACTGCTCCATCATGCATCAAGTTTTAATCTATTACTTCTTTCATACTACTTGTATTCCCAAGAGATTTTACAGACATACAGCCCTTATTTATATACACACACACACACATGAAAAACGGCAGGAATTACTAAATAAATAACTGGGCAACACCAGGTTTTTAGCTAGTTATTCAATAAATGATCTTCTTTACTTCTAAATTATCCACAATTATTTTATTTCCCTCCCACATTTTCTTCAAAAGTTGAAATAGTTTACTCAATTACAAAACTCACTGTCATACATAGTACTTCTATTGTACAAGTACACTCTTCCTATGAAACAGCTCCCCTCGATTAACATGTACATTCACCATCATCACTGCCCTGGTAAAAATTTTAATTATATGCTTCAGCCTATATTCATTAAAATAGTTTAAGTGTATAGTGATAAATCAAAATTCAATAATATAATGAGGATAGACTGCACTTTGCCAAAAAGAGAATTGGAATCATATAATATACATTTGGCCACAACCTTTCTGCAGAAAACAGAACATACAGAAATTCATACAAGGCTATCTCACACACATGGCAGCATCTCTAAGCAATGCATAAACTTCCTGATCCCAACAACTGTGATCAGGTGTAAGAACATTGTCCAATCTCCTCCTCTTTACTGTCTGAAATACACTTCCTGATGGCAACTAATGTTTTCACATTTGTTTGGTTGATGTTATGTTGACCATAATCTACTTCCTGCCAAATACAATAGCAGGTACACAGTTTCTTACAGAAAATTGTAGTAACAGATGACTGGAGGAGGAAAAAATCATTATTCTCATGATAATAAAGAAAAGTTCATTTTTGACCTGTTTCCAAAAATCAATATCTATTCATATCTTTGCATGTATTCTGAAATAAGTAAATCAAGATATCATATATTTTATTTCTCTTATAATCAGTTTCAGTATTCTTTACCTGGTGTACATGTAACTGCTGACAGGGCTGGGTTGTCGACTTCATGAATTGCTTTTTGCACTATGGTTTCAGCCTGTACCACACAGGATACTTGAAAAAGAACAAGTTATTTCAGATTATTAGTCAAGTTACCCAAAAAATGTTGTCACACTCTATTAAGATACAGCCAAAGCTAAATGATCTCATCAAATAAATTTAGAAATATAAATTAGAGTGCTGAGTCAAAATTCCAGTTAGATTTATAAATCCAATAGAAAGAATGTAAAGCACAACAAAATGTAGCTATTGATATGCAAAAATCTATCCTTGAAACATTTACATGGACAATTTCCTATAAAAATTAAATTAAAAAATATTTTTAAGCTTTGAACAGAGTATATTTTTAAATAATGAAAATGCAATCAAACACACATTTCTATGAAGTTCAAGAAGTTTACATTACAAATGAATGCATTTAGGATGACTTGCAAGGAAAAACTGTTCCTCATCTTCAGTTTAATATTCTGGGACAATGGGAGTTATTTTACATTTTAAAAATCAGCAGACCTACATTGTGTAAGTGAGGGAGGAAACTTCATTAAACATTTTGTTTGAGATACTGAGATTATAATTGGAATAAATTCAAACAATGGCAAATGAGATATAATTCAAATTATAGAAGGTAGCTAATGGAAACTAACCTTTCTGAACACAAGAAATCCACATCATCAGTCTACTATTTGCATTTGTCCAATAGTGTAATATCAGGAGAGTTCAAACAAACAATTATGGCTGATGTGCAGCCTACATATTCATTTCTTGACAGGTGAGAAACAGTGCTTTAGACACTATGCCGCGCGTTCCACAGAGAGACGCTTTAAACCGCTCTGCTACTCCACCACGGCTATATTTTTATAGTACTTGTAATAAAATTTACTTATTGAAATACAGAAGGAGTGAAGTTAGTAACTTCTTGAGTAGCTGCAAAGTTGATTTTTTAGCAGGCATCTAAACAATACTAAGAAAGTTGCTGAGCTTTTGGACGAATCTTCCTTCACATATAACAGAAGCCACATACATGTATACATACACCTGTCCTGACATTGTCACAGAAGATACACATTGTTTTGGAATTGCAGCTTGACTAGGATGAGGGGTTGATCTGTGTGGTGTGGGAGGGCAAACAAAAGAGGTGGAGAATGGTATAGATGTTTGGAGAGGTGACAGGCAGCTTGGAGGGAGAAGCAGGAAGTGCACTAGACAGTGAGCTACTCTGAAGTCAGAAGACACAGTTAAGTGATGCATATCAGCATGAAGAAAAAGCAAGAGGATAGTGTTTATTTTAAAACTCTATGCAGCGAGCAATTTAAAAATAATAACTGGAAATCATGAAGTCAGAATACTGTCTTATCCCAGTTAAACTCACAAGCAAAAACTGAGATCCACACAAATCAGGCAATTTATTAGCTCTGCAGGGAAAATGTTGCTCATTAGAAAGTTAATGCTATCAGTTAATGAAAACTCACAGTTAAAACTTTTGATGGAAATCTTTCCAAATTCCCAAACTACAGAATTTTATGTTGCTGGATGTAAAGATATTGTGTGCCAAATGAAATGGTAAACACTCCATATAATTATTTAAGAATCTATATATTTAAGGAACCAAAATATTTAAAACATTTCTCCTTCCTCTGCATTTACATACTTATTCAACATTCCATATAAGTATGTGGTAAGGGTATTTCCCATTACACCAGTTATTATCACTGCTTACTCCATTCTGTATGGTGTGCTAGAATAATAACAGTTTAACGGCCTCCGTGCTTTTTCAGTATATTTGTAATTGTCTCCCATGTAGTATATATGGCATGCATCTCTTCCATAATTTTTTGTAATGTACTTTGCACATGGTAAGTACAAATTATTCATTGGGTTTTGTCACCTTATAGCTTCAAATACGGTATACACTGCCCCAAACAAAAACAATACTTTAAAATTTTATTTTATGTCATTACAGGTTTAATTTTGACTCTTCTTTCCAAGTCTGATCAGTGAAGTCTTAAAACTTTAGCAGAATTGGATAAAAATATTTTGGAAGAAAAATATCAATATGAGCTTTTTGAGGATACCTGGCCCTAATGCTGCTGCAGAAACAACGTTCTCTATGACAAGTAGTTAATGCACCATAAAAACATATTAAGTGTGCAAACTGTGAAGGGAATAATTATAACAAGAAATTTTCAGAGATCCCAAAAAATCCTTAATATTTCAGCCAGTCCAATCAGTTTCATAGCCTTTCATCAATTACTTTTTGTCTTGTGGTAATTCTCTTACATTCAAAGGAAGGAAGCAATTTAGGCTTTAAAGTTCCATCAACAGTGTGGTCTTTAGAGAACCTCACACCCGAATTTTCTTTAGTAAGAATGGCGAAGGTAATCGGCTGTGCCCTTTCATTGCAGCTATGACAGCATTTGCCTTGAGTGATTTAGGGATATCGCGGAAAACCAAAATCTGGATGGCCAGAGGTGGATTTGAACCACCGTCCCCTTCTTGTGTGTGTGTGTGTGTGTGTGTGTGTGTGTGTGTGTGTGTGTGTGTGTGTGTGTGTATATATATATAGTATAAAATAAAGATTTTTGACTTACCTAAAGTACAGGCTGGTCGATAGGAACACTAAACACACACAAAAACACACAACCATTCGAGCTTTCGCCACCAGTGGTGGCTTCTTCGGGAAAAAGAGGGAGGAAGGAGAGGAGAAAGGGAAGGATACGGGTTTTAAGGAAGTGGAAAAGGAGCCATTCCAATCCCAGGAGTGGAAGGACTTACCTTAGGGGACAAAAAGGAAGGTAAACAAATACACACACACTCACACATATCCACATCCAAACACACTTAGGCAGACATTTGTGCATGTCTGCCTAAGTGTGTTTGGATGTGGATATGTGTGAGTGTGTGTGTATTTGTTTACCTTCCTTTTTGTCCCCTAAGGTAAGTCCTTCCACTCCTGGGATTGGAATGGCTCCTTTTCCACTTCCTTAAAACCCGTATCCTTCCCTTTCTCCTCTCCTTCCTCCCTCTTTTTCCCGAAGAAGCCACCACTGGTGGCGAAAGCTCGAATGGTTGTGTGTTTTTGTGTGTGTTTAGTGTTCCTATCGACCAGCCTGTACTTTAGGTAAGTCAAAAATCTTTATATATATATATATATATATATATATATATATATATATATATATATATATATACACACACACACACAAGAAGGTCCCACCTCCCAGACACAAAGTATATTATATAATAAAGAGTGAAGGAAATGTAAATATGACAACAACCCAATATGACACATTAGCTTTGGGGTGGGGATGGGGGAGAAAGAAATAACGGCTTTGTTTCTATTTGTACTGCGTGCATTAATTTGTGTGTGTGCCTGCCTTAATGAGTGACACAAAGGCAACAAGTTTTTATAAGCTTTAAGGGATAACAGCCATGTCAATGACATGCAGGTAAAGCTAACATTTGATTTCATGATCTTTGGTATCCATGTGTGTCCCGTATTTTCATTTTGGAAATCTAATCACTTTACTATAGAGGGCTCATGTAAACAACTGATGTTTCCTATTCTATGCACAATTTCTGTTAAACATAATATGTCTGAACTCTGAATATGTACACCAAGATGTCTAAGGCAAACCTGGAATGTTTAAATCATCATTTTGAAACAAATGGTATGTAGACAAATGCTACCTAATCTGTTGGTATATTTATGGATCCATAATTTAAATAGCAAAGGAATTACATATTGTACTGCTTGTATTTTAACATTGAGAATTGATAGTTACTAGGTAAAATCTGGATTTGTGGGAATAGAAGACATTATTCCTCTTTGAACTTCATTTTAGTTTGGTGATTAGTATTTTTATAACCACATAATTTTTGAGAGCATTACATACCAAGTATGCCTCTCATTCTATCCTCTGCCTCTTTCTTTAATTCATCCTGCAATTTTTTATGCTTAGCTTCAGCTTCCTGTAACTGCTGGTCTAATTCTTCTTTCTGTGATAACAAATCATGGAGTTCACTTTCAAGATTACTCTTCTCTTTCAGCACCCAATCCACTCGTGTTGCAAGTGCCTGAAACAAATGCACCACTTACTTTCGAGCAATATGTTACCTAAATGCCAAAAAAGGTAAATATTGCTGAAGAAAGATACTTATAGTTAAAACACATGTATTGTAAAATTAATGCTGGCCCTCTCATCTCAATGTTACCGTACGATACCGTCTGCATCGGACCCGGAATCGTGTGGTTCAATAGCGATACATGTTGCGTGTGAAGTTACAAACGAAATAGCTAGCCTAGGAATCAGTGTAGGACAGTGTCTCGGTAATACTGTGATTTAAAACAAGTGATAGAATTCATTAATTAAGGGATTCATATATTTTCTTTCCAGACAGTTCTATAAACAATAGTTTCGTCAGTAATTAAAACTTCCGGGCTGAGAGGCTGTGGTCGAACAGTAGAAATTTCTTCCCCTGACGTTTCGTTGCCGGCTGCGGACAACATCTTCTGAGGTGTGTCGACGACTGGCTGCTGGGCAGTGGAGATCCTGCATATATATCCACCACTCGTCACGTGATGTCAACAGTAAAACTATCTCTGGCTGGCGTCATTACTCTCGATCGAAGGTAATCGATTGTCACATCTTTGGTACAAAGCAGACCGCCATATCTTGTCTAACTTCAAGCCTTCTTCCTTTCTGTTAAAATTATTGTGGTGTTTAAAAATCTCTATAGCCTCTCTATTCATACGTGCATAATAATGTGATGTCTTAGCTAGCACGCTTGTCTCACTAAATTTTATTTTGTGGTCACCGTTTTCAAAAACATGTTCCGCTACGGCCGATTTGTCCGTGTGTCCCAGTCGACAGTTCCTTTTGTGTTCAGTTAGGCGAGTATTGATACTTCTTTTGTTGTGCCAATATAAACCTTCCCACAACTACATGGGATCTTATACACACCTGGAGTAGCCAAAGGGTGTCGCACATCTTTCATTGATCGTAAGCATTCACTGATCTTTTTGGTCGGTTTGAATATTGTTTCCACTCTAAACTTGGCCAGTACTTTACCAATGCGGCCCGTGATTTTGTGGATGAATGGGAGAAACACTTTCCCCGCCAAAGGTGTTTGTTGGACGTTAGCAAAAATTTGTCTTCTGGGCTGGAGTGCTCGATCTATCTCCTTATCACTGTATCCGTTTTTCTGAAATGCGGTTCGTAAATGATCGAGTTCCTCTTGCAAATAAGCTGGCTCACAGATTTTATTAGCCCTGTCCACTAATGTTTTAATAACACCTCTCTTCTGCCTGGGATGATGATTCGAATCTTTGTGAAGATACCGATTGGTGTGCGTATCTTTTCTATATACTTTATGACCCAGAGTCCCATCTGCACGTTTAATTACTGTAACGTCCAAAAAATTTATCTGTCCATCAATCTCCGTCTCCATGGTAAATTGTATTTTCGTGTTGATACTATTCAAATTTCCTCTTCCCCGTGGTTCCAGATCACAAATGTATCATCCACATAACCGATACCCCACTTCAAAGGGCTCTTTCTGGCTGACAGCAGTGCCTGTTGTTCAAAAAATTCCATAAAAATATTCGCAACCGCTGGAGGGCTACCCATTGCCACTCCATCGATTTGTTCATAGAATTCATTATCATATTGAATCAGTCGCCTCCCCCGCCGCTCCCCCACCGGACGTTCTCGAAGGTTATCAGATCCGAGGATAAAAACGTCAGCATATGTAAGCAAGAGCTTCGTTGACAGGAACCCATGGTGAACCGTGGAAATCACGACAAAGCTGACCAAGCATATCACCAGGGCTGACAGTAATCTCCTTCAGTTATTCGATAAAGTGCATAGAGTTTTTATATCGGTATGTGGATGATACATTTGTGATCTGGAACCACGGGGAAGAGGAACTGAACTGTTTCTTAAAGCACTTGAATAGTATCAACGCGAAAATACAATTTACCATGGAGACGGAGATTGATGGACAGATAAATTTTTTGGACGTTACAGTAATTAAACGTGCAGATGGGACTCTGGGTCATAAAGTATATAGAAAAGATACGCACACCGATCGGTATCTTCACAAAGGTTCGAATCATCATCCCAGGCAGAAGAGAGGTGTTATTAAAACATTAGTGGACAGGGCTAATAAAATCTGTGAGCCAGCTTATTTGCAAGAGGAACTCGATTATTTACAAACCGCATTTCAGAAAAATGGATACAGTGATAAGGAGATAGATCGAGCACTCCAGCCCAGAAGACAAATCTCTGCTAACGTCCAACAAACACCTTTGGTGGGGAAAGTGTTTTTCCCATTCATCCACAAAATCACAGACCGCATTGGGAAAGTACTGGCCAAGTTTAGAGTGGAAACAATATTCAAACTCACCAAAAAGATCAGTGAATGCTTACGATCAACGAAAGATGCGCGACACCCTTTGGCTACTCCAGGTGTGTATAAGATCCCATGTAGTTGTGGGAAGGTTTATATTGGCACAACAAAAGAAGTATCAATACTCGCCTAACTGAACACAAAAGGAACTGTCGACTGGGACACATGGACAAATCGGCCATAGCGGAACATGTTTTTGAAAACGGTGACCACAAAATAAAATTTAGTGAGACAAGCGTGCTAGCTAAGACATCGCATTATTATGCACGTATGAATAGAGAGGCTATAGAGCTTTTTAAACACCACAATAATTTTAACAGAAAGGAAGAAGGCTTGAAGTTAGACAAGATATGGCGGTCTGCTTTGTACCAAAGACGTGACAATCGATTACCTTCGATCGAGAGTAATGACGCCAGCCAGAGATAGTTTTACTGTTGACATCACGTGACGAGTGGTGGCGCCCTCTATGCCCTCTATATATATATGCAGGATCTCCACGGCCCAGCAGCCAGTCGTCGACTCACCTCAGAAGATGTTGTCCGCAGCCGGCAACGAAACGTCAGGGGAAGAAATTTCTATTGTTCAACCACGGCCTCTCAGCCCGGAAGTTTTAATTACTGAAGACGCCAGCTGTGAAAGCCTACACGTTATGAATAGTTTCGTCATTTTCTGTTATTTAAAGACTTAAACAGATGAATTGTAAAAACTTTTGTGAAAAACAAAATGAAAATAAATAGCACTGTATATATGTCAGGCTCATAAACAAGTTGTGTTGACCAGTCAATTGTGTTAATTAATGTAATAGTCGAGATTTAAATATTATGATTCTTTGTATATACTGACTGACGTGTGATTTTGAACATATTGTCAGATTTTCCAAGACATTTGATAGTTCAATATATGTTAGGAACATGTATGATGTACTTGTTAACTAATTAATTGACATTTAACATTTTGGTTTGTTGTCAAACAAAAAGTAGCGTGATTAAAACTTAAAAAGGTATGTGCTATATAAAATTATTGTATGTATAGTTTTCATTTTATATTGTTATACTTGTATGTTCGGTAATTCTAAATTAGTATATTCAATTGTTATGAACAATGCATAATGCAATGTCATTATTGTCGATGTTATATATTTGCCTCATGCCTTGTGTGGGGGAGTTCGAGTTTTGCCTTTTCTAAAGTGCACTGGAAGCTATGTCAGTCTGTGTTTTGAAATGGAAGTACTACCATTCTGATGCTTTGTATATGTTTTGAAGTTGTTTTGGTGGAGAAGCAGTTTGATATCAAATTAAAGAAGAAGTGAAAAATTGTAAATATTGAGTATTTATTTCTACCACGACGCCCCAGGAGAATAATTTTGCAGCGAGCAGAACCCCCATACATCGCAATGTTGAAAAGCTAAGTATCTTGTTTGGAAGTGGTAGAATGAACAGTAATTACTTAAATAGCATGTAAATGTTATAAGTTACATATCTGATTTTAAACAGAACCCATGTTTCTTTTGAGCATTTAATAAAATTCATGTTACATTATTAGAGCACTTAAAAAGTCTAAGGGCAGTGTGGAGCCAACACCAGAACCTAGAAGTATAATTGTTTTCTACTCACTTCATTCTCCAGTTTTGCATTTTCTTGGGCAGCCTTCAATGCAGCAACCTGTTCACTAGCTTCATTAGCAGACTGCACAAGATTCTGCTCAATTTTTGTCCTCTCAAACTGCATTTCCTGCAGTTTTGCTGCTGTTTCTGCCTGCAGTCTCTGAGTTTGATCACTTATAGACCTTGCATGAAGTAACTGCTTATCTACATCTGCTTTCTAAACAACAGAAAAATACAACAGTTATTTTCTACTTGATTTAAGAACTGTTAGGTTACTTACAAGAGCAATATCAGTACTAAAACACTATTTCAAAGATTATTATTTACTGTGTATCATACAAAGTGCACATTACCAAGAGTTAAACTGTATTATGCAAATATTTTGTTACTGTGAAGTCCAAAATCTATTATTTATGTCAGCTGTTATGTATGTAAGTGTCACATTCTGTGATTCACAGTGACCAAAAGGAAAAACCACAGAATATTCTTTGTTCACCAACAGGGAGCAAACAAGATCTGAATTTGCAAAGAAACTCATTTCTCTCTCATTACACTACTTTTATACTATAACACACAGACATTGCTGTGGGACATCACTGTCACATATGTTGTTAACAATACCAGATGTTTTAAAACAGAATTATGTTTCAAACATGTCTTACAAGCAATAAACAAGATTATTAAAGGGAAAAATCAGCGAAGGAGACAAGGATAATAATTAGTCAGGTATGGGATAAATAACAGAGAAGACAGAGGGAGAAGACAGGATGAAATACAGCCTCACAGACTGAACTACTGTTATGTTTGGAGAAGAGCTACTACCATTTTTAGGAAAGAATTTATCTATTTCACTATATCCGTAAGTAATATGATGTACAAAGAAACAAGTTATTCAACTAATTTTTGCTAGAGAAAGTGCACAAGAAAAGTATTGTTACGAGAAAATGATGTGCAGAAGCCATTATGGTACTATTAAAAATGTAAGCTAAATCATACAAATTCATGCTGAGACAGATATAACTGGTTAATAAAAATTTTTTGCTATTTCTCAGAGGCTTATAAGAACTATAACTAAAGACGTCTAAAATCACATCACTGATTATCCTCCAATATCCTGCACATGAACAATATCACATTTTTTATGAAAATAAATTTCTCTTTGAAGACCAACATGTAATGTGTAAGATTTAGATTACTGTGTTCCATTATTCTTCCAGATACTGTTAGTAAAATTTCTTCTCTTCTGACTTTTTCAAATACATTTTTGAGTCCTATGTTAAAAATGTTTCTTTAAGAAATATAAACCAAATTAACAAGCAGTTCCTGAACAGTTCACACTTACTTAGGTCTCCTTAACTAACCAACCACTTCATACCTTTCCAAGTACAAACCTGACATAATATATGTCTAAGAGAGTAGAAGTAGTACATTCTACCTTAAGTAGAAAAATATTACAGAAGCTCTTACGATCACTACTGGTTAATGTTCTTTACATGTTCCAACAGCAGTTGGCATTTTACAGGGTGACTTAAATAGTTTGTATGTTAATTGCATATCTGTCACTGATCACATTATCATTAATATATAGACCTGTTTCAGCCTATTAATGGGCCATCTTCAAATCTAATGTGGTTTCACAGCAGATGAACAGATTGTTGGTTTCTCAACTCCTTTGTGTTAATAATAACACGATCATTGACTGATTTAAAATAAGTAATAAAGATCACTGACTACTTGACAATGTTGTCAAAAATTTTCAGTTTACATTGTTTATACCTATACTTTCCTGGCATATGATAAATAAACGAAAATTCCATGTTGTTCACATTTTCATTTATTTCATACAGTTGACCATTGGCCATTTTCAGTTACTCCACACATAATTAGATGTTAAAATACACTGTGACATAAAAGAAGTGTACCAATTTACATTTACATATCCTGCTTGTACCTACTCATTTTAAAACCTGCAGAAAACTCCTGTGTTAAAACTGGTAATGCATTGAAAAGTGTCAAAATTTTGCAAGACTATGAATCAAATGTTACAAATGTTTGTAAATCTATGGGACTTCATTGCTTTGGTTATTAGTCCCTAAGCTTACAAACTAATTAAACTAAGTTAAAGTAATTTAAGAACACCACCAGCATCCATGACCTAGGGAGGACTTGACCCTCTGATGACGAGCAACTGCACGCTCCACAGCAAGGCACCTTAGACCACTTGGCTACCCCATCATGACAAACTATTAAACCTTCCAGTTATTTACCTGATGAGGCCACAAATCTATTGCAAAGGTCCAAGTGACCTCCATTCACAACAAATATTTTCTTAAGCATAAAATTTTATTACAGTCCATTAGACATGAAAACACACAAGACAAAATTACTGTCATGAACAGGAAACACTCCCTTTATAAAGAACTATATAGGAAGAAATAGTTTTAATATGAAATTTCTACCTGTCGAATTAGTTGAATATGTTCCTCTCGAAGTTTTGTGTACACCTCTTTTAATTTCTGAAACTTTTCCTCTATCGTCTTCGCCTTCTCTGTAATGCAACAAACAAATCAAAATGTAATTTAATCTAAATTCAGATAAAAAGTAAAATTTTATTTACAGACTGGAAAATTGTTTTACTTTCTGTCTCCTGGTATCTTGAAAAATCCTCAGTCTGTTGAAGCAGATCATCCTTCAGCTGTTTTTCCTGAAGTAGTTCACTGTCCTGCAAAATAACAGTGAAAACCCCTTTACATAAATACATTAATTACGTACACAGATAATGTGACATGTTTGTGAAGCAATAATCCAATATTTTGACTCATGTTATAATATATTTTTATAAAATTCAAATGTTTGTAAGTCTATCGGACCAAACTGTGTTGTCATCAGTCCATAGCTTATGAACTACTTAAAGCTAGGTAAACTAACCTAATGACAACACACACACATCCATGCCCCAGGGAGGACTCTAACCTCCACGACGAGCAACCGCGCGTTCCGCAGAGAGACGCTTTAGACCGCTCGGCTACTCCACCGTGGCTATATTTTTATAGTACTTGTAATAAAATTTACTTATTGAAATACAGAAGGAGTGAAGTTAGTAACTTCTTGAGTAGCTGCAAAGTTGATTTTTGAGCAGGCATCTAAACAATACTAAGAAAGTTGCTGAGCTTTTGGACAAATCTTCCTTCACATATAACAGAAGCCACATACATGTATAGATACAACTGTCCTGACATTGTCACAGTAGATACACATAGTTTTGGAATTGCAGCTTGACTAGGATGAGGGGTTGATCTGTGTGGTGTGGGAGGGCAAACAAAAGAGGTGGAGAATGGTATAGATGTTTGGGGAGGTGACAGGCAGCTTGGAGGGAGAAGCAGGAAGTGCACTAGACAGTGAGCTACTCTGAAGTCAGTAGGAAGCATTACGAATAGGTCCCCAATGAGATGGCAGAGTATGGCTCTTTAGAGGCATGTGCACTGATATGAAATTTCCTGGCAGATTAAAATTGTGTGCTGGAACTGGAATTCAAACCTTTTCATTTCGTGACAAAGGCTCCAGGTTCGAATCCTAGTTCCAGCACACAATTTTTATTTGCCAGGAACTTTTTAAGAGGTAGATGTATTCATCCCAAAACAAACACATGTAACAATATAACCAGTTTAAATGCCCTTCAGACATGCATGCATATGTGAAAGAATGGACGCCATGGTGACAACAGCTGCCAAGAGTATAAGAAATGTATTCACAAATGCAATAAAATGTATGAGTAAAATATGAAAACTTGTGCTGCACTGGACTCAAATCCATGTTTCCCACTTTACGTGAATGGTCCCATTAACAATTACATTATCTGTGCACACTTCTCAGACCTACCCAAACTTCCATACGCAATATCAGATAGATATTTTTATTACAAATGTTGCATGCCTTTCTTTGGCTTAATTACAATCTACAGTGTCCATGTTTGAAAACTAGAAACAATGATTTCAACTTGCAAACAAGACCTGTGACAATAAAGACATCTCTCACCCTGAATCGAAATTACAGATACTGTGTGAGGAATATAGGGTAAAAGCAGATGGTACGTGATAGATGGAAGTTTGGGTTAGTCTGGGAGGTGAGCACAGATTACGAGATGGTTAACGCATCCACTCTGGCAAAAATTTTTATAAGTTCTCAATAAATACCACAGCTTATGCCAATTCAGATTTGCAACTGTGAAGGTATTTCTTGTATCCAAGATGTCACACTAAGCTAAGAAGATGTTCAACAATCACGTACTCACCATGAAACCATGCTACAGCAAATAGAATGAATTATATTTGCTTATTTAATACTCAGACCTTAGACCTATTTACCACAAGCACCTCAATGTTGATTACTTCCCTACTTCATGTGCCCATTTCAGATGTTTCCTTCAAGTGTTTCCACTAGCATATATCAGGCAGTTGTATCTTTCCCAAGTTGTTTATCCACACTTTTCCACTCCCTTATAACATTTACATTTGTTTACCTCTCTCTATTCTGACATTTAGCCTCAATGGGCCATTAGTTCACTAAAGTAGTACTGCTCTCCCTGGCTAAATGGTAGTGCCACATCCTGATCTGTCAATGTGTACCCCATAACATTTCTTCCCTCCCAGCACCAAATTGTGGTCAAAAACAGAGTTTACCACTCAGTTGCAGAACACCCAGTTGAGTGCAATGTGTGTGTGTAACCTCAATGACTGTCTTGCAACCCATATCATCTGTACCACTCCCCAAACACTAGTCAGAAAACTCACTGGTTCCACATTCCAATCTCGCATATTTGCTGCCTCGCCCTCCTTGCTGCCAAATCCCAACAACTGCTTCCTTTTGCCTTTGGTTTCGCCCCCACTAAACACAACCCCATACCTTAGTTCAGCTTCACTACAGGCACAATGTAATTGGCCAGGTATACATTGCAGGTGTAGTTCCTTGTTTGTTTGTGGAAAACATGCACATGCATCCTCATAATTACTAAAACTGCAACTTTGTGTTTATCAAGAAAACAGCACACCAGGCAATTAATGAGTGTTATTCTAGTGAAAAATAAAAATTAATTTAAAAAGCCTGAACATCTGCTTGTTATGGCAAATCCACAATTTTCCATGACAAATAAAACAAACTGGAGTTATACTGCCACATATCAGCACTTTGTCACATGGTCTCCTCTACACAAAAATGTATTCCACATGAATTATATATAAAATGCCTGAATGAAGGAACATATAATAATTTCACTTACCACACAGCAAAATACTATTTTTTATTTTTATATTCACATCTATTTAATTAAGCAATCATAGCAATAGCTGAGAAGCCATACACAGGAATAATAAATACTAACCTCCTACTCCATTACCACACTGAAATTTCTCATGGTGGTTCAGCACCTTGGTGCACCAGTACCATTGAGGTTTTATGACTGTTCATGATGATTTGTGCATTTTTTTTTAACTTGTGCAGAATACTTACAAAATCCACTGAAGCATAATGATCATTAACATTCAAGAATGTTTCCATCATTTATCAGATGAAAATCATATTTCCCACATCATTCGCTTCACAGAGGTATAATAATGATTTTGTGTGGCTCAGTGGCCTGGTGCAAGTGATTCAACTTGACATCACTTCAGCGATGTCTTTGTCCCTAACGTACCCCAGTTATCCAAGTGACATGTCATTTCTGGGTACTCCTCATATCAACGAGAGATGAATGCTGGGTTAAAACGCAGACTGAAAAAAAAAAGTCCATGATCCGACAGGGTCTTGAACCCATGACCCTTTGGTTCCCAACTAATTGCTTTACCCTGAGACCACCAGACCCCACTTCATTGAGGTTAAACTTCTACTGGTAGGGTGTTTTAGAGAGTTTACATTAGTCCAGGGAGAGATTTCTCCTAATGCCAATTGTGAAGGGTATATCTCATGAGAAAATGTAACAAGGATTACCAGAAAGCAATCTGAAGGCAGCTTGTATCATGGAAGAAGATAATTTCTCAACCTGTCCCATCCATTGGAAAGAAGCTGATATACCTAATGAACCTAGAAATTATGACAAAAAGGACATCATTCATCAATATATTAACGTGGACAGCACATTTGATGGAGATATATTTTTGTGTTTAAACTATGAAGCATACAAAGGACAGAAAACAATTTCAAGATGGTAATTTGTTTCCACCCAAGATTGCACAGCTTGAAATCCAACAATGTGTTCTTTAATACATTAGATCATTCTACCAACAATTAGATGCATGTATTATCAACTGACCAATCTGGCTTTCAGTGTTACATGCCAGACTAATATCTGCTAAGGTCAGTCAAATAATTTGAGCCTCTACAGCTGGAAAATGGTATATAAATCTCACACAGCAACAACAGGGTATGAAAATTCAGCATGAAAATTAATCATCAAAGTTTCATGATGGTATTGCACTTTTCTGCCAAAGTGACAAAAAGATGAGCTGTAAATAACTTTTGATGGAACACCATGCTGCCTCTCTACTATAAGAAGCAAAGGGATGGGAGACAGCAGCTTTCGTCACTTTATTTACTCTAACAGTTCCCTTCTTTGCAATTCATACGCTTTTCATATGCTTCGAGCTTCGCATTTATGTACTCTTTTTCTCTATCCATATAGTTAAGTCAGAACACTGTACTCTTTTCAGTTAAATTTTAATTTTATATTTGGGAGACATACTCTCCAGTTTGCTCCACTCTGAATGTAATAAATTTCAAAAATTACAACTAGTGTTATGATCATTATAACATGCTCAAGTCCACACGGCCAAATACATTGAGACCACTGATGAATAAGGCATTTTGAGAAGAAAAGAATAGTTAGTCCAAGCAATTTACTCTGAGTTACTTGTATTACTCATTTATCATGTGAAGATACACAAATATAGCAATGGAGTTTGTACATTAAGGTGAATACAAGAAAATATTTATTTTACATATTATTCAAGCAGTAGACGAAAAATAAAGGCAGTCATGCATTACACCAATATTGTGGCCTGCATGCATTACACAAAGCACTTGGGGCAAGCATGAATTACACAAAAATGGGGCTGGTAAAGGTGGCTATGCGAATTATCAACCAAGGAGGGATGGCATTAGTTCTATTTTATACAAGTCCACCACAGTTAATCCTTCTAATGAAGCTAATAATTTTTATAGTCTTCAGTCCAAAGAAACCTTTGTTGCTAGTTGTGTCTCCAAGTCCATTATTCGTTCATTCAATTGTTCCACGATCCTTTTGTGTTCTGCCGTTATTCTCTGAATTTCTTGTCGCAGGCGCGCTATTTCCATATGCAGGTGTTCAATTAAATTGTCCCTGTAACAAAAATAAGTTTATTCCAGCAACAATCTTCATTTTGCTTGGTAATGCTGCTTCACTTATCAGTGTATCACAGTGCTGTGACCATAATGACCAGTTTATTTAGTAAGAAGTTTATTCACATATATAGAGAAAAACCAATACTTAAAGTTGTAAATGTGTTAGCAAACTTACTTCCTGTCTAAAGAAAGAGCTTGTTGGTTGGTGTTTAAAGGGGGACTCAACTGCTGGGTTATCAGTCTAAAGAAAGAGCAGGAGTAAGAGAGTAAAAAGGAAAGGTGAATTTGTTTTACTAGGCTATGAGATAAAGCTGAAAAATGAATTTGATTTCAAAATCTTGCTATGTATATTTTCATCTTTTTTGTGTTAGTATTGGCAGTACTGACTGGACACTATCATTTCATTACTAGCTAGTTAGGCAACTACTACCTTAGTAATGATTTGAATGAGCTATAATGGCAAAATAAACGGAAAAAGATACATTCTGCCCAAATATTAGCTGTTTGCAAAACCACTCTTATGGATAAAACTGACAACAAGAAAATAACTGTCACCTTTCTGCTAGTACATCAGGAGATATGGAACCATTTCGACTATGCAGATCCAGTAACTCTCCAGTTGAGCCTGAATCAGTTGTATCAATCAGGGTGCCGTCAGTAGACTCAGTTTCGTGAGTACTTTCCTCTGGTGGAAGTACTACAACTGGTGTCACATAACTGCGAAGATCAGCTTCCACTAAGAAGTTGGGTGGGTTCTACAAGTAAACAAATAAATTTCCACTGAGTACTGTTAACACTAATCAATCACATTTCCCATAAAAACACAAAACAACTCTAATAATATTTACTTTGAAATAACATGCACACATTTTTGATTAGTGTTTTATGTAATAAATAATTAATAACACAGTTTTAATTAAATCATTTTTAATGTGTTGAATCGAACTGTTATGTAGGTTGGAGTTTGTTCTATGAAATGGTCTTTAATTCTTCCTTTCTGTAATATTGATTTCTGCAACACAGTTATGAAATCATAATTCTAATACATTATTATAAGCACAGTACCAATCAGGAAATGTGTGGAACTATGGCAGCACATGAAAACAACTTTTGTTAAAACTAGAAAGACAGTATACTTTTCTTATACTTTTCCTGGTTAAACAAGGATCTATGAGCTAAGAATTCATGTATAATCTTAACTGGTTGTTGTCATTCTTTCAACAAACCATCTATTTTTTTTAAAGGAAATATCTAAAATACAAAGAAACAGCATTATATTAGTGGGAAATAAACACAGAGCACAAGTAGTTTAGTATCACTAACTGATATTCAAACTTGTCGTTTATCCATTGGGAATATTTGATTCAGAAGATTCAACACTTATTATTCTGCTGTGAAACTATACTCCATTCTACAGAGACTATACAATAAATGATTGCAGTCTTTACAGTGCTAGATTATCAATGGAAGTTGTAAATAAAAATACAAATTTCTGTAAATGCATTTTCTTATACCCAGTAACAAAGAGTGTCATTTTTACTACGAGATAAAAAACAGTAATAGGTGAAAGAAATTGAAGAGAGGTTTAGGCTACACAGGAGAATTGATGTGATGAGAGAATAGCAGCAGCAACAGCAATGAGGAGGATTTCTTGACATATGCTTTCAGGTGGAGAACAGCTGAGGTTCCTTGACCTAATCTAGAAGCATTTGAGATGCAGTGTCAGCATTACATATTATACATCTATAACAACTTTCACATCACTAGTCTACGGCAGAAGGTATGTATGAATGAGGGGAAGAATCATCAATCTTACACCTACGAATGTAAAAATACACCTTCCTTGAGGTTATTGAGTCCAAGATCACAAATATTTTAGTACTTTTCATGACCGGTTTTGATGCTGTATATTGCATCTTCAAAAGGTTGTACAGCTTTACAGCATATTTACTTTGGAGACCTTGTAAAATAAAGGGCTTCTCGTCAAATTGTTAGAGTACATGTCACCAAAATGTATCATTACATGTGATTAAAAGATAAAATATATAAGGGCAGTCAACATATTTCATCTTTTAATCAGATTTGATGATCCATTATAGTGATGTGTACTTTTACAATTTGATTATGTACTGTTCTTTTATTCATTTTATATTTTGATGAGAAACACTACTTTACAACATCCTCAAACTGAATATGTTGTGAAGCCATGCAAAGTTCTAAAGATGACAACTATTATCAAAACCATTCATGACAAATAAATAATATTTGCTATCTTGGATCAATACCCTCAAAGACAATGCACTTTTATAAATATTCCGATGCCAGGTAACCGTACCTCTGAATGTGCTGTAAGTAGACAAATCTTGTAGAGGTGAGGAATATATTTGATTAATGATGGAAATTCTCCTCAGATATAATAAAATATTTTATCAAAAGAGATAGAGTGGCTGGCCAGTACTTACCATTTTTGATTAACAGGGAAAAGGTTTAGAGAACACCCCCCACCCTTCCTCCTCCACTGCTCAGCATCATTCAGTCCACTGATCTTTTTTCTTCTCTTTACTGCTTGATCTTTCCTCTTTGGTTATACATCCTATCTGGCTTGGCTCAGAACTAATATACAGTATCTCTGACTTCCACACTCCTCAAACACGATCCCCATGACCTAGGTCGTGAATTATCTTTCCCTTCCGTTCCCATCCTTTTTTTCTTCCCTTCTCTCCCACCTGAGAAAGGAACTGTGTTCCAAAAGCTTGTCCTTTTTCTGTTTTCTTCATTTGTGTCACTATCAGTGGTACAGCAAAAAGGGAGGTAAAATATATTTTAAGATTCAACACTTAAAGTTGGTTCTAGAAACTTTTAAGTAAGTTTTCCAGGATAGTTTGCATTTATCTTTATATATATGTCTGCATAGTCCTTTTCTGTCAAACAAACCTGCTATCACTTGTGCTATACTTTTTATCCATTCAGTATCCCACGGTTAATTCTATTTTCTTGTGTGTCACACATATTTGAGCAATACTCCAGGATGGGTGACAAGAGTGTTTTGTATGCAATTTCCTTTAAACATTAATTACATTTCCCTTGTATTCTCTTAAAGAACTACATTCTACCACCTGCTGTACCTACGGCTGAAAACTATGTGAGCATTCCATTTCATATAATTTGTTACACCTATGTAATTTAACGAGTTCACTGGTTTTAGTGTCACACTGATATTGCAGTCATACGACACGAGAAGTCTAGTGTTATTAGGACGCCTCCTAACGACACTAGAAGAAATAGAAATTTTCACACACCGGCTTCAAGAACCTGGAAATACACTCGACCAACAAAATGATTTTAGTAACAGCGCATTTTTTTAAAAACTTTGAAGGCCTCTTGCCACCTTCGTCCTCGACGCAGCACACTTTGGAGCGGCAGCCCCACTTTCCGGTGGCTGGCGGCGGCAGTGCGTCGGCTCGGACACCGCCCTAGCAGCAGGTCGGTGTGCAGACTGGCTTCCGAATGTACAAGAAAAACTGCGCGCCGCCCAACGCCACCAAGTAACGACAGAGGCAACTAACGCCCATACCATACTGTTTTATGTAAGTTTGTTATATACATTTTTATATATTTTTTATATTTTAATATTTTAATGATATTTTAACAAACTGACGTTTAAAAAATTTTACAGTATGACATACGTAATTTTATGCATCTCTGTTTTACACATTCAATGTTTTAAATATCGTATGCATGTTTTAAATATTGTATGCATGTTTTAAATTATTGTACCATATTTTTATACTTATATCACATACAGTTTTATAATTTTTACGTCTGGATATATTCAAGAACCCCACTTTTAGAAATATTTATATAACAAAACAATTGTACGGTATATTAGGGCTCAACCTATCCATTACAATCCCTTCCTCCCCCCCCCCCCCCCCCACTCCCCCCCCACCTACTCTTTCCCTCCCCACCACCACCTGCAACCAAATTAAAAATGCCTACATCAAACGGTAAAACTCAGTACCAATTAGTACTCAGCCAGACGAGTTGCGGACGCAACTATAAGGTAATGAAAAATCTACCCATTTATGTATAAATTAACTATTGTCAATTAACTCTTAGTAAATTTATCAAATTGTACATTGCTGTTTTACTTTTGTTTTTTAGATCTGAAGATGATCCAAGTGATCGAAACATGTTATTAAACAATTTTATTGCAACTGTTGACGGAAATAAACACATTTAAAATATATAT
Source organism: Locusta migratoria (assembly GCA_026315105.1). NCBI lineage: Eukaryota > Metazoa > Arthropoda > Insecta > Orthoptera > Acrididae > Locusta > Locusta migratoria. The sequence continues at coordinate 250,913,962 of CM048744.1, read as the reverse complement.
ATATATGATCATTTATTTTCTGCTGAAGGATGGGACCAAAACTGTAAGTGTGTGAATGTGATCACCTTTCTGCATGTCCATCTGCAGCTCAGCGATTGTCTTTCTAGTGAGCTGGAACCTATTCTCATGATTATTAATACTGCAATATGGGCTTTTCACTATTAGAAAGAAGAAACTGAATCACATCATGAAAGGTGCTGCTGCAGAATGACAGAAATAAAATATATGAAGTCAATGAAACAGTCTTAGATAGTAACTATGAAAAGATACTCATTATAAACATTAAGCAGAATAGTGATCATGATGTAAACTGTCTTATACACATAAATGTATATTAATATTGCAGCTTATTCCTTTCATCTTTCTTACTCACCTCTGGCAATAACGGAATCTGTATAAGTGTCTTGAAGTATTGCATTGTGTGTGCATTAAGGTAGAAATGTCTCAGTTCTTTAAATTGTTTAAGGAACCTCTCTCTGTGGCCACCTAGTGTATCTGGTGGTAGGCCTAAAATATTGAATATGTTTTAGTGACATATATACAACACGTCAGTCTGTATATCCTAAAAGATAGTGACACACACATCACAAAGTGATACACATGTATATCATTAAGGAAGTTTCAAAATTATCAAATGTTTGAACAATCAAATCCATGTGGAAGGGTCTACAACTAACAACAGATATAATCATCAGGAAACACCTGTTTATTATGAAAACAATTTCTCTGCAAGTTGAATAGCCTCAAAGAACAATTCCGTAATTTATTACAGAAAGGTCAATGCAGAATAAACTAGTTTCTTCATTTAAAAGTCACCTGTAACTACAAAACTGCGAATTTCAAACATAGCTGACCCACAACACTCCATGAAAACTTGGCAGCAACATTTCCAGTGTTCTAGTGTGACCTATCAGTAGTCCTAAAAACAAACAGTGTCTACTTCTTGTATTTGCTGTTCTGAGAAAACTAGTTTTAGAGCACATAGAGTAATTATTTTACTAGATGACATTTATGTAAGGAGACTTGTACTACTATTTATTCCCATACTTTATCTTCTGCTGGAAGTTCAAACTTTGTCTCTTCTGAAAGTGAAATATCATTTATAAATAACAGAAACAAAGTAGGGTCCAAAATCAAACCTTGTGGTGCACCATGTCTGATTGATAAAATTCCTGAGTGCCTATTGTTATCTGACTGACAAGGAAGTGATAATAATATAGTGAGTACAGTTTACAACTCACCGGTGAGTTGCGGTGAGTGCGGTGAGTTGTAAACTGTCCTCACTATATTATTAATTCCAACCTGGACTTTCCATTATTATATTTTGACAAGGAAGTGATACACATTATATTTTTTTATGTAGACAATATAAAACGCTAAGAACCCCAGATCTGCTATTTCATGATTTTTAAAATTTTGCACTCATGGTTCACAGAAGCAAAAGTCTTTGCTAAGTAACCAAATATTTCCAATGCTAAGAATTCCATATCAATTGCAAATGTTTGTAAAACTAAGGGAACAAACTACTCGTCATCAGGTCTAGATATGAACTACTTAAAGTAACTTACGCTAAGGACCCCCCTCCCCCCTCCACACACACACACACACACACACACACACACACACACACACACACACACACATTCACGCATATCCAAGGGAGGACTCAAACCTCCAACAGGAGCAGCTGCGTAATCCACGGCATTCTGCTTTGGATCAATTCCATTTTATCAATTGTCAAGGAAAATCTAGAGTGTTCATTTCTCAATCCTATTTGACACTATGCTGACTTTGATAAGAATTTTTGAGAATAGTTTGTACTATAATTTATCGCAATTATCATCATCAGAATCATTATGAAGTCATTTGATGTGAAGTCATCTTACTTTTGCATTTAATCCTTCAGAGACCATTTAAAATGTGTTTTCACTTCATCATCAGAGTAGTATATAAACAGGTAATTAATCTAATGGAAATTCTCCACAGCGATGTGAATCATTTTTATTATATAAACATACACAGAAGAAACTTAATAGCAGTGAATAGAAGCTATAAAATTTGCAGATTGTTACTAATGACAACAAAGTGTAATCATTACGACTGTGTTGGATTATATGTGAATGTTGGTACAGACTACATTACCAAAAAAATTGGTACAAGAATACAGGAAGTGGGGTTCTAATGTGAGCATCATTAAACAAAATACACATAAATTGAGGAAATAAATGAAGAAGATTCGAAGAAGGGATGGGAACAGCAGCAGCTAAGGATGAAAAATGTAAATATATCAAGAAGGCATTCAGAAATTATTGCTAATTATTTATGAAATGAATTATACTTATTTAGGAGAATCTTGTGTTGAATTTTCAAGATAGTAGTTTGTAGCATTATTATATATGGTTCAGAAATTCCAAAACTGAAATGGTAAGTACATACAAAATTAGTAACAGCAGTGAGAGGTTTCTGGAGATGACTGCACTTTTACTAAGAAAATAAAAAACAAGAGACAAAATAGTCCAAGACAGAATGCAGAATGAATTTTCAAAATTCAATTACAGTACTGTTCTTATTCAACAAAATTGAATACCATAGTGTAAGCATGTCATAAGGATGGAAGTAGAATGGCTTTGGAAGTATTCTACTTCCCTCCTTATGGCAGGCTCACACCATTTTGAAATAGACTGGACATAAAACTGGAAGGGGGAAAAAAAACCACCACACATTAGAAGACGATTAAATTTTAACCCTGAAGATTTAAACAAACTTCTAATTTCTGTAAGGACTCACATTTTCTCCAATTGTATTTGTCACATTATCACCAAAATAGGCCCATAAGAACTTAAGATTGAGTAGCCAATAACACAAAACAAATGCCACGTGTGTCTCTACCACCGAAATTTCAACTACATGGTGAGCAGTTAAGCAGATGCATTCTAAATATTTAATGACACTGCAGTAATGCTTAATGCAGTGGAACTCTGTTAAATTTTGAATAAATTATTGATAATAAATTTAAAACTACAATTAAAAGAGAGATCGTGTTGTACAGATCCTTACATGCAGGTGGTGCTTTTGCAATGCTATACCTGGTGTCAGAAGGCGCTTCCGCGCATAGAGGTGGAGCGATAGGGAAAGTGTGGAGGGGAGGAGCGACGGCCGAGCGCCAACAGTTGTGCCTGTGGGAGAAATATTGTGTAACTCACGGCCAGCCACGTGCCTACAGAATGAACATTACTGGCTGTCAGAGTGGTAATGGAGGGGGATGAGCCGAATGGGTGAAAACTGGGCCGCCTTCGTAGCTGATGCCGACTATAAGGAAGTGGTTTTCCACCTTTGCATGAGAGATCCATTTGGTAGATCAAAAATTATCTTTTTATTCCCTAATGCTATGTCCAATACTGTCCCACTGAATAGTCCAACCCTGATGCATGGTTTTGGGAGATCTCCACATTACCCACTTACAGTTGGTGTATCCTTGAATCCAAATTGTTTCATGTCTGGTAGTTTTATTTGTGGCTGGGAATAAATTGAGACTATTAATACTGACACCTGATGAATGGGATTGATATTCTAACAACTGCTACAAAAACTGTCCATTGCACATTGTCAAAACATCTTAGTCGACATGTGGATCATTATGCGAAAGAAACTAAATTTTCCCTTTTGAAATTTATACCTCTTCTATAGCATTTTTCATCCCGTTTACTGCCTTTCATAACCATTCAAATGAGAATATGATAATAAGTAAACTGTAAATGTGCTGTACTCCATTAGATACATTACACTGAACTATTTAACACAACTCTTTTGAAAACCTGTACAAACAAACCTATGTGCATAGCTGAACAGTATATGACAAACTGATTTCTCCAGAAACTTAGTAAGAATAGGACAGTGAAGTCTAATACTAAACTAACCTAAAAACCTTTATTTGAGGAATGAGTATCAAAACATTTCTTCATTTTAAGTGCTTACTTGCATGTAATTTAAAAAGTATTTTGACGCAGTAGTCGTAGAGCTGTGATGAATCCTGTATGCATGGTATCAGTGGAGCCAGTCGACATTGTCCACAACTGGTCATCGAATTGGATCGAGACATGTCTAACTGTCCAAAAACTGGAACAAAAGAAAAGACAACAGCATGTAAATACAGTATTCTTTTGTGTGTGTGTGTGTGTGTGTGTGTGTGTGTGTGTGTGTGTTTATAATAAAGACAAATTGCTGTAAATAATGTTCAACCCAAGTACAGTTAGAGCAATGTGATCTCTGTTTTCTCTCTGTGATTGATTAAGAATACTTCTGGGTGTGTAAGCAAAAAAGAACCATTCAGACAGATTTATAAATAGCTACAGTTGTATCATAAATATACTGCACCTGAAGTAACCAATTATTTTTTTTACTCAATGCTTTCATTCAGCATATTTTGTGGTTATTGGTGCTCTTTTTCTACAGTCCACTACGTTTTCCTTATTGTTAGCAAAAGGAAATTTGTGGGGAAGATAGTTTTATTTTTAAAGTGAAATTGGGTCTGGTGGGGGGAAACCCCCCCCCCCCCCCCCACACACACACACACACACACACACTTAGATAGCTGTAAGCTCGAGACAGGAGAAACAATAGTAACTGCTGTATAATATAGCTGCTGTGAAAGAGCCACACAAAGGATCATTAAGATTATAAAACATTAATGAGCATTTTGATGTGCTGTTGGGCCCAGTGGTCTCAGGGATAAAGTGCTTGACTGGAAACTGAAGCAATGTGGGTCCAAAAACTGGTCAGACCTCAGGTTTTTTCAGTCTGCATTTTAACCCAGCCTTCACCTCTCAATGATGTGGTCGGATTCCACGTTAAGCTGTAGGTCCCCTTTCCCTGGTTGGATAATGAGCCGAGCCAGCTTGATTTGCTTGTATTGGCACTAGTTATCCATTGCACACATATCGATATTCCTTCTTAGTTCACCACGGGTGGCACAGTGTGCCTGGTTTCGCTTGTCATTTGTCTCGCAAAACGCGCGAGTCGCCGCAGTCGCCGTGTATATCTGGAGGGCCCACACGCAAGACAACATGAGAAGTGCAGAATGAATTGTCCTGGCCAGCAAACAAACAGCAAGTGGGTCTCCTCGCAGCTTGGTAGTTTAGTAGAGTCATCACCAGCGAGAGCAAAAAGGCACATAGTTCCCGGCGGCCGTATTGACAACCATTACATACGGGCCGATCCAAGTTGTTATGAGGAGCTCTCTTTGAAAACAGCTGACATCTGCTTGTGGCTGGCTCATTCTGGTATTATTCCAAGCATGCTCTGGTTCATCATCTTGCCCTATGGAGTACATCATGGTGACATCCGACTAGTGTATTCATGATTGGACGACCCAGTTGGTTTTTTCAGTCATTGCAGTGCAGTATGTCAAGTTATGGCGTCGATAACTTTAAATTGAGTATTTTTAGCATTCCGATGTGTGCATTCCCACTCCTCTTAGTGTGAGGTGCAGGTACTGTTTCCTTGCAGCCAGTTAATGATAGCATTGTGTTATGGTGTCGAGTGTTCTTTGCTCTATTTTTCATTTGATGATTTGATTTTACACGTGTGTGATTTTTGGTTTGACTAGTCCTCGTAACGAACCCCAGCGGTTACTTTGGTCTAATGTCCATGTGTCATATGTATTATTGATCATGAAATTTGCAGGCCCGTTCCTGACAGGTCTGTACTAATCCTCTTGACTTAATACATTTAAACTTACCTTTCCTTACATTGCTAAGTCTGCCTGGGATATTTATTTGCCAAGTAACCATTTGCTATTCTGTTGCCTAGCCCGGGGAGCAAGCGTTCTATATTGGTAGGGTCTATTCCTTCCACGAGGAGTTACTGCTGCCCGTGGATGTATTTGTGCAGTTTATCTTCTGGTCACAGATTGCTCCTCCCCTTCATTTCCCTTCTGTTCGTAGCTGTGGTCACTAACAGACTTAAGTTTCTCTATTGCTGCCATTCCTGTTATAAATATTTGCTAATTGTAAATCTGTTTTGAGAATCATCACTCAAGATTATTTCTTGTCTGCTTGTCTAAGTTAGCCTGTTTATGTCACCTGATTAATTGGAGCTTTACTGTTCCAAGTTTTTAAATTGTGTTTTATTTTTAAATTGTTTATATGTGGTGTCACCTAAAGTTTATGGCAGCCTGTTTAACTGTTGTTGTGAACAGTTCATTAATGAGCTTCCCTTACTCAAATTTGTTGTCATTTTAGCTGTCATATTTATGGGGCATTATCTAAGTGCATGTTATTGTTAACAACTTTGTGACACTACCCAATCAGTGTCAATCTTGCACCTATGAAATTAAGTTTAATTATAGCTGATTCTACTGCTACCTCCAATTTGTTACCTGTGGGCAACCTACTTAATTATGACTTTATGCTCTGTGTGGTGGATTTTAATCCATGGTTTATTGTAACTGCCTTATGTAATTATATCACCTAAAGTGTTATCAATTATTTCCAAAAAAACTATGTTGTCAGCTCTGTGCGAGGTTTAAACAAGTCAGCCTTGTTGTTTGGAACCACAAGTAATAATTATCTCCGATACCAGCCCTTCTTTTTCCCCTCAATTTTCACTTATCAGATAACTGGGGTAGATAAGGGGCAAGCAACTCGCCCAATTGGCATACAATTGAAAGACTTGCACCAGGCCAATGAGCCACACACACACACACACACACACACACACACACACACACACACAAATTATTATTTGATGGGTTATTAAAATGTAATACTCTGGGGGAAAAAAACATCTTCAAAGTTTATAAGGAAAATTTGCTGTTTCACAATATGCAGAGATTACAGAAAGTAGCTTTTTTTTTTTTTTTACCTGCTGACTGAAGATTCAGAATTTCATCCATGTAGTCGAACATCTCCACAGACATTTGGAAGCTGAAAGCAGGAAACAGAGATTTCTATTTCAAACTTGCACAAGCAACCAGCTAAATATTATGTAATACAATGGATAATATATAACTTACTAATTATTTATATCATTTTCTCCAATACTTTCAAGTTCTTCTTGAGTAACTTGCATATTTCCTGGAAACCTAGGATTGCGTCTATGGAAGTCCAGTTTTGTAATAAGTAATGAGCAGTATATTTGGATTAATTTACCATATCCCTCCCTCAAGTGGCACTGCAACAAAAAGAAGTTACTAAGAGATTTATGTAACTTTGTTTACTCACATATACATGTTGCATACATCATGAAAGAATGCCATGATCAATGTGCGACAAGACAAGTTAAGAATTAGCAAGCAGTGTCTGCTTCTCTTTTCTGATACTGTTACTTATAAAAATTGCTTTCCATCTATGTATGCTTTTTTGGAGAAAATGACCTATTTTCAATGAAGTTACTATTCCTTCTCATACACAATTGAGATTTCAGTCTACTACTTATGATAGTATATAGACACTTGAGTACAAAAGTGAACAACATCCAGGTTTTTATTTTATTTTATTTATTTATTTATTTATTTTTTTTCATAGTTGGCTAGCACTCCTTGTAGTCGAGACAGGCCTATCGTGAAAAAAATTGCACCAAAGATCTGGAGTGTATATTTATCCAATGTCTGTTATTAAGTTTCTTTACTTCTGAAAAATGTAATCTCTCTTCTTTCATTATAACAATGGGCCATTCCTATGGAGGATTTTGAATTTATGGGCTGTAATTTCAAATTATACATTTAAAATAGTTCTGCAGACAATGAGTGTAATTAAAAGTATGACAATTGTAGTGTCGCACAAGTACAAAGTGCGCGCCACCTACTTTCGCCACGCGCCGCCATGCACGCACAGCGCGGCGTTCTTACGATGACAGCCACAAGCACCCTCTGCTGCAATTCCGCTCGTGGCCACCACTGAACGACATCGTTGACTTGGGACTGAGATAACAACCAGTTAGGACCTTCGGAAACAGATAGGCACCAGTGAAGACTTGGCTATCGGACAGGCACTAGGCCGGCCTCTAACTCAACTATGTATCAGCACTCTGCAGTACTGAATTGTGAAAAAGTTAAGTATTGTATAAATTTTGTGCAATATATATCTCATTCTAATTTACCCTAGTGTTTATAGTTTCTGGCTGCTCCCCTCCGTACCTGCACCAGCGTGCTATCTATATTCCTGTGTCGGTCTCATTCTACTCGGCCACCGACACCTACGACGGAAACGAGACACAAAAGCGGCGACGAGGCTGGGACACAAAAACAATGTGTTGCACATATGTGTATTTCCAAAGTTAAAACTATATGTAAGGGACTGTGGAAATAACTGTTGCATCTGAATTATGTTTCAATTTATAATCAAGACTTATCTCATCACACAACCAATTTTGTACTACAGAACATCAAGTTAACTGAAAAAACTTACATATTAGGTGATTTAATTAATGACATCAAATAATAAAATGCAGCACTACTTCACTTTTATCTTGATACATGATGACGACTTGGATTTTACTGTTTGATGTTATTAATTTTATTGCCTACTACAATGACTATCTGTGGACTGAACCAGTTGATCAATAAAAAAAATTATGTCAGCCTCTCTTGGCAGTAAGTGATGTTCTTCAAATTGTTACATGCTAAGAGACAACACCTTATAAATATAATTGCATCATATTCCTTCATATTAAAATGTCTGCACCAGGGTTTTTAGTGGGCAAAGGACTTAGCACATAGCTAACAGATGAACCTACAGACAGTAATTCATTTAAGATGTATTTTTGTATTCCAAAATAACATTTAGTAAATTTGTGATTAATACGAACATTAAGACGAAAAATTCCTAGCAGGAAAAATTATATATAAAAAATAGATGAAGATTACTCACCAGGCGAAGCAGCACAGGTGTGACAGCATCACAAATAAATAAATACACACACACACACACACACACACACACACACAAACGGAAGCTTTCGCAACCCAGTTGCTTCTTCAGGCAGAAGGGAAGGAGAAGGAAAAGGAAATGATGAGGGTTTTAAGGAAGGGGGGTAAGGAGCCATTCCAATCCCGGGAGAGGAAAGACTTACCTTGGGGGGAAAAAAAGGAGGGTAAACAAATGCACACACACCCACACATTCACACAGACACAAGTACACCTAGGCTCCCGGGATTGGAATGGCTCCTTACCCCCCTTCCTTAAAACCCTCATCATTTCCTTTTCCTTCTCCTTCTCCTTCCCTTCTGCCTGAAGAAGCAACTGGGTTGCGAAAGCTTCCGTTTGTGTGTGTGTGTGTGTGTGTGTGTGTGTATTCATTTATTTATTTGTGATGCTGTCACACCTATGCTCCTTCGCCTGGTGAGTAATCTTCGTCTATTTTTTATATGTGATTAATATGAGATTGACAACCAGACTGCAAACTAAAAACATGGAAAAAAATTGGATCAGTATATAAATATTATTTTCTGAGGCCTAGATTGGCATTCTCTATATGAGAATTTTCTTTTTTCAGAATTTTATTTGTGAATGTTAGAATTTATTCTAAATTATCATCAATCAAAAATTCTACAGCTGTGTAAAGATATTAGTTCCCCTGTTTATGAGATCTGCAAGAGATCCTGAAGGATGTTTTGTTATTAACTGCATATGATGGTCTTAATTTACACTATTATAAAATAATTTTTTTCACATATATGGTTAGTTTCTAAGCGTGCAGCTGACAGAGCTGAGCCAATAGGTCAACTCACAAATGTACCAGCCCCACCTCACATTTTTAGCCACGTGGGTGAACAAGTATTTCAGATATGGAGCCTCATCCGTTACATGGCTCATGATGTCTACCACTGGTACGTAATTTATTTTCAATTTTTGTAAGAGTACAGGTTAAAACTGACTGCTGCGAATCAACTGTAAGGCTGGTTCTTTATTCTCTAGGCAGGATCTTTGAGAGGTGTGTTTGGGTCATGTATCAGTAATACCCATACTTCTGTCATAAATATCAAGTTTTTGAAAGGTGTCACTCGCCCAATATACCTTGCAGGACACCATATTTACTTATTTTACATTTATATAGGTTGAATTATTCTGATATCATTTGTCACTACTTCCATTTTTATTAGTAATTTCATTCTAGATACAAACAAAAAATTACATTTAAAATTACACAGCTGGAAAAAATATTTCAACTTCATATATTGTAGTGAGAGAGCAGCCGAGACAAAGGCCCCACCCTCGGTGGTATGGTCTGGCATTTGTGCAGAGAACACTGATCAGTGCTTGGTGTGTGTAGAATGTAAGACCTGGTCTTTCTTGCAGAACTACGCGAACAGGTCAAGCGGGCATGGAATAATTAATCCAAAGACAGTATTCGCTATCTGTATGACTGAATGGATGCCAGAATCAGTGCCTGCATTGCTGCCTGTAAAAGCTACTTCCCTCACTAACGTGGATGTTTCAACATATATCGACACCTTGCACCTCAGTAGCCACTGAACTACTGATCCATAAATGTAATCATTTCATGTGCTCCATATGCCCTGTTTCATTAGTGGATTGAGAAACTCTCAGCAGATGTACTGATTTTTATTCTGGCAGTGTATAATATTTTGGTTAAAATAAAAAATCTACCGCTCTGTCATGCGACCAGTCGCCTTGTATGGCTAAGAGTGCTGGCCAACTACAGTTGGGACAGAATGATGCCTGAGTGTAATGAAATCAAAGCTGCTTACGTGGACAACAGGTGTCACTA